>CM076584.1:756274304-756754626 GCA_034641835.2 Pinus albicaulis | reverse complement strand
GTTTATTTGATGATCTCGTGGGAGCCCATACCTACAAGGGAGAATATGTAACACTATATGGGCTGGGGACAAACTCAATCAACACTACATATGCCAGTGGTTCCTTTGTCTTGTATATCTCTTGATGGATAGCTCTTGAAGGGCTGTGGGACCATCTTGAGGAGGCCAAGGGCCTGATATTGTAGGCCAAGTGCCTGGTATTGGATGGGAACACCGAAGTCTAGAAGTGGGTGTAAGACTTCAATGCATGGGTTTGTGCACCTTAAGGAGTTGTGGAGGGAGTGGGCCAACCTTGCGAGACGCCTGGAGTCATTGAGTACTGGGACCGGATGCCTGCCTTGGGGCAGATGAGGTCTGAGTCAGGCGCGAGCCTTGGGGCCAGCCTTGGCTAGGGACAGACCGGGGAGGCTTATGCCTGGTTCCAAAAGTGGGAAAAAGGACATAGATTCCTTGAGATTTCCCGGGTGCTGTGAAGAACTTTCGATGCCTGCTGGTTATACTAGTTCAGCAGAGGGTGTTGGTCACACATGAAGTAATAAATAATAAATAATAAATAATATAATATAATATCATTAAATACTTAACTTCAGGACGAAGTTCCTTGAAGAGGGGGAGTATGTAATGTCCCATAATAATTATAAAATAATAAATAATTATAAAATAATAAATAATATATAAATAATATAATATAATTTAATAAATAAGTAAATAAATAAATAGTCAAGAGAATAATAAATAAATAATAAATAAAACATTAAACAATAACTGGAGTTCTAAATAAAATAGTAAATAATAAACTGGAGTCCTAAAACAATAAACATGTAATGTCCCATAATAATTCTAAAATAATAAATAATATATAAATAATATAATATAATTTAATAAATAAGTAAATAAATAGTCAAGAGAATAATAAATAAAACATTAAACAATAACTGGAGTTCTATATAAAATAGTAAATAATAAAGTGGAGTCCTAAAACAATAAACAATAAGTAAAGTTAAAGAAAGAATTAATTAACTAAAGTAAATAAATTAACAAAGAGTTAAACTAAGAAACTAATAGAAAGAAAGTTAAGCTAAGAGAACACTAAATTAAGTAAAACTAACAAAAAAGTAAGATAAACTAAGATAACACTAAATTAAGAAAAACTGAAGTTGCATGTTGACACAACGAATGTGTGCATGTGGTTTCCATTCCATTGTTTGGTCTATTTAATAGACATTGAGGAAGATTCAAGGAGCATTCATTCTTTCATCTATTCTCTGGAGAGAAAGGTATTTTGAGGCAAAGGATACCCTGGCAATAGTACGTTGATTGAGGGCTCGAGGGTGGCTAGTTGTGGAAGGATTACATCCAGCTGAGCCTACAGTTGGGTGGAGAGTTGCTCCCAAAACTTTGTTGCGTCAGTAGGATTCAGATAGCGCTCAAACTTGGAGTCTCAAGTATGGAAAATGGTCATTACAGGTAAGTCGTCTTGCTCATGTTTTTGAAAATTCCATGATGATTAGTTAAACAGTTTTTGGGTGGATTATTCATTGTTTATGTGATATAATTAATTGCATGTTAATATTGGGGTTGTTACATATGGTAGCAAAGCGGGTTTTGACTTTAGGTGACCTCTAAGTAAAAGTTAAAACCTGATTTTATTTTTATTTTTATTGTGATGATGAACAGAGGGCTCAAAATTGAGTAATATAGTGATTATAAATTTAATATAATAATTTTATTTATTATTAAAGATAAATTTGAGATTAAAGTTTTAAATTTAAAATAAAATTACAAATCCTACCTGCTTGTCACGTGCACCTTCGTTTTAAGTAAAATATATGCATGCACCTTTATTTTAAATAATATGTATATCTTAAAAATATTTTTGTTTTAATATATATATATTATTAATATGGTTCTTTTAATAATATATATTTAACTTTAAACAAGCATGCACCATTCCTAATATCCGGTAGAAGCTTGGCATGGAGATGTTACAAAGTGGCCTAGATGCAGAACTTCTACAAGCACATATGTGTATTGTAGGTTTAAGGAATGGATTGTAGTCCTTTCTACCCTCTCAAGGCGTGCATAGGTTCTTCTTGATCTTTTTGATATGCGGTTATGGGAAGCTTACTGTAGTACTCTTCGGTATCAGCCAGATTTTAAGGAATATAAGGATTTGCTAAAATCCTTGGAGGAACAACTTTCCTCTGTGTCTAATGAGGTACAGGGATAAAAGGCTACAGTCAGTGAACCTTAAATAGATATTTTCGAATCACCTGATTTCCATACCCTTCCATACCCATCTTTGTATCTAGCTCAAGTCTAAATTAGATAGCATTATCGATGTATATCCCCAAATGCCTGCAAATGCAATTAAATGCTTTATCCTTCTTTTTATATTTGAGTGTTGGTTTGTATAATAATGAGTTCATTATTTGTATAGTTGCAAAAGGTGCATCACAAAAAGAGGTTTTACTTAAAGTTCTCAATATTCGTCTGTCAGTGAGGGCATTTTAGCACCGCAACTGTTATAGTACTTATGATAATAAGTGATGAAATATTGCCATTCTTTTTTTTAACTTGCTGGCTAGTTTCCAATTAAAATGAAACACAAGCTCTCCTACTTCTGGAAAGTGAAGAGCCTTTTCCTGCAAAGATATTGTTGGAGCTCATTCTGGCTTAGTGTGAGAACGAAAGAGAAAACTTCACTTGGCCAACTTGCAAGAATTTAAAAGTACTGAAAGGCTAATAAACCGTAATCACTAATAGAAGCTATAAAGTAGGTAGTGAGTTAAGTGGCACCTTGAGATTCCATATTTCCACCTTTTCAACATGTCCAATATTATCCCATTACTAAGTTTTTCAAACCACAGTAGTGAGTTTCCAATAGGAATAAGAATTCGAATATGCTGTGTGAAAAAATATGTAACAATTAAAACTCGAGTATGACTCTGATATGAATGAATGCAGCTCAAAGATATGTAAATACACATTTTTCCCCAAAATTTTATAAGAATTTCAGCCTCAAAACATCTAAGAAATCAAAAAAAAAAAAAAAAAAAAAAATTCCTTGAAATTCTAGCAATTTACTTTATAATTATAGTTGCCTTTAGGATTTACGTACATCAAAGGCCCATATAGCTAAATTTTGTTACATATGGTATCAAAACCCCATACAGCCAAATTTTGTTACATATGGTGCCCCTGCAATGTGAAGATCAGAACTTTGCAGGTTATATCAGATCTCTGTGAATTAAACTCAGACCTCTGCAATAGAAAAATATCAAACTTGAATTATTTTGTACCAGTGATAAAGCTACTCACATCCAAGAGGAAATCAAACTCGAATCCTCAATGCTAACTTCCCAATTTAAATTAAATTCTATTTGAAATTTTAAGGGGATTTTTTTAATGGTTTCAGAGGTTGAAGCCTTAATAAAATGCACAACGCATTACAAGAAAAAAGGACATTGGTGAGGGGCGAAAAATGTCACCATAAGCTCATTGGTGACATTCAAAATAGCCTTCGTCACCAAAAACTGAATGTCACCAAAGGTGGTGTCACCGAAAGTATAGGTGTTGTGGTGAGATTCAAGGTTTGTCACCAATAATGATTTATAATGATGGATAGTGATCGTCGCCATTTTATATGAGAACTGGTGATGGACAATAGCCTTCATCACCAAAAAATTGAACGTCACCAAAGGTGGCGTCACTGAAAGTACGTGTTGTGGTGACATTCAAGGTCCATCACGAATATTGATTATAATGACAGATAGTGACCATCGCCATTTCATATGAACAACCATGATTTTTTGAGATGGATCTTTCATTGCCGTCACTATTGATGCATATATATGGTGACTGTCATTGACCCTCACCATTTCATATTTGGTGAGGGTCAAAAAATGTCTCCATAAGCTCATTGGTGAGGGTCGAAAAATGTCGCCATAAGGTCATTGGTGATGGTCAAAAGAGCCATCGTCACCATTCCATATGAATATCAGGGCACGATGGAATCGAACCACCAACCTCCTGCTTGTAAAGAAGGTGCTCTTCCATTGAGCTAGCACCCTTTAAAGAACTAGACTTTAAAAAATTAAACCTTTAAACTTTATATATTCTAAATTATGCAACTTTCGAGAAATTATAAAACTTTGTAAAGTCTTGGAAAATATTTTATGAGACAAGAAAAATAACATCGAAGTTGCAATTTCCTACCTAATGGTTATGGAAGTTAAGAAAAATGGGTGGAGGTGTAACTGAAGTGTTGGGAAGTACCAAACATACAAGTAGAATACATTTATTCCATTTTATAAGAAGTATTAGAACAAGTTTGAGATTGTAATCTATATAAACTAAGTTAACTGTTCTGTGTAAAATATGCATATGCTTCAATGAATAAATCAAGACTGATAAACATATATTTGTGCTATGAATATTTGTATCCTACACCAATATGGAATAGGTAGTGTTAGCCAAATGCAAATTACTATACATGTAAAAGACGAAATCAACAAGAGGAATTTATTTCTATGACTTTTGGGGCACAATTGCTACACTACCTATCTTTGAATGTCCCTTGTGTAAATATATTACTATCTTTAAAATTCTAGCATATTATAGGACCAAAATAATACTTCCCTATTTAATGCAGAGCTTCTCTTCCATAGGTAGAGAAGATGCCATATCGTCTGTATATATTTTGAGTGATAGATCTGCAGTTTACAATTATGCTGATCACTAAAAGAACCCATTTATCTTGAGATAATTTATAATTTTATGAAGATGCTTAACCTTGACTAAAACAATGACTGACAAGGGAAAATGGGAGTATACCTTAAAAACTCTTTGAGGGGCTTGCAAAATTATTATTTATTTCCCACTGATAATGTTACCTCTATTTTACAGTAGTTTATAAAAACTTTGGGAATACATTATGCAAGAATATGGTTTGCATTTAGAAAACTGATATTACAAAGTAGCACAACTTTGAACCCTTTCATAAATTTAATGACCATTGTCATGGTGATATAAAAAAAAAATGATAGCATACCATTTCCCTAATGCAAAAAACCATCATGCATTTTGTAGGAGATTAAAAAAGCTTAGCATCTTAATGAATTAAGTTGTCTAGTTGGTTAACTATTTTATTCCCATAATACCTGTCTTCAAGGGGTTCTATATAGCCTTGAAATGCAACGATACCACTCATTGTTGTCTTGATCCTTGTAGGCACTACAAATATTCTAGGAAACAAAAAAAAAAACAATAAATTGAACTGCTTAGGTGATAAATGATCTAGTTTCCATAGCCAGACTCTTTCAACGTTTGACTTTATATTGTAGTAATAAATGCAATAACCAACAACAAATTGAATTAATGACCATATGTGCAGGTAAAATATAGACATGGAGAAGATATATTTCCTAGTTCTTTGACTGTAGTGCAATTTGTTCTTGGATGTGGGGATTGTACAACATTTGCATGGATGGTTCCATTGGGTTTGAGCTTGTGTAATATTTTCCAAGAGCACACACAAGAAGCAAAAAGAGAGAAAAGGGTTGAAAATGAAAACACATACACACACAATGTCAAAGACAAGTAGAATGGGGTTTGGTTGGTTGGTAAAACAGGGGTGTTTTTATTCCCCAACCAAGGTTCAAATTCCCCTAAACATGTTTGTCTCTAGTGAACTATTTCACCTAGGTAGCTACAAGTCTTGGACACTTTTTTCTAAATAGATATTCTCAATTGCCATAGTAGGTTTGTACCTAGTGGGCCTTCTCAATTGGGTAGCTGCAAGTCTTGGGAATTTTTTTATAAATATATAGTCTTAATCACCCTAGTAGGATGTCCCATGGGCGGGTTCTAGTTACTTTTATCATATTATCCTCCGACTTCCAAACCCTATACCAAAAATTATCAAACCTAAAATTTGCAATTACACAAAATATTAATATCTCACCTTATAAATCATGTAAATATGTTTTGACAACATAAAAATCTACCTCTAAAACACTGATTTGCATGCCAAAAAGTAAAAAACAATGAATATATATGATGCACTTATGAATGTTGAGCTACATGCTTGAAACATATTAGCTATGGGGTCTAGAAAAATAATTGAGAGTGATTTTCATTATTAATTAATTTAAGATGTCAATATACAATGATCAATAACAATGATCCTGAAATGTAACCACTAAATAGTAGATGTTAAAATTCTAGCCACAAAGTTTGGCTAATATTTGTTGCACCAACAAAATATCCAAGGGGCATTCAAACACTTCCAAATCCACATCATGTACAAGTATCCAAAGATGTAATTGCATGGATAGAAATAAAGCACTCTCTACCTCTCAGTGATAACTATGTCCTCCCACAAGTACTTCAACTAGCAAAGGGGTGCGAAGACAAGAACCTCAAAGCAAAAAGAACTACACAATACAAAAATACACTTCATCCCCCCTCCACCTTTATAGAATAGATCTATGGGAATAACAAAAATATCCATAGAGAATAGGATTACAGTGGGAAAAATAAAGATGATAAGAAAAAAAAATAGCAAGCAATGAAATTTATTAATTTGAACATGTGTACAAATGTACTCAAAGTTTAGAGGAAACAAAAGAACCCAGCATGATTGATTATGCACTTGATAAAATTTCATTTACTTCTTTAGTAAAAAGGAAGATATATTGTCCTCTGGAATAAATCCTATATGTATGGCATTGGGGTTTTGTGCTACACTCTATGCTTACTTTCCAACATTAAAATAAGAGTTCCCAAATGTGTTCCTATATGTTTAATTTGTTTGAGTTTGGGCCTAACCTAGTCAAATCATGTCAAGTTTAGCCAAGATGCAATGAACTTAATTATGTTTGCCTAAGCTAGTCAACAAGCTTGATCCAAGCTTTTGAAAAGGAAGTTTAATAGAGAGGACTAATCTAACATATTTTGAAAAATTTTCCCTTTCTATATGTCTCGAAGAGAGAATTCGAACTAGCCTCCTCTTACCACAATGTGGCTAGATAAGTGAGGCAAATTGGAACCAATAGTATCCACTAGGAGATTAAATGTGAGGATCATTTATTCAGCCAAAATATGCCCAGAACTTGCATCTAACTCTAGATATTGTTTTTTTGTTGTTGCATCCATAAGCACAAATGCAATTTTGTCATCAAAGCAGCAACTTGAACACTGATATGGGAAATTTCAGCACTTCACTTTTACCAACTAGGAAAGCCACTATTTCGAAATTTATTTTAATTGTGGAGTTTTATGTCAATTTTCTATTGGGGAAATCCAAATCATTCTTCTTTTTAATACTTTGCCCAATGTTTCTTGGGTCCATGTCTTGTGATTGTGCTCTCCACTGGAATATAAAATTTTGAAAACTCATGTCTTTGAATCAAAAACTTGTACCATAATATAAATAGGCAACTTGTGTCTTCCAATTCATAGGTTACCCTAATTGAATATCACTCTCCACATTTTGGCCCAGATATGAAAATGTATATCTTAACTAGGATTGGACTAGATTTTACATCAATTGAGCAGCCTTTTAAAGATTGCTCCCAATTTGAATTCATAGTGAGATATGTGGCATGCTAAGATTTGTTTATCGTGAATATTTTCCACCATTGGTGCCAGAATGGAGTGTTCTATTTTTCCTTGGATGACGAGTGTTATTAGAACTAGAGGACATAAGATCTTGATCATGTGCTCATAAACCATGAAGGAAAATTCATTAAATTCTTGGTCCAAACCTATGGAACAATGCCATGAAGAATATGATGTGAACTTAGAAATATGTTTTTCTCATGAGGTGGAGAAATGACACAAAATCAACATTGGTGAGAGCGATATAGAGATAATTTTATGAATATGCTCATCATAGTCCCAATGTTTATTTTCTAAAATATTATGATGACACTAGTTGGATTTCTTACAAATTCATATTTTTTTTCTGAGAGTGATTGATTGAGGTTGAAGAGGATAAAATTAAAGTAATTGAGAAAGTTCAATAGTCACAATAGTGTTGTAAGCCAACATAGCACCACATACTCTTATTAGTAGCAAGTTGTGAGGCTATTTTGAATTAGTATGCATGTATACATACACATGATATGGTCATAGATACGAAGGAAATGGATTTTGTTGGTTCACCCCTTTTGGGACTACCAATCAATTCAAAGGTGCATCTTAAGTTTTTCAAGCATGTATATTGGCTTATCTATGTGTCAACTCTCGATTCCTTCACATTCATGGATTTCTCGGTGTCACCTAGATGATTCCATGAGAAGTTCCTTAATTCCTTGATTTCATTCACCTACATCTTCAGGTTGGGTAAGACTCTAGAGGATTAGCATGTGTAGGGATTGAGTGGGGTATTTCCTAGAAAGTTACATAATCTTACAAAATTGATGGTGTTAGATGTGGTGGTGAATGTTAGTGGACTTGAAATTATTCTCAGCAACATGGAACATCAGACATGCATGGGTTGAATATAAACAACAAAGACAAACTATTATAATGTTTGCAAACTGTTTCACGAAATCATTAAATGGAGTATAGCAGTGAAAATTGTTGGGCCGCGAATACGACTACTTTTTAACATGTATTTCATCCATTTCTACTCTTCTTTATCATGTAATTTATCATATAAATCCATTTTATAATTATTTATGCTCTTATGGATAAATATTGTTTCTTCTCCTTTATTTTTAATAAATTGATGATTATTATGCATAATTTTATCAATGATGGTTTATTAATATATTTTGTAACAACACTTACCATTTTAGCCTCCAAGATATTTTCTAGATTGCAGATTTGATCTCCAGCACATCATTCAATATTCCAACTCAGAAATTCGTTGGAATAAGAAGTGATAGTTTTGCGGTTGATATTCTGGGAAAATGGAGAAGAATATGGAAAATCTGGAACATGGGTTATGTCCAAAACGGACCGAAATAACTTTATCAAAGAATGGTTTGCCAAAATTCAGTCTGTATTGAGAGAAACAAAAGGTTCTTTGAGCATGACTTTCTCTGATTTACTGTTGCGGTAGTCCTCCAAATTATCTCAGTTGCAAATACAAATTCGACTTGTTCCTGTTGAAAGATTGATGGAAATATATTTTCTTGTTGATCAAGTTGTTGGGAATAATCCAATATTTTTATCAGGGATCACATTTACCATTTACATTCTCCTCTTTCTGATTATAAAAGGAGAAGCGTGTATTGTCGTAGAAAAAGACAATGGATGATTATTGAATTTATTTTGTAACTCTGTAATTCCTTGACTCTCGTGATCGAAGAGAAACTAATGTATTTATGTTTGTTTAATACAAGAATGCATTTCTATTCCATTTCTTAACTCTGGAGTAAAACCCAGCGGCGTTTCACCGGTGGTTGAGGGCCCGGCCTTGGTGGATCGATTCACTATTTGTATCTCTATCTTTTCATTATTATTGTGTGACAGTTTCTAATTGTTTTCATCACGGTTTGCAAGTAAGTGGTTTATTGTTCATTGCTTATTTAATATTGGTGTGTTACATTGGTGAATTGTGTTGCCGTTGGCGTGTTCCATTTGTTGTCTCGTTTGATTTTTGTTCATTTCAGATTTTTAATCAAGAGAGTTTGTTGTTGATATGATTTTCTGTATAATAGAATTTGTTATTTGATTCCATTAGTTAGAGCTTGCTGTTCAAATTTATTAAATAGGATTTCCTGTCCAATTCCTTTGATTACAGTTTGTTGTTCATTTACATTTCTGTTCAATTCTAGAGTTGTTGTTCATTTCAGTTGATTAATTGCAAAGAGTTTGGTTTTGAGAGCTTCCCTAGTTTCCTTTCACTAGTATCATTAATGATTTAGTTCAATTTCTATTTCCCTTTGATTGCTTTAAAGCAGGACTGTCAACTGTAGAGAATATTGGTTATTGCTTCCACGTTCCCAAATTGATTGTCTTGTTTCAGTTTGATTTCAATTGCATCAATTTATAGATGAATGAGTTATTGCTACTGTATCCTCGATTGATGTTTGTTGAGTGAGTAGTTGGATTTCAGAGCATTTGAGTTCATATTATTGTAATTAGATTTCTTTTCCAAGCATCCATTTACTCTTGTATTTAGAACACTGTACTACATATTACAAGCCATTACTCTTAGATTGAATTGCAGCCTCAGACAGAGTACACTCTTGAGATAAAAAGTCGTTCCTGGATTGATAATTAATGTGAGATAAATAGGAGTTAAAAAGACACCTTTTATACCTCAACATTTTGGCGCCGTTTCCGGGGAGAGTGTATGCCATTTAGAAAGAGTGATGCATATTTAATTTTTTTCTGCTTGGGAATAATTGGATATTAAAGACGAAAGGTAAGAACCTATGCATCGAGCAAGAAACACACTTGTTCACTGGCCCGCTTCACAGCAGAATTGAGTGAAAGCTTAAGGTAGGAATGAATGCTTGCATTTTTTGAATTTTAAAGGTAGATTTTTTTTGAAAATAATCTTGTAATTCCACTTGAGTGGTGATGTAAGCACCACCCATTTCACTAATCAATTGACAGGAAAATTTGAAGGAGGATCCTTAAAGAAAGTATATGAAGAACATCTTCTATTATGGTAAGAAATGGCTCACATTTCAACTTTTGAATTCCCTATCAAAGATCTAGGAGGAGTGACACAAATGCACATAATTCCCCCATTATCTCTACCAAACTTTCATGGTTTGAAAAATGAAGATCCAGATACATTCTTATTTGAGTTTGAAATACTTTGTAGAGGATATGATTATTGTACTAATGATCAAAGGTTGAAATTGTTTCCTCTTACTCTAAAAGGAGTAGCTCTCCGATGGTTCATGAGCCTAGGTGGGAACTACATCCAAACATGGGAGGACATGAAGAACATCTTCTTGAAGAAGTACCAAGAGTATTGCAAATCCAATGAAGATATTTTCGATATGATACAAGGGGAAGATGAAATCTTGGAGGACTATGTAGAGCGATTTCAATATAACCTTCAAAAATCAAAGCATAAACATTTGGAAAAAGAGCTCTTGAAAGCACTCCTTCTTAAAGGAATCAAAGATGAATTTTTAGAACTCTTAAATATGATAAGAAAATGTAATGTTTTTCAGTTATCATATGATGATGTTTGTGAGTTGTGCATAAGGTATTCAAGAGGAATTTCCAAGGCTGGTAAGAATTTTAGAGAAGTTTCTTCTTTCTTTTCCAAATTCACTACAAGAACAAGAGACATAAGAGCTGAAATCAATGTTTTATTTGAAAATTTTAAATATGATTTTATTAGCTCTCTAAATTCACAGCTGAATGTTTTGTAGGTTCAGAAAAATCAAGAATTTGATGAAGTTTTTTGCCCTCATAACCGAAAGGAGCATCCCATAGATAGTTGTTCTTCCTTATCTAGGATGGAAATAGCATATCAAAGAGACGGGGAAGTTGCAACAAGGTTAAAACCATGGACATCATGGCCTACAAGTATGGTTCAAAACACTTCCTGTCCATTCTCTTACTTGCATAATCCATTATGGAATACTTATATGTTAAGGCAGCCATGCCAATTTCAATATAACCACCTCCAATCTTGTCTACAAGTTTGGCATGGTTCATCTTATGATTGCATGACTACTCTCCCTCATCTTGTAGCACAAACACATCCTCCATATTCTCCACCAGATCTTCCACAACATCTTACTTGCCTATCAAAATCATCCTTTCAACCCAATCAACTACATCATCAAAATGTTCCATTCCCTACACATTTTCCCGCTCAACTCATTCCACACCCTCACCATAATAAACCAGTACAAAATTCTTACAATGTTGAACTGCAAAATTTACCCACCCATCCCATCCATTCTATCTCATATGCACCATTGGAGAAAACTTACACTAAGATTCGGAATGTATCAAATCAAAAAATTGTAGAAGTTATGAAAGAAAATGAGGTTTCTTCTAGTTTGCACCAACAAACCATTTTAAAAGCTCAAGATCTTCATCATACTGTTATCACTCAGGTTTTCCTTGAATTTTTGGAAAAGGAAAGTATATCCGAGGTAACCACAAACCAACCTTTAGATGCAGAATCTAGCCAATCTGCATCCAGAGAGGGCTCTCTCTTTATAATTTATCTTTTTTCTTAAAAGGTTTTAGGCTAGTTATAGATCCAAGAATTTGTTTGAAAATGGTGGAATTCGCCAACTAAGGTCAAGGTTGAATATTTTCAGGCCATTGGGCTATGGAGTCAAAAGATGGCTTTACTGGATTTCTATTCTACATACAAGATGGCTTTGCAGGGCAAGATAGCCAAACAAAGAACAATCCTTAAAATTTAAAGTGGATGGAATGTGTTTGAAGGGATGAAAGGCAGTTAAGAATCTTTCACCATGTTCAAAAGAAAGAAATGAAATGATTACAAATAAAGAGCAGTGAAGAATTATTTATTATAGTAACCAAAATGTTTAAATTAGCGAAGCAAGAGCAATTAAGAATTCATTGCTTATAACTAATTTAGAGGAAAACATTTAGAATAATCACAACTGAACTCAGAGTACAATTAAGTAAATTCTGAGTTATTATTTTATGTCAAGTATTCAAAAATGGACACAATGATATTATAGACAGATATAAAACTTAAAACATAGGATAGAAAGACTTATTGAACTGCAGTCCAACACATGAATCCTGCAAAAAGTCCTGAGCTTCAAATTATCATCCAGCAAGCCACAAATAAATTTCTCCAAAACACTTTTATTCCAAAAACATCAATGTTACAGCAAAGTAGTAGAATCCACCCTCAATACTCTCTTTAAGGGTTTATTTATACAAAAAATGATTGAAAATATCTTACACTAGCCTAGCCACTAATCTAGGGTGACTAATGAATAAGTTACAATAAAAAGGAGACAAATGGTCTCGTAGATAGGACAAAAAGTGATTGCTGGTGTGTTGTTTCCTTCTTTTGTGGATGTGCTGGAGGCAGGTGCTAGAATAGGGCTCGATGTTGTCCTTTGAGTAATTCTTTTTCTTGTTTGATACTCTTTCAACTGCCCAACTGATACTCTTTAACCTGTGCTCATTATTTATGCTTTACATGATAAAATTCTCAAATTGAAGATAAATTTCATAAAATGTCCAATAAGTCTTCCCACCATTGATCTTCTGCTATTATGGTTCTTTTAAGTTTTCTTAATGTTTCATCGGCTTCTGTGTATCTGTAAAAGGTGGGCTGATTAGGGAACAAATACTTTATTTCATGCTCAAGATGAAACAAATTCTTCAACCTGTCGTAGAGATTCCTCCCTGTTGGCAATGTTGCTTGTGACGAACTGATAGAATGAACAGTTGTGTTATGGGCATGTATATCTATTTTATTAACATAGGTTTCCAGGTCAATTATCTTGTCCTCTGAGAGCATAGGACTGGGTAACCCATTGTCCAATAAAACCTGAAATTTCCCTTTAAAAGCATTGATTTCTTCCAGAACATTTGAGCATTTCCTTTCCAAATTATGCATAAGAGTTCTTTTGGTAAAAACTCTTTTAATTTCTAAAATAGTGCCAGTCCTGTCATCAATTCCTAACTCTGCAAGCTGTTGCTTAGTCCGGGTGTTCAAAAACTGTATAAGTTTCTTAGCTTGCTCAGGTCTGCCCCTTAATTCATCTCTTGTTTTATCTATTTCTTCCTGAGCTACTTTGATCAAGTCATTTTGTTCAAAGATTGTTTGGACAAAGGACCAAATACTTTTTATTGACTCAATTATATTATCCCGAAGAATTTGATTTATTTCTCTCAAAGGCTTTTCTAATGAAAGATCTTTTTCTAAAGCCTTAACCAATTTTTCCAACCTTTTAATTTCCTTGGTATTATCAGCAACAGTCTTCTTAGACATATCATATTTCTGCTCCAAATTTTCTAACTGTAATTTTGTGGTTTTGAGTTCTGTAACTTTGAGTTTTAAACTTTCCATTTGTTTCACCAATTCATCAGAACCTAAACCAGAAGTGTTTACCTGCGCTGACTCTGTTTTTTGATCTGCTGTTGCGGTACCTGTAGTGATATCTGTTGTGGATGTTTGCATGATATCCTGTTTTTCTTTTAATGCCTGTTCAAATTCTTTCTCTGTTTCACTCAGTTTCTCAGTCATTTTTAAGAGCAACTCCATCATCTCTTCCTGCGAATTTTCCTTCAGAACCTCTTGGGTATGGGGATGCCTTAAGGCTGGAAATTTCAGCTGCTTTCTCAGTGCAGCGATATCATCATCTTTCTTTTTAATTAGTGCCTCAATGCTTTTGATATCTTTGGGATTGTGACCCAAACTGATGATTATATCTTCCAGAGAATTTATTCTATTATATTTTGCCTGAGAAGAGGCCTTCTCAATTTTCAACTGTGTGTTTGTATTATTTAAATAATCTCGCGGCCTAAAGGCTGCCATGGCCTTATCAGTAAGGGTGGAGTATATCATTTCCCCACTTTGTCTATGCAACTCTATCTGGTCCAGGGGATGAATGTCTTTTGCCAGGACCTCAAAATTGGTCCTAATATAATCAGATGCTGTTATAGGCTTTGGTACTTTGGATTTGAAATGACTCATCATCATTTTGCCTTGTTGAATGTCAAATGCTGACATCAACCTTTCCTGATTATGTGGAGCCATTTTCAGATACTGATCATATACCTTCATTCTCAATGGATCATTCTTTTCTTTTATATTAATGAAAGTTCTCTTGATATCACCTGCATCTGTTTTTGGTGGCTTAAAAGAAGATACTTCAGTACTCAACTGTTTTTGCAATTCTTTTCCTTTGTGGCCTGTGTATGTTTCACTAACTGTGCCAGTTAGTTGACTATCTTCTCTTTCATCATCAAACATCTCATCAATAATTTCCACTTCTGGAAGTGGATCGGGTTTCTGCTTTTTAACTTGATGTAGCTCTGAGGATTCTTTGGGAGGAGTAGGATCTGGAGCCTGTATTTTCTTGCCTATTTCCATATTAGATGGAGTTTGCAATTCTGAAACTTCAGGATGATTTACTTGAGTAGGAGAAACCTGTGTCTGATCTGGTACCCTGGAGGTTTGAGGTTTCTCTGCCATGATAAAAGTTTCAATGACCTGTATTTCAGGTTCTTTCCCTTTGCCTTTAGACTCTACTGCAATTGATGAACTCTCTTCCTGTAACCCCTGTTGGAGATTTCCTGCTGAAGAGGTGCCAATGTGAGGTACCTTTACTTGACCAAAAGATTCTAGGTCAAACTTTTTCTCAAGGTCTTTCATAATTTTGTTTCTATTGTCTTCTTCATTATCTTGTTCAACTAGTGTTCCTTCCACCCACTCATCTTGGTTAGCATATTGTTCTATTTCAGGAATCATGTGGTGAATGTATGGGGATGATTTTTTCTTCATTCTTTTATCACAGATAAAGCCGAATGGATCATAAGGAATCCAACGAAAACTCCTTGGTAACTTGCAATGTTTTTGTAGGATATCTTCTGCTTCTCGCTCAGCGTCCCTAGAATTGCATATGAAGGGACCTAATTGACTTTTGATCCTGAGTTGGGCTTTCTTTTTCACACTACAAAAATGAATCATATCAGAATTATTCATTTGCCTGAAATATTATAAGGCAAAAAGTCTCATGGGCACATATTTTGGCAACCTGAATGGATATAATTCACATCCATATATTCTGATGACTGAATGATTTTGATATAAATACCAGTCCCCAACTTTATATGTCCTTGAAAGCTGCAAAGTCTTCTTAATCTCATTACTGAGCCTTGGAGGGGGAATTCCTGTCGACAAGGTAGTTTCAGGATATACAAAAAGATCGATGAACTCAGCGTAAGAATAAGGAGAATCATAGGAAGAATGAGTTATGGCAAACCAAAAAATAACTGATCTAGGGTTTCCCTTGGCTTCAAGCTTTTTAACAGGAAAAGGGAACTTCTTTGATTGATAATAGATGAGGAGATGGTAAATGACTGAGGAATATTTAAACACTTTCTCATTATCTAGCCTCATGAATTGGTCATGGATTTTATTGGCAATGAAAGATGAAAAATCATATTTTACTGCAGGAGGTTGCCCAGGAGTGAAAATAGACAGCAATACCAGGGTTATTTCATCAACATATTCACTTGTATTGAAACCCATGACAAAGGATATCATATTGAGGATGAGTCTGCCCAACTTATTAAAATAGGAAAAACCATAGGGAGGAGGTCCCTTAGGTTGATGTTCAGGTAACATAAAAGTCTGGAAAATGCATTTCAATTTTTCTGGGGACAGTTGGGTAGAATTTTCAAGTAGTTCTTCCATGGACAAAGGGGTAATATCTTGATCAGGTTCAAAATGGAGCATTGTATTGATAGCTTGAGGAGTGATGGGGAAAAGGATAATCTGGTCAGGAGACAACACTGCCCTTTGAGTTGAATCATAGTTGGAGTGACAATAGTGGATGATTTCTGGGAAAATATAGACTGAGGGGATAAGATATCTTGGGAAATTGGATTCCCACAATCCAATGACATCCAGACCCTTCGAATAATCGTCTCTGCAGCGACAAAAACTTTGAATGGGACTTTCATCGAAAAATAAGTCTTTAATTTGAAAGTCTTTATCCACTAAGGGCAAGTATTCTAACTCTCTGTGAGGGGCATTCAATGGGGTTACATTTAGGGCTGCCAGAACTTCCATTTTGGTTCTTGTGTCTTCAAAATGGAAGTTTATGGGTTTTCTTCACAGACCGGGTGCAAATTTGTTTTCTGGGGCTTTGATTTTACTTGCGGGGACTAGAATAGACTGATATTAACTCTTTTCTAGACTCTGGTGTGAATTTTTAACATAGGAAAGTGGATTTTCAGAGAGTTTTGGCAAGAAAATCGAATAAATACCTGTTTAATGGAGAAATTTGGACTTTGCAGGTACTGGTTGATGGTGGATGGATGCTTGGGCACTGGTTTAACAATGGCGTTTGGCAATTTGGTTGGCATCATCTCAATCAGCGGAATTTTCAAAATTTTCAGCGGAGGACACAGTCGTTTTCAGTAGTGAAAATGACAGAAAACGCGAATTTTTGTTTTATTTACAAAGTCAATGGGAATTTTGATTTTTTCGAGGATGACGTCATCCAGTACGGGAGAGCGCGTCACCAGGACTGGGTGGTAAGCGGTAATTTTTGCACAGCTCTTTAGGAGATGGTGGTATTCAGCGCGGAGGGAGCGATTCCATTAATCATTTGACACGTGGTCGGAGGACTATTCCAAAACCACCGCGCCCCTGCTTGTTATCTTCTGGACACGAGACGGCCAGCGGAATGATCCTAGGCCGTTGATCATCGGGGAGGTGATCTGACGGTGGACGGGATGTGGTATTGGCAGAGTTTTAACGTGCGGGCCCGACGGAGTTTTAAAACATGATTAACTTAATTAGACAACCCGGGGGGCGTTTGATTGGCGGAGGGATGTGATTATTAATTAATCCAAATGATTTAATTAATCTCACGGGTTAACGAATGGTCAGGTTATAGAAACTTTGATTTTTTATTTATGTTTTTTCCGTTGAAAACATATATTTAATATATGTTTAAAACTCTTTTCTTCGTTTAATTTTATTATATGGTAATAAATTAATGTCATTTATTCACCATAGGGGTAGGGACATATTTTATATGGGTATATTTTAGCCAAAGGGTTTTTATTGGGGAATTTTATTTCAACAAAAGGGATTAATTAACTTTGGCCAAAACTTATAATAAAAGAGGTTTTTGGGATATTTAGGTAAGAAGGAGTTATGTACTATAGGATAAGGTCTTTTCACTAGGGATTTAATAAATAAAATGAGATGTTAATATGACAAAAGGACAAGGAAAACTCAAAATACTTTACAAATCTAGGAAAGTGAAGATTTCTGAAGCAAATTGTATCATCTCAATTTCAACACTTAAACATAGAATAGTAAGTAATTTTGAGGGTTTATTATGGAATTAACATGATTTACCTAAGCAAAATAGGATTTTACTTAGGAAAAGGATAAAAGTGAATGATTATAATGATGAATAATTTTAAGTACTTAGGTCTTTTTGATCATCAGGCCGAGGGTCCGGTCCCTCCAAAAGTCAAGGAAATGCCTTGAGCCCCTTTAATCTCCAAATACCTTAGCACTTTTTAGGGAAATTAGTAAAAATCTTTAGGGAAAAAGTGATGTGGGAAGTTAATGATTTTGATTTTGCTTTCTGTGAATTTTCTAATGTAGCATCTTCCTTTGCAATTTGTGATGAAAATAAAAGATTAAACACATTCAACACCATCATTTATCACATGAAACTTTGCAACACCATCTACCTACCCTATGTACTATACGCTACCATTTTCTCTTCTTTATTAGGGTGCATTTAGTCTTGCAAACCCTCATCAATCTTTTTTCTTTTACAAGGAAAATCTGTCTAATTCTACCCTTATTACATCCAAGGGCTCAGATTAAATTGTTGAGCACCTTTTATTAATTCTACCTATCTATTTATCTGCCAAGATTAAGCTGTTTGGTCAGATATTTATTCTCTATTCTACAGCATGAAATTGAAAAATGAATGAGTCAGGTTTATACAGTTTGACTCTTCATAAATTGTGGCAAAGTTTAACAAGCTACACACAATTACTTATTTACAAAAAATGAAATAGTAGTGGCATTTGGATTTACACACTTTCCTTGGTCAATTTTTGTTTGGGGTTCATTTCTTTCACTTTTTTGACCATTTTATTCTTTTTACCCTTTGATTTTTCTTTTAGGGTATACCCTCTTTACATTTTTTAAATTTTTTGATTTTTTGATTTTTCAAGAATATGGAACACCTTTGCACAAGAAAAAGGTTTGAACATATTGCATAGTTCAATCAGGACAATCATGAAAAATGACACCTATTGGTATAGGAGTCTAACACTGGCTCCACTTGGGGATGGATTTTCCTTGTGAAAAGTCAAGAACAGCAGGTCAGATGCCTCAAAATGTCTTCAGTCTATACATGTAATCTCCTTCTTCTGGTAGCTTTATTGTATATATGATAGTGAAAATTTTGAAGCTTAGGGCCTTCACTTTGGGCTTCAACCTCAAGAAATCACCATCCAATCAAAAACGATGCATTAGAAAAGGATATATTATGTACAAGTTAGAAAAACTCAGAATATCCTAGTAAATAGGATTAAAATAGTGCTTCAGCATTCGACCATTGACTGGCCCTTCTTCAGCTTCTGAATTGTTTAAATTCTTTAAAAAGTATGTGTTGTTCCCCTATAAGGCATCAATGATATAAGGCCCTTTCCATAAGAAATCAAATTTCTCATGTTTCCCTTTTTCTTCCCTTCTGGAATCCCATCTTAGGACTTTGTCTCCTAGTTGAAAATCTTCTGCTTTAGTTTTTTTATCAAACATTTTCTTTAACCTTTTCTGCAAGACTTGGGATCGTTGATATACTTCTTCTCTGGTCTGCTGTAAGTGAATTGTTTGGTTAATTCTCCTCTGAATATCATTTGGTTCCACTTGAGCCTCCTGAAGTAATTTCATAATAGGAATTCCTAAAGATGATGGGAATCTTGCCTCAATGCCATAGACTAATTCATATGGACTTGTCCTAATTGATTTCTTAGTTGTAAGTTTGTCTGCCCACAAAGCATTGGTCAATTTCTTATGCCAGTTCTTTTTATTTTCTTCCAATAATTTTTTAATGATATTAATAAGGCTTTTATTTGAAGATTCTGCTAGTCCATTACCATGAGGGTAATAGGCTGTTGAATGGCCTAAAGTTATGTGATATTTATTGCAGAAATCAATCATTTTCTTTTACTTAAATGCAACAGCATTATCTGTTATAATTTTCTCTGGACAGCCAAATCTTGAAAGTATATTGGTTTCTAAAAACCCTATAATTACAGAATCATTGGCCTGTCTGCACGGGATAGCTTCAATTCACTTGGTAAAGTAATCTGTGGCAGTAAGAATCCATCTGTGTTTCGTAGAAGAAGAGGGATAAATTTCTCCAATAAAATCTAATCCCCATTGTTGAAAGGGTCTTTCTGTGGAAATTGGTCTTAATGGTAAAGGTAACAACTTTCTTTTAATCTCAAAGATCTGACACTTATGACAAGTTGTTACAAATTTCTTAACATCTGAAAACAAGGTTGGCCAGTAAAAACCAGCCCTTAAGATTTTGTCTGCAGTTGACTTCCAGTAGAGATGTCCACCACAATCCCCTGCATGAAATTCATTAAGTACCTTGTCAGCTTCATCTTTCAATAGACAATTTAATAACATTCCTTCATGATTTTTCCAAAATAGAGTGCCATCTAAAATACAATATTTTAAAGATGTCATTTTCAAAAATCTTCTTTTCGTTCTGGACAACCCTGGAGGAGCTTGCAGGTTTAATAAAACATGAATGATATCAGTGTACCAGGGTGAATCTAAGAAATCTTGACTGATCTGTGGAGTCGCCATCTCCTGTTCGTCGTCCAGTTCATTAATGTCTAAGGCTTGGCAATTAGTTTCAGTCATGAGTTGAGCCAAACCTTGACCTTTGATGAGTTTAGTTGGTTTAATTTTGATATCATATTCTAAAATGGTAGCTATCCGCTTACCTCTTTTGCCTTCAATACCATCTTGAGTCAATATGTCTTTAACTACAGCATTAGGCACATAAGCTATCATATGAGAATATAATATATAAACTCTGAAATCTTTAATTGCTTTCACAAGTGAAAAAGCCTGTTTTTCCATGATATTGTATTTTAAAGATGCATCTCTAAGTGCTTTACTAAAAAAGGCAATTGGTTTTTCACATCCCTGATCATCCTTTTGTAGTAAAACAACTGCAATTGTATGTTCAGAAGCAAATGAAAAAATAATGAAATCTCTGTCAAACTTTGGACCGGTAAGAACTGGTGTTCTTGTTAAAGCCATTTTGATTTCCTGAAATGATTGCTTGGCTTCTACAGTCCAGTAAATGCATGAATATTCTTTAAGCATGTTAGTAAGAAATCTAAGTAATTCAGCTAAACTGGAAATAAACCTTCTCAAGAAATTAATCTTTCCTATGAAAGCTTGAAGTTCTTTTATGTTTCTGGGATGAGGTATCTGCAAAATTGCTTGTATTCTTTCAGGATCAATTCTAATGCCATCTTTAGATATAATATGACCAAGGAGCTTTCCTTCTTCCAAACCAAACAATGACTTTTTAGGATTTAAAGAAATGCCATATTTTCTGCACTTTATAAACACTTGCCTTAGATGATCTAAATGTTGTTGATCAGTTTTGGAAAAAATTGTTAAATCATCTAGATAAATTACCAGAAAATCATGTATTTCTTTAGCAAAAGCAATGTCCATTGCTCTCTGAAATGTAGCTCCTGCATTCTTGAGTCCAAATGGCATCTTGACATATTTAAAAGTACCCCATGGTGTTGTAAATGTTGTTTTATCTTGATCATCAGGATGAACCAAAATCTGGTTATACCCTGAAAATCCATCCAATAGAGATATCCTAGAAGATCCTACTACCCTTTGTAAAATATGGTCCATTTTAGGCAAGGGATAGTTATCTTTTAAAGAAACTATATTCAAATTTCTCAAATTGACACACAGTCTAATTTCTCCAGTTTTCTTTCTTGTTGGTACTAGATTAGAAACCCATTCAGAGAACCTAATCGGAGCTATAATCCCTGCTTCAAACATCCTTTTAATTTCTTTTTCAATTGAAGGTAGTAAAACAGGATTGATATTTCTAAGTTTTTGTTTGAAAGGTTTTTGATCTGGTTTCAAAGGTATAGTGTGTTGAACTATAGATGTATCATATGATTTAAGATCTTCATAACTCTAGGCAAAAACGTCCTGGAATTCCTTTAAAAGTTCAACATATTTAACCTTTTGATCTTCTGGTAGAGATTTGGATAATTTAACCATTTTGGGATCTTCTGGGGTTCCTAAGTTGCATTCTTCAATGTCAGCTTTAACAGGTTCCATTTTGGGTTTAAATGGAATGTCATTTGAGTCAAAAAGATCTTCCAAAGGAGTTAATCCTTTGGGTAAATGATTATCTTTCAGATTAATGATTTCAGTTTCATCTTCTATGATCTCATCGAATTCCATTTGTATCAAATCCTGCATATCTTTTTCTGTGAATGTGGTTGGGTGAAGCATATGAATTACAGTCTCTTTTGAAATATCTGTCTTTTGTTCTTTTTCTTGATCAGATTCATTGATTGTTATGTCCTCATCTATATTACTGCTAGAAAACTCATTTTCTAATGTCAAAAAACTATTGATCTGATTGTTATTTACAAATACTTGCCAATTCATTAGATTGTCCGGTATAGCAGGTCTATGTCTAATCTCAGCTGTAAACTGATGATTAGGTCCAAAAGGCAACTTACATGTGCTAGCGAACATTGCAAGACTATGAGCATGCAAATTTTGTTTCCTGGGAATCTTGGCAAGTTGAGCTTGTAGGAAAGTGTTGAGAATTTCCACAACTGTTTCTCTATATTGTTTCAATCTGGGATCTTTGGTTGAGCATTCACCATTAATCTATTGGATAATTAATTCAGAGTCTCCTATGATTGACACCCTAATTGCTCCTAACTTTTTGACATTTTTAAGCCCTAGTAAAAGGGCTTCATATCCAGCCATGTTGTTAGTGCATTTAAAATTCAATCTATAAGAATGACCTTCAGCATGATCATTTTCAACATTATGTAACCAAATTCCAGCCCCTGCTCCTAACTTGTTTACTGAACCATCAAATTCTAAATGCCACAGAATTTGATGTCCATAATCTTCATCAACTGTTTTAACATGTTTCTTAACAGGAGCTAGTTGTTTGGCTTTTTCTGGTATTTCTTGGTTGTCTGGTGTTTCTTGGTTTTCTGAAATATCTTCGATCTGAACAGTGGATTCATTTGTAGTTTCCTTTTCAGGTGCTTCTAGATTAGTAGGAAGGTCCATTTCAGCATTGTAAAGGATGAATGAGTCCATATCAGAATGTACTGAGTAGATAGGGAAGTTTTCAGGCTTCTCATGGCTACTCACCAAGTACTTCATCAAGGTTTCTCTATATAATCTTTTAGGTTGACAAAATATTGAAATAGTGGCATATGACATGTCTAGTTGAATAGATCCTCCAAGTTTAGCACCCCAGGATCTGGAAAGCAACATACCATATTTAGGAGGAATATCAGCCACTACTATGTCCATCAAAACAGATTTCGCAGGGTATTGCACCAAAGTAACACACAAATCTTTAATAAAACCTAAACATTTTACCTGGCTAGAATCAAAAGAAAATAAATCTTTATATGGTCTGGTAATGTCTAGATTTAATCTTTCCATCACAGCTTTTGGCATCAAATTGTGGGATGCTCCAGAATCCAACATAGCATTGTGGAGTATTTTGTCATGAACATTCAGGCTCACATAAAATGGAGGAGTTCCTCCACTTTCTGGTTTGCCATTTACCTCGGGGCCAAAAAGTAGTTTAGGTTGATCATCAAGAATATTCACCGAATCATCCATCCCAGTAATGTTAATGTTAAGGGATTTGCTGATTTGACTCCTATAGACATCATGTTTAGCCAGTTCTGATAAAGGAAAAGCTATCTTTAGTTTGCCTATTTCAGCCTCTAAATTGAAAGGTTTTTCTGTTTGAGCTTTAGTATTTTGCACAGTTGGGTTTTCTCTATTTTTTGGGTCTTCAACGTTTTTCTCTTTTTCATGAGTGGAATTATGATTTGAAGGTGTTTCCGAACTAACTTCTACTGGTTCTTCTACATTTCCTACAGGAGGAAAAGTATTAGTTTGTTGTTTATTGTTTGGTTGGTTGTCAGACACATCTTCAATTATTGGATTTGAGGGGTTAGGAGTTGTTCTAGATAGAATTTGTACTTGGGGAATGTTTTGTACAGGAGGGATGTTTGGTACCGGAGGGATTTTACCTTTGAAATTTTGTTTTATAGCTTTCTGTTTGCTATTCTCTGGCACATCAATTCGTCTGCTTCTGAAATTGTACTGTTTATGAACCTCATAAATTGCTGTGTCATAGCCTTCCTTAAAATCAAAAGTTTCTCCTGAATGAGTTTGGAATGTTTCAAGGATGTGATTTTCTTGATCATCCTGAGATAGGAAAACTTTTGGTTCATTTTTGTCTTCAGTTACATTGTTTATTTCTACCTCCTCTGTAGGTTCTTCAGAAGTTGAACCTTCAACAAATTTTTCTTGGAAAGATGGCCTGATATTTTGGTCAGGGACATTCTTCCCAATATTTTGGTTCTGATTTCTCCTAAAGTTTGGGTTTCTTACAACATTTTGATTATCACATTAGAATTTCTTTCGATTGTCTCCACTCTGTCTCCCAATCTTTCCATACCTTTAATGATTGCATCCAGCTTTCTTTCAAAAGCTGAAGGTTCTTCATTTATAGGCATTCTTCTTTTGGCCCTAGCCCTGGCTCGTTTTTCTATAAGGTTTGCTTCCACACTAACCACTATGCTCTGCATTTCCTCTAGGGTTTAGGGGGCTCTTTCCCTAAGCAAATATGCTATGTCAGAGTCAAAACCATCTGGGAATTTAACCAATACTGAGTCAGGAGGGGGTTTGAGGTTCTGGGGAACAACGTTATATGCTTCGTTGAATCTTATTATGTAATCTTACATTGTTTCATTAGGTCTTCTCCTCAATTTTTCAAATTCTGATAGGATCTGAAGAGGGTCTTTCTTTTTCTCCCATCTATTCAAAAATTCCCTATACAAAGCTGGTAAATCAGCAATACTATTTGGGGCAAGGGCCCTAAACCATGTCCTGACTTCCCCAGTAAGACTCTGAACAAAGATTCTCATTCGGACATCATCAGTGTCAATTTCATAGAATTCAAAGTAATCAGTCATCCTTTTGGTATGTTGTTGAGCTGTGTAAGTACCTGAGCCATCAAAAGGTGTGATCTTACTCTGATAATCTTGAGGCAAAGCTGCAGGGTTGGCTGGCAACTGTAAAGGAGCATATCTATTGGCCATTGGAAGGGGTAATGGAATAATAGGTGGTGGTGTGGGTGGAGGAGTAAAAGGGGTGACTGGTGTTTGAAAAGCTTAAGGGAAAGTAACTGAACTTGGGGAAGCTTCAGTAATCACAGAAACGTTTGAACTTTCTTCAAAGGTCTGTTCAGATGAAATGGAGTTTTGTAAATGTCTGTCAAGGTGATATGAAACAAATCTGAATTGCAAATCTTCAAAAAACAATGGATCTGGAACTAATCTTGATAATTCGGTTTCAGAAAAATTCACAAATAAGGATGTTTCAAATCGTTCATCAAAAGGAATTTCGTCAAAATATATGATTTTCACGGGACAAGATTGTGATCTAGAAAGAGGTCTGGAACTACCAGAACTCTCTTGACTTCCTCTTTCAGAACTTTCTTGACTTCCTTGTCTTCTAAGAATCCTAGGAATCAGATTCGGATTTTCAAATATCGGTGGTGGATTGGGGTCAGGATTTGACCTAGTGTGACGAACCCTTTCTGAAGCCATTTTTCCTAGATGATATATGTTTTTGGATTTTTGGTTTTAATTGAAATGAAAATACAACTTCTACAAATTCTTCAAGAAATAACAATTTGTGATTTAAAATTTTCTCAAAGATTTATTAAACTAGAGAGTCTGATTAAACATTTGAAATTAAGGTTCAGTGTATAAGCTAAATCAGAGATAGACTGAAGCAACATTCATTTACTATGCAGTTGCAGGGCAAAAGCATTTCAAAGGCTACCTGGCTGATCTTCAGACTCTGTCTATAGCTTATAAGTGAACAATATTAACAATAAAAATGATTCAGATCCCCAGTATGGTCGCCACTATGTTATCACTCAGGTTTTCCTTGAAGTTGTAAGAAAAGGAAAGTATACCCGAGGTAACCACAAACCAACCTTCAGATGCAGAATCTAGCCAATCTGCATCCAGAGAGGGCTCTCTCTTTATAATTTATCTTTTTTCTTAGAAAGTTTTAGGCTAGTTATAAATCCAAGAGTTTTGATTTTGTTTGAATGGTGGAATCCGCCAACTAAGGGCAAGGTTGAAGATTTTCAGTCCATTGGGCTATGGAGTCAAAGGATGGCTTTACTGGATTTCTATTTTACACACAAGATGGCTTTACAGGGCAAGATAGCCAAACAGAGAACAATCCTTAAAATTTAAAGTGGATGGAATGGGTTTGAAGGGATGAAAGGCAGTTAAGAATCTTTCACCATGTTCAAAAGAAAGAAATGAAATGATTACAAATAAAGAGCAGTGAAGAATTCTTTACTATAGTAATCAAAATGTTTAAATTAGCGAAGCAAGAACAATTAAGAATTCATTGCTTATAACTAATTTAGAGGAAAACATTTAGAATAATCACAACCGAACTCAGAGTACAATTAAGTAAATTCTGAGTTATTCTTTTATGTCAAGTATTCAGAAATGGATACAATGATATTATAAACAAATATAAAACTTAAGACATAGGATAGAAAGACTTATTGAACTGCAGTCAGACACATGAATCCTGCGAAAAGTCCCGAGCTTCAAATTGTCATCCAGCAAGCCACAAATAAATTTCTCCAAAACGCTTTTATTCCAAAAACATCAATGTCACAGCGAAGTAGTAGAATCCACCCTCAATACTCTCTTTGAGGGTTTATTTATACAAAAAATGATTGAAAATATCTCACACTAACCTAGCCACTAATCTAGGGTGACTAATGAATAAGTTACAATAAAAAGGAGACAAATGGTCTCGTAGATAGGACAAAAAGTAATTGTTGGTGTGTTGTTTCCTCCTTTTGTGGATGTGCTGGAGGCAGGTGCTATAATAGGGCTCGATGCTGTCCCTTTGAGTAATTCTTTTACTTGTTTGATACTCTTTGTTTCTACTGATACTCTTTCAACTGCCCAACTGATACTCTTTAACCTGTGCTCATTATTTATCCTTTACATGATAGTGAAAAGATAAAATTCTCTACCTGAAGATAAATTTCATAAAATGTCCAATAAGTCTTCCCACCATTGATCTTCTGCTATTATGGTTCTTTTAAGTTTTCTTAATGTTTCATCAGCCTCTGTGTATCTGTAAAAAGTGGGCTGATTAGGGAACAAATACTTTATTTCCTGCTCAAGATGAAACAAATTCTTTGACCTGTCGTAGAGATTCCTCCTTGTTGGCAATGTTGCTTGTGACGAACTGATAGAATGAACAGTTGTGTTATGAGCATGTATATCTATTTTATTAACATAGGTTTCTAGGTCCATTATCTTGTCCTCTGAGAGCATAGGACTGGGTAACCCATTGTCCAATAAAACCTGAAATTTTCCTTTGAAAGCATTAATTTCTTCCAGAATATCTGAGCATTTCCTTTCCAAATTCTGCATAAGAGTTCTTTTGGTAAAAACTCTTTTTATTTCTAAAATAGTGCCTGTCCTGTCATCAATTCCTAATTCTGAAAGCTGTTGCTTAGTCCGGGTGTTCAGAAACTGTATAAGTTGATTGGCTTGCTCAGGTCTGCTCTTTAATTCATCTCTTGTTTTGGCTATTTCTTCCTGAGCTACTTTGATCAAGTCATTTTGTTCAAAGATTGTTTGAACAAAAGTCCAAATACTTTTTATTGAATCAATTATATTATTCCAAAGAATTTTGTTTATTTCTCTCAAAGGCTTTTCTAACGAAAGATCTTTTTCTAAAGCCTTAACCAATTTTTCCAATCTTTTAATTTCCCTGGTATTATCTGCAACAGTCCTTTTAGACATATCATATTTCTGCTCCAAATTTTCTAACTGCAATTTTGTGGTTTTAAGTTCTGTGACTCTAAGTTTTAAACTTTCCATTTGTTTTAACCAATTCATCGAAGAACTGCAGCAGAAGTGTCTCCATTTTGTCTTTGACTACGGTGATACTGTTGTTGTAGTACAAGTGATCCTTGTTGTAGATGTTGCCGCGTATCTTTGCTTTTCTTTTAATGCTGTTCAAATTATTTCTGTTTCTTTCAGTTATAGGTCATTTTTAAGAGCAACTCCATCATCTCTTCTTGTGAATTTGCTAAACTTTGTGGAGTGCAGGGATGCCTTGAGGCACATACATGAAATTTAATTGCTTTCTAAGATGAATATATCATCATCTTTCTTTTAATTGATGCCTTCGGTGCTTTTGATATCTTTGGGATTGTGACACCAAATGTTGATGCTATCTTCAGGAGACTTTATTAATTATCTTTGCTGAGAAGAAGCCTTCTCAGTACAATTGGGTGTTTGTATTATTTAAAGAATCTGCTGACCTATGGGGCTGCAGCTATATCGATGAAATTTAAAAGTATATCATTTCCCGGAGTTTTTTCTATGCAACTCTATACGGGTCCGGGGGATGAATGTCTTTTCCCGGGACTCAGAGTGAATATATAATCGAATCTTGTCATGGGCTTTACATTTTTGATTTAAAATGGCTCATCATCATTTTGCAGCATTGAATGTCAGGAAATGCGACATCAATCTTTCCTCATTGTGTGGGGGCCATTTTTGAATCTTTTAATCATATATATTAATTTCTCCAATGGATCATTCTTTGCTTTTATATTAATGAAAGTTCTCTTAATATCCTGCATACATTTTTGGTAGCTTAAAAGAGAGAATGCTGAGTATATTTATTTTTGCAATTATTTTCCTTTGTGCTATGTGTGTTTCACTAACATGCCGATTCGTTGACTTATCCTCTTCTCTTTCAAACATCCTCCAAAGCATCTCATCAATGATTTCCACATGCGGAAGTGGATCGGGTTTAAACTTTTAGCTTGATGTAGTCAGGGATTCTTTGGGAGGAAGTAGGATCTGAACTGTCTTTTCTTACCCTACTACATATTAGATGGACTTTGCAATTGAAACTTCGGGATGATTTACTTGAGTAGGAGAAACACCGTAATGCGATCTGGTGCCCTGGAGGTTTGAGGTTTCTCTGCCATGACGATAGTTTCAATGACTGTGTTGAGGCTCTTTCCCTTTAGACTCTGCGCAGTGATAGACTCTCTTCCTGTAACCTGATGGAGATTTCCTGCTGAGAAAGTGCCAATGTAGAGGTACACACTTGGCCAAAAGCATTTAGATTACAGCTGCTTTCTCAAGATCTTTCATATTTTGTTTCTTATTGTCTTCTTCATTATCTTTGCTAAAGCTAAGTATTTCCTTCCACCACATTTATCTTGGTACAGCATATTGTTCCTTCGGGAATCTGTGGTGAATATATGGGATGATTTTTCTTCATTCTTTTATCAACTGATAAACCAAATGGATCATAAAGAGCCGACGGAAACTCAACACAGGAATTTGAAATGATTTTAGTATATCTTAAGCTATGGCACCAATTTACCCTAGAGTTGCATATGAAAGGACCTAATTGACTTTTGATCTACCGAGTTGGGATTTCTTTTTACACTACCTGAAAAATGAATCATATTCGGGGTATTCATTTGCTGAAATATTCTAAGGAAAAAAACCTCATAGACACATGTTGTAGCTTTGAATGGATATAATTCACATCCATATATTAAAATGGTGAATGATTTTGATATAAATACTTGACCTGACTTTATATGTCACTTCCAAGCTACAAAGTCTTCTTAATCTCATTATTTGAGCCTTGGAGAATTCTTTGTCAACAAGGTAGTTGCGGGGATATACAAAAAAATCGATGAAATGACATGGAATGAGAATCATAGGAAGAATGAAGTTATGGCGGAGACAAAAAATAATGAATCTAGGGTTTCCTTTGCTCAAGCTTTTAACGGAGGGGAAAAAGGAGACTTCTTTGATTGATGACAGATGAGAGATGGTAAATAAAGCGAGGGGAATATTTAGCTTTTCTCATTATCTAGCCTCATGGATTGGTCATGGATTTTATTGGAAATGAAGGATGCAAAATGGCTACTGCTGGAAGTTTTGGGAGTAAAGATAGACAACAATGCCCAGGTTATTTCATCAACATATTCACTTGTATTTAAAACCCATGACAAATGATATCATATTGGGGATGAGTCCCCTTTTAACTTATTAAAATAAGCAAACCATGGAGAGATACATGGGACCGTCTTGAACAACATAAAAGTTTATGAAATACATTTGCGTTTCGTGAATGATTCGGTAGAACTTTTCCAAGTAGTTCTTCCATGGAAAAATGAGCAGATCTTGATGAGTTCAAAAATAGACATTGCATTAATGGCTTGAGGTGATGGGGAAAAGGATACTGCGGTAGGAACTGTACCATGCCCTTTGAGTTGAATCATAGTTGGAGTAACAATGAAAGTGGATAATTTAGGAAAATATAAGGCTGAGGGGATAATATATCTTAGGGAAATAGTTCACACAACCCCAATGACATCCGGACCTTTGGAATAGTACTGTCTGTGGCGACCAATAGTGTTACAGAGGACTTTCATCGAAAACCAAGTCTTTTAATTTGGAAAGTGCTATCCCACTAGACAGAGTATTCAACTATCTTGTGGGGGCATTGAATAGATTTTATTCAGAGCTACCAGACTTTCATTTGGTTCTTTGTGTATTTCAGTGAGTTTCTGGGTTTTTCTTCACGAATAGGGGCGTAATTTTGATTTCTAGGAGCTTTGATTTTGTAGGAACTCGAATAATCGCCCATTAACCCTTTTTCCAGACTCATGAATTTTGCAAAGAGAGAAAGGTGGATTTTTCAAAGAGTTTTAGCGATACCGAAAATACGTTCAGCGGAAATTTCAAATTTTACGGACAACGAAGTTTGATAGGATGGACATGAGTGCGGCGTAGCAATGGTGTTCGGCAATTTGGTAGGCGGCGTCTCACAATCGCGGAATTTTCAAAATTTCGGAGGACGAAGTCGTTTTAGCAGTGAAAATGACGAGGAAAAAACCTGCGTTGCATTTTATTTACAAGTCAACGGGGATTTTGATTTTTTTCGAGGATGACGTGTCCGATGCGGGAGACGCGTCACCACCGGGACTAGGCGGTAGCGGTAATTTCCGCACCGCTCTTTGGGAGATGGTGGTATTCGGCGCGGGGCGGCGATTCCATTGATCCGTGAACTTGCGTGGTCGGAGGACTCGTCGCTCTGCCGTCGTCCACATGATGCTCGGATGAGCGGCCCGACGGAATGATCCGACCGTTGGTCATAGGAAGACGTCCGCCCAGTGGAGGACGTGGAGCTGTGAAGTATTAACGTGCGGGCCGCGGGGAGTTTCATGGCAGTTAACAGTGGCTCTCCAGAGGCATTCGGTGGTGGTATAGATGGTTATTAATTAATCTGGTGATTAGTGGCTCATAGTTTATTCACAGGTTGCGGGAGGTTAAAAGGCTTAACTATGGTTAGTGTCGGACGTCGGCTTACGTGGATGGGTTACGAAGGCTTCGAGGGACTTTCAAAGTTTTAGTTTTAATTAACTTTCGGTTTATTTTATTTTCTTTCAAACATATAAACCCTGTGTTTATTTTTTTTTATTATTATTATTATATGGTAATAAATAAATATTATTTTATCAACCATAGGGGTAGGGAAATAACTTTATATGGGTAATTTTAGCCAAAGTTTTATTGGAGGTTTTATTAATCAAGGGGTTAATAAACTTTGGCCAAACTTATAATAAGGAGTTTTGGGATAATATCATGTAAAAAGGAATTAAGTAATATAGGATAAGGTCTTTTTTACTAGGGATTTAATAAATAAATCGAGAAGTTAATATGACAAAGGGACAAGGAAACTCAAAATACTTGACACGACTAGGAAAGTGGAGATTTACGATACATTCATTATTTCAATTTAACTTAAACATAGAATAGCAGAAGTAATTTTGAGGATTATTATGGAAATTTGCATGATTTTCCTAAGTAAAATAGAATTTTATTGGAAAAGATTCAAAAAGAGAAAATGAATAATTTTATATTAAATAACTTCAAGTAATTAGGTCTTTTTTATCATTGAAGTAGAGGTCCGGTCCCTCCAAAAGTCAAGGAAATGCCAACAGGCCCCCTTTAATCTTCCACCCCAAATACCTTAACACACAGGGGAAATTAAATAAAACTCTTGGAGGAAAGTGATGTGGGAAGTTAATGATTTTGATTTACAGCTTTACGTGAATTTTCCAGTGCATTTTCTACTTGATGTACATGATGAAGGTAAAAGATTACACACTTATTTGTACCATCATTCATCACATAAAACTTTGCAACACCATCTACCTACCTATCTGCATAGAAACCTTTCCTATTTTCTCTTTATTAGGGTGCATTTAGACTGCAATGCATATCAACCTTTTCTTTTTACATGGAAAATCTATCTATTCTATCCTTTATTACATCAGACAGTTAAGCTGATTGAGCTGCCTTTATTAACTCTACCTATCTGCTACTCTGCAAATTCATTATTTGAGCTAGATATTTATTCTCTATTCTATAACATGAAATTGAAACATGAATGAGTCAAATTTAAACAGTTTAAATATTCATAGAGTGTGTGGATTGACAAGCTGCACACAATTACTTTGTTAAAAAAATGAAGAACAATAGTGGCATTTAGTTTGCACACTTTCCTTGGTCTATTTTAGTTTGGGGTTCATTTTCTTTCAATTTTTAATGTTTTATTTTATATTTTTAAGTTTTCTTTTAGGGTATACCCTCTTTACATTTTTTTTTTTAAATTTTTAATTTTTGTTTTTCAAAGAATAGGTTTCTTTGCTCAAGAAAAGTTTGAACATATTCATAGTTCAATATCAGGACAATCATGAAAAAATGACACTATTCAGTATACAGTCTAACAGCTCACTAGTTATTCATAATTTATCCCCATGACTTCTCATTCTTGTGGTGCTCTTCTGACCGTCTTCTCTCATGAATTCCATTCTTTATGAAAATTTTATGTCAAACTCTTTACCATAGCTCTTCACCCTCATTATACAGTCTAGACACATTCACTTCTTATAAACATTAAGTCTAAATAAAGCTTTCCATTTCTTGAAAGTATCAAATGCTAGATTCTTCTGAATAAAATAAATCCAAGTTTTCCTAATTTTATCATCAATAAAAAAATTAACATAATATGAGAACCACAAGATGGTCTGGGGTTGATTTAACATATGTCACATAAACTCTGATACTACCTTTTCTTTTCATTTAACTCTTGATAAAATCAGCTCTCTTATTTTTCATAAATACGATTCTCTGAAATCCAAGTCTTTGTTAACTGAGCAAGAACAACAAATTTCTTGGTAGAAGAATCCTCATCCTTCTCATATCATTACATACTGATACAAGTGCCATAAATATTTAGGTACAGAATTTCATGAAATTAAAATTAACAGAGAGTTAATAAATATGATACAAAATATAATAACAACCTTTCCTTTTTATTGCCAGGCTCCTTGAGCCTTCCAAGTTTTATCTCTCTGGGGTTGTCACACAACCTTCTTTACTACGCTTCTGTTGAAATCCTTAGCATGTTTTGTCTGATCTAGAATATGCATACACACCTTCTTCTATATACATTAGTTTCCATTAATTTGTTTTACAATAACTTTACCCATTCAAGTTTCACAAGGGGTTGCTCATCAGAAAACGAACTTGTCCAAAATCTCCATGAACATAGGTATGAAAATATTTCTTCTCGGAGGGTGTGGCATGGAATGGGGGCCACACTACAGACTCTACCACCACGGAATGTAACGTTTTCAAAGAAAGAATCAAAGCATCTTGTAACTTATCTGTCACATTTTCTTCATGATTGTTTTCTTGTTGCGCGTCTTGTTTTCCCTTGAGATCCTAAAGTCTTTCTTGGTGTCCTTTTGCTTCCGCATTTCCGACAAACTATCCCTGATGCGGACTTTGGATTTTCTAAACTTTCCTTGATTTAATGTGATATCCTCGGAGTATTTCCTCTTTCCAATTTTCTTCCCCTAGACTCTACACTCAAAGCATTACCCAATGTCTCCTGAGGCCTTTTCACTTCGCATTTCCTCACTAAAGATAGCAGGCAACATGTAATAAAACTTTAAAGTACTAGATCCGGAGGCAAAGTTCACTACGTAAGCATAACTAAGCCATTCCATCTTTCTGGAAATGAGCACGAGAAATAAAAAATTTTGCTCATCATCAAATTTTACTTCTACGAACTTAAGCATTGTCAACTATATTAAAATCATTTTAAATGGTCTCCAACAGTCCACCTTCGACATCTTCTGTCCAAAAACATTTCATGAGAATACTGTGATGTTTCAAGTAGAGGTTTTTTCATATAGTTTCTCCAATACCTTAAATCAAACCCTCTATTGTTGTTTGCGTTCCCAAAATATTGAAGGCTACGACGCCGCAAGGCATAAGCTATATTGTTACGAGTTCCTTTACATCGAAGAGAATCTCCCATTCTTCTTCTATCATGATCATGCAAACCACTGCATAAATGGCATTGGGTACGGAGATCTTCCGATAAGATAATCACTATGCATATTCCATAGCAGGAAGTTTTTTTCCATTAAATTTCTCGACCCTAAACTTTCCATCTTCATACATTGCTCCCGCTCAGACAGGGAACCCTTTCATGCCAAGTTTGCCTTGACTAAATAGATGTCGAATTCGATACCGATTGTTATAAAATTATATAATACATAGAAATGCAACTTTTTGACCAAACACACTCCGGAAAACACAAGAACACCATGTAAAAACATAGAGACAGGGCCATATGGTTCACCGGTTTGGGCTATGTCACCACGAACAACCAATCCTTCCTTTCTGTATCCCATAAAAATGAAGAGGGCAACCTACAACGAGATCCATTGTAATATCCTTTGTTCTCTCTCACGGTCTCCCCTATCATTTCTCGCTCTAGGCCACATAATACATAGCATGATAACAATTCCCTCATACAAGTGAGGAGTTTCCTTCTAGGGAAAAAAACCCTAAACTAAGCAACTACCATCGGATCATCCCACCTAATGAATGACCTAGATTGACTAGAAGTACTACTCTTTTACAACGTAGCATTTAATTCTTGGTGGCGTTACCGCCCCATTCAAAATGGGGGGTCCAACAATGTGATACAAACCAAACAAGATAGGTAGGCTCCACACCCAACACTCACCCCATATAGCAAGATAAGCTACTCAAGAGACAAAAAGAAACTAACATAATTATAATAGGGAACTAAAAAGTTAATATGTTGTTTGTTTCTAGACCAAGAATCACAAACACATCAAACAACTTTGCAATTGGGTTAATAATTTTGCAACGACATAGATCGGGTAGTTCATATTCACCATAAATAAACTGAATTGTCAGTCACTTCATAGATATATAATAAAATAGATATTTGTACTTTGATATCTCCAATAATATCATTAGTCATATGTTATACAAATATATTATTAAAGAATAAACACTTATCGAGTTAAATTTAGAAATGATTGGAAACTAGTGGAGGGAATTGAAATACGCATTTTAATTGTAGGCTAATTTCATTGTAATATTTTCTGCATTAACTTGATTCGTGAACCAAATTTGGGGTGCAGGGTGTTAACTAATCAGGAGTGTATTCCTACATTATTATATTCATCTATTGATTAAAAAGTTAGAATCCACTATTCAAGTGGTCTATTAATTACTCAAGTATAGAACACATTATTGACTCCTCAAACTCCTACCCCAAAATTAAATCTGTGAGAATCAATCAAGATTAAGTAAAGGTTATATTATTCCAAGAACCCAATCTCACTCCAGGGTGTTTTCCAAGCACAAGGGAAAGGTAGGTGAATCTATGTTTTCCTCATCCATCTTGGTAACATTAACACCAATATATAGCCTGCTACCTCATCAAGAATGAAGACAGATTCCTAAATCACCACAGGGTATTATGCATGTTTTATTTCACTTGCCTCCACCCACTCCTATGCATAAAATTCTTGGAACCACTTGGGTTTCTCATGCTATGAACCAAATTTCCTCAATGATTATGTGGGAAAAACTGCTAGTAGAGTAAATATTTCTTTCTCAATCAGCACTCCTTTATAATAAGCATTCAACATCAAACATTTTTTATGTTAGCAGCTTTCCCCTTCTCCACTTTCTTTCCCTTGCTTCTTCACGTCCCCTATATACTACCCCTCTATTGTGTTTTTAATTTCTCAACATGTCGCAGAACGGGGATAACATGTGAATGTCATTTTACGTAAAGTTTCATACACTTCAATGTTTAGACCAACGGACCATTTAATTTTCCGGGGTAGATTGTGGAATAAATGATGTGGCCTAGGTTTTTTTCACTTTGCGGAGAAAAATTCCCAATCACATAGTCTCTAGAAATATATGTACATACTCAATTGAACCATATTTTACATTTTCCATATTATTAAATGGAATTACAATTCATAGTGACATTTACAATAGAGGAGGCAAAGGGGTTGTCACAAAATATATTACCAAATTTCTATGCTAGATTGAAATCATAAGTTTTAGACTTGAAAACCATTGTGCCATTTATTATATCTGTAGGCACATAAATACACACTCTTGTTGCTATTATCATTTCTTACTTCTACTAGTAGTCTTCCATTTATTACCTACCTGAAACACCAACATAACATATTGGTTACAATTCACAATCTTGCACAAATACAAAAATCCTTCTGATGTAAACTTTGATTATCCAAAAGCGAGTGGAATTTTATAATAATTTAGGTTTCAAATCAATAATTGTATGTATGGTTATTCTTTTCCTCCTCTTCCTCCATATATAATATGTTTTAATCTCATAGTGTGCATTGGAAAAGCCCTCTTATACTCATATCCTAGTGACTCATTATAAAAATTTCACTCCCATTTAAGGCATCACCTACCAGGGACCAAGAAACCTCCATTCTTGGGTGATATAATTATACCACATGGATTTCTATGTAGGGATTATTAAATATATTGTTAGTCTTATAGTAAATTTACATTTTGGTGTGTTCTAATGTAAAATTAAACTCTATTTGATAGGAGTATTAAAGTCAAGATGCTCTTGATGACTTGCTCTGTGTGAAGATAAATCCTGCAAGGGATACAATGTTACCATAGTGGCCTTGTTCCTAGGCTTGTCATGTCATCATTTCACTTGTATCAAAACATTCAACTCCCCATGAGATAATACTAAAAAATTTGATTTCAAAAAATTTTAGTTGCCAAAATAACCACTTAATTTGGCTTAAAATCTCACAAACATGGAACTTTGGTTATCATGTTGGGATCATTGAAAGCTAGTAATTTTTTTGTCTATCCTGGTAAAAGCTACTATATCACACCTGATTCCAACAATATACCTAAAATCTAGAAACTTTCAACCAACCAAACAAAGGTAAGTTTTCATACATAAATATTTTCTTTGCAGGTACAACACATAGAAGTAGAATATAGGAATCATTACAAACATAAATAATTCTATTACTTTCAATTGATTTTAAAATGCTCTGTGGTGACTATATTCATTATATATTTTCATGCAAAATTTATAATTATTTCATAATTCAATGAAATATTTATTGTAGCAAACCAAAGGGTCAAAGGTAGAGTTACACATAAACACTTTATCCACTAAGATACATATCCCTACATTCATAAGTAATTATCTTCCACTTTTTTTTGTAGGAATACGCATTTCATGCAGTGATTTCACTACTCAAGCAACTCCTTAATATTATTAGAATTTATTTCCTTTCTTGACATTAAACCATGCAATTTATTGTTCCATACAAGCATGCATGAACTTAATGCACCAAGCATATGGGCCATCACAATTCATAATATAGGTGTCATAACAAAAAATCATATAATAGTAGTTCATGGAAACATCACAGAGGATTCTATTATTCATTTAATATTGAGAGAGGCTTCTCCTTTTGTTATAACCCACTAGGCCTTAATGACAATTTGTTTTAGATTTCAACAATTCCATACAATTCTCCCATTGTCTAGAAAAACAAATCATTCAAATGCAATGTTCCTTGTCTCATGAAACTCATTATATTATGGAAACACGTGTCTTAAAAATGTAGAAACTATTGTTGTACTCATGGATTCATGAACACAATGCCAGTCCTTGCATTTTACTTCATACTCCACATTTTCATGCAATATCTCAGTGTATTACCAAACATATTTGTCTATAGAGTTTATTATTAATTCATTTAATTTCTCTTATTCAACATGAAACTCAATGCATACACATATTACTAATGTTGCTAAATATTCAGAATGCTTTAACAATTTCCTACCTTAACCATACCCTTTTTGGGCATCGATGGAATACATGTATTTAATTTGAATATACATAAGATATCAAATTCAACCAAAGATAATTATACCCAATTCCGCTACATTTTTAACTTCTATTTAATATTTTCCCAGTGCTTCTATCAACATGCATTCTCCTTTTGGCTAAAATAGTTTTAGAGGTTGAACTAAGCTCTAATATGTTATTTTTCTTGACCTACATCTATTATCATTTTATATTTCATTGTTCATAATTTATTGCACCTCGAGAAATTTCCTAGAGGTTCATTCTCATGTGACTACATAGCATACTTAGTCATTTTAACAACGAAAAATCCCCTAGAACAATCTCAAACTCCTGGTGATCTGGCCACTATCATTTTATCAGTATGAGTGCAATGAATACTCCAAAGGGGCACTTACACTACCTCAGAAATAATGCCACAACAGATTTCCATCAATCACGCACCCAAACATGTACATATTATGATCCATGTTCCATGCTTGCACATATTCCATGCCATTCATACAAACATCTATTGTTATTCAATTAATTAACTCATGATATAACATCACAATTCAACAACAAATTCAATCTTATTAGGTATGATTTCACTATCTCAATTATATATTTAGAATTTTGAAACAAACAAACATTATCTTGCTGTTTATGAAATTAACTTTTAATTCAATGAAGAACCTTATTTTACCTATTTTTTCTCAAAAAAACGCTCTCATCAACTCGGAGAAGGACACTTTGGGCGGGAAGAACTTTTTCCCTACGTTGAACCATTTTTCAGGCCTTTGCCACCCGTGAAATAGACAAAGGGAATTATAGTGTTTTCCACAGGGTTAGAAGATACGTTAAAATTAACCACATATTAACGCTCTATTTTTCCAAAAGGGGGGGTGTTTACTGGGTACAACAAGTTTTGGAGGTCAAGCACGGTTGGGCAGTGACACTCATTTTTGCACTCAAATGTTAGCTCGAAGAACGGAAACATCCATACGATGTTGTCCAAATAAGGTTGATAATCCTAACAAGAAAAAGAGAGCGTGAAGGAAAACAAAATGAGGGACATCTAAGCATTTTCCTCAATGTATGATGAAAAAATTGGCAAGGATTAAGCCTATATACATATAAATTAAAGGCTAATACATTGTAATAGGATTGGAATTTGAGAATTGTATGTTTGTCGAGGGGGGGGGGGAGAGAGAGAGAGAGAGAGAGAGAGAGAGAGAGAGAGAGAGAGAGGAGCTAAGGAGCTAAGGAAGACTTGATTGACAACTAAGTGTTGTAATCATTCTTCTCTCCCAGTCAATATAGATCTTACACTCCAACCCATACTTGATGATGTTGACACCTTCTTTCTTTATATGTTTGTTCAATGGAGAAATTTGAAGTAATTATCTTCCACTTTTTTGTAGGAATACACATTGGTCTTAGGTGATTTCACTACTCAACAACTCCTTAAGATTATTAGAAGTTATTTCCTTTCTTGACATTAAACCATGCAATTGATTGTTTTCCATACAAGCATGCATGCACTTATGCACCAGCATATGTTCCATCACAATTTATATGTAATTGTGTGTGACAAAATAATATAATAAAACTTAGTTCATGGATGCATCACAAAGGATTCTATTATTCATTTAATATTGAGAGAGGCTTCTGCCTTTGTTATAACCCACTGAGTATTAATGATACTTTGTTTTTAGATGTCAACAATTCCATACAATTCTCACAATGTCTAGAAAAACAAATCATTCAAATACATGTTCTTGTCATAAAACTCATTATATTATGGAAACACGACAATGACTTCCAAAATAGAAACTATTGGCCCAATACTCATGTATTCATAGACACAATGAGATTATACATTTACTTCATACCTCCCCACATTTCATGCAATATCTCAATTGATTACCAAACATATTTATTCTATCAAGTTTATTCTTAATTATTTAATTTTCTTGTCAACATGAAACTCAATGCATACACATACTAATATTTTACTAAATATTCATGTGCTAACAATTTCTACCTTAACCATACCTTTTTGGGCATCGATGGAATACATGTATTTAATTTAGAATATACGGAAGATATCAAATTTAACTGTAGACATCAATTCTTACCCAATTCTGCATTTTTGGCTTCATTTTTAATATTTTTAATTAAGCTACCATCAACATAGTTCTCACTTGGCTAAAATAGTTTTAAGAAGTTGACTATTATATTGTTTTCTTGACCTACATCTTTTATCATTTTCTTCATTGTTCATAATTGTGCACCCTCAAAGAGAAATTTCCTAGATGTTCATTCTCATGTATTTATAGCATACTTGATGTTTGCAACAAAAAAATCTAGAACAATCTCAAACTCCACTGATAGAAGTCACAGCTTATATCATTTCATCTAATTACATACAAATTACAATGAATACTCAAGGAACTTACACTATGTACAAAAATCATGCATTTAAACAATTCCATCAATCACGCACCCAAACATGTACATATTATGATCCATGTTCCATACTTACCACATAATCACTGCCATTCATACAAAACATCTATTGTTAGTCAATTAATTAACATATGATATATAACATGCAATTCAACAACAAATTCAATCTTATTAAATTATGATTTCACTATCTCAATTATATATTTCTAGAATTTTCAGAAACAAAACAAACATTATCTTGTTTTATAACAGTGTTTTTAATTAATGCTAAACTCTGATTTTACCTATTTTTTAAACAAAAAAATAACCTCCTCGTCATTTCCGGAGGAAAGGACACTTTGTTGGAATAACACCTAAAATTCTGGAGCCCATTTTCCAAGGTAACACACCCGTGAAATAGACAAGGGAATTATAGTGTTTTCCACAAGTTAGAAAGATACGTTAGTCCTTAGATTAACGCTATGTTTTTCCATAAGGGGAGTGTTGCTAGATTTTATGAGATTACGAAGGTCAAAGCATGAGTTGGTAGTAGGCATTCCATTTCACTAAATGTGCTTTCTAGAAAGCTGAAACATCACATGATCCGCTAAGTAAGTTGATAATCCTAACAAGAGAAAAAGAAAGTGTGAAGAAACAAGTGAGGGACATCTAAGCATTTCCTCAATATATGATGAAAAAAATTGGCAAGGATTAAACCAACATCTCATCTATAAATTAAAGGCTAATACATTATCAGGGATTGGAATTTGAGAATTGTTATGTTTGTCGAGAAGTGATCGAGAGAGAGAGAGAGAGAGAGAGAGAGAGAGAGAGAGAGAGAGAGAGAGAGAGAGAGAGAGAGAGAGAGAGAGAGAGAGAGAGACTAAGGAGCTAGGGAAGACTTAGATTCGACAACTAGGGTTATGAAAATATTTCTTCTCTCAAAAGCTGACAATATAGATATGCTCTCTTTTCTACTTGATGATATTGACACCTTCTTTCTTTATATGTTTGTTCAATGGAGGGTCTGATAATTATCTTAGATGCATGCGGAAACTTTATATACTGCGATATATGTTAATGTTTTGAATACGTTAAATTTTCATATGCCATGAAAGGTTACTTTTATCTTTTCTATGTGTAGGTCTAGTTACGAGAACTAAGTAGAGGTCTTTCCTTGTCCACCTTTAAAGAACTCAGTAGGTCTACACGAAAGATTGGAAGGTAATCCTTCTCTTTTGTTGATTCTATATTAACATGGGTATTTGTATGTATCTCTAAACAATTGTACGTCATCTTTTAAGTACACCTTGGAATACAGAGAGCTCGAGAGAGATGGTATCCACAACCACCCATGCATTTTATCCCTACAACACTAGTCAAAATCTCTTTTCTACATTTATTTCATCAAGGGAACTTACACAAGCAAATTTAATTAGAATATTTTCTAACATTTATAGAACCATACATTTTTATAAACCTTTATAAATAGATCAATAGGAACCCTCGGCTTGTATTCCTATGCGATTAGATTACCTTAACTATGAATAAATACATTACTAACACTTATAATCATATCAGGAATTTTCATTTCCATTAATTATATTATAGATATTTTGGGGATGTACCACTCATTTCTGTTGCCTCTCCACCAAGGTGAGTAGGCTTAAATTTCTTAATTGATCAACACCAACCAACTCAGCAAGCTCTCTTTGCTACTACAAGGGATTCTTCCCATTCATTTCTCATTATTTTATACAACCTCTAACAAAATGATGTATGGTTTCCTCATTTAGGTGTTATCTTGGACATCAGATATGTCCCTATTGTTGGGGTTCTTATAATGCTAGTAATAGAAGATGTTACTTCTTACATCTTTAAAATTTCAAATTATTCTTCTTTTATTTACTTCTTTCTATATTTTAGGATTTTTCACATGTGTATAGGGGATTAAATGGTCTATATTTATTTTTTTTATTGGTGAGAAAATTCGTGGAGAATGTGTTATCCTCCACAACGGAAATTTTGAATGTCCTTTCATTGATCTGCAGTACTATAGTGTTTTATATTGAATTTTCTACTGAAGTTGTAGTGAAACATTGTCTGTTTTAATGATTTCCTAAAGTGTTGATTTTTATTAATAATATATTGTTATTTAGTTTTAGATAATTAGATTTAATTATTTACATTGGATTCCCTACAACATATAAAATAATTCAGAAATATGTGAAATTTTATAGAAAGAACAATATCATCATCAATGCAATGAAACATGAGGAACAATAGAAAGAAAATCCTTCACACAGAGAAACCGAGGATTGGTGGAGACAAAGGAAAAACATAAGAAGGAAAACTATTTCAAATTATTCTTCTTATTAGATTGTCATTGAATGTTTCGGCAAAGAGAAGTGCAATAATCCAATTCTTTATCCACCGGTCTATCTATCAAAATCAACGAAACACTCTGATACAAGTACGCTATTAAGAGCGTATAGGCTATGAATACAACTCATTTAAAGGTGAGATCCTGCTTCTTTCTCCTATTCCTCCTCTCCTAATATGAAAAATAGGTGGATACTACCCATTGAGAGGTGAGGATCACAATGCTTCTATTGTTCACGGAATGTTGCCATCGAAGACTATCAAAGAATGCCTCTAAATGGTATAACACATCTGCACTCACTTGGGAATGATACACAAGCACCCATAAATGGGCTGGGATCACAACTATCCCAAGTCTCCTCTAAACCCATTGTCTATATTGGGAGGAATAATCCCAAAAATCACTTTAGGGGTAGGATTCCAACTAAGAACATAAAATATCATCAATTAAACCATAAGAAATAGGTAGGATGCTACTTACCATGTAGTAATGATATCAATTATCATATTTCCACTTAAATAGGAAGGATCTGTTACACAAGGGTAAGAGTTGTGACAATCCTATTTCTGGAAGTTACCTCAACCCCAAAGACACCCGATAAATTAATCACCCTATGTGAATAAGGAGAATATATAACTAAATTGACCCTTAATCATCTCATGCCCATAGCACCACAAGGGTGACATCCATCAATCCATGCTACTCTCTGTACCATGGAAAACATATCAATGTGATCATATGAGAGTACCCACTTAAACAATTCATTGCAAAGTTTTTTTTTAGGAAGATGCATTACCTCATACATTACAAGCAGAAATCCTTTTTTTTGATTTTCTATTCATGTAGTTATCAAATAAAATATTATTGTTAGATCAAAAATACGTCACAAAAGATACCTTATGCTTCCTTTTCCTCTTAAGGAAGTAGCAGAATCTTAAACTTGTCTCATTTCGCAGTGTTGTATCAAAGGAGGAATATATCTTAGTCTCGATGATATATGGGGTTTTACGCAATTGGATCCCACTCTTATTGGGCTGTAATGTACCACTACTGTATCAAAGAGAACTTTTCAAATGGTTCTCAGAGATTCCTCAGCCAAAGTTCCCCACATCTAGCTGTTCTAACAATAATATACTCAACCTCGGGCATGCTTAAATCTACAAACTTATATTTGATGCTCATAATAATTTTATGGAGATCTTAAGATAAGAAAAACTAAGATGTAGTCTTTATGCAATAATTTTCACTGTCCTAGTCCACATCAATTTATTTTATCGTTCCATATGCGGAAGTATACCTTAAGAACAATATTAGTCATTGTGAGAATATATCAAAATGGCTTGGAGACAACCTAATGTGTATGAATCGAGGCGAGAATCATGAGTTGAATTAGGTTATTCTCTTGCCAAAAATATATCTAGGTAGACATTAAAAGACTCATTCCTCAATCAACATTGGTTTTCAATTCTAGTTCAACAATATCTGTGCATATCTTATTTAGGTCAGTACATCGGGGTGTCAAAGTTACTTTCATTTCCACTATCCAAAACCTCTCAATATCTTCATGATATATTTTATTTTCAAAGTTAAAAAATTAATTTTATCATGCCAAGATTATTCATATCGAACTTTAGAGGCCAATCCTCTTACTTTGAGCATCGGAGGATCATTGCCTATCGAATATATGCGTCAACATATAAACCGAATCAAAGGTATACCTTCGACCAATTTTTAAGTAGAGGTTCGGAATCGCTTTGCCTTTGAGGCTTCTGTAGATTCAAATGCGGACATGTGGCAGCAGGAAGATTCTTGTAAACAATATAAATTTGTTGCTACCTTAAACTATCTGACCAAAAAACCAAATATGATCATCCTCAAAAAAATTAATATTTATGTAATAAAAAATAATAATATTTTGCATCAAACCTTCAATTTCAAACCAAAACTAATATGAAAGTCATAATATTTTCTTCCAATATAGCTGAAAAATATTTAGACGGAGATGAAAGGAAGAGCTCACATGTCCTAGGTTACAACCTTATCTATTTGTCATGTTAGCAAATTTCATCAAGAAATATAAAACTTCATAAGGCCATCACATAATCACCAGTCTTGTTATTTTTTTGTCATTATACATCAAGGTCTAAACCATATAAGCTTCATCCATTCATTGTGATATTAATACATATTTGACCAAAAAATATTTACGCTTAACTTATGTGACCTTAATTCAGAAATGATGCTAATACACTTCTTAATCAATATTGAATATCAATACTAATCACTAATAATCACACTATTCTCTCATACTATCGTGCCACATCAAGACAAATTGTCTTTGCAAAATATGATAAAGACCTAACTTGTTATGTTCAGGAAGTTTGCTCAATCCATAAGCTAAATATATCTATGAACTTGTCAATCATCATTCCCATACTAATCATATATATTAAGTCACAATCAATAGATGAAACCTTTTTCCAAACCCTTGCAAAAATTGCAATCATACATTACATATACTTGTTTAAATAATCCAAATCAAGACAAATGTATGTTTATATTCATATTTCAGTCTCACGAAAACAAAAGTTTAGTCAAGATTTTCACATTATCTATAATAATTCAAACACTATGTAGATCTTAAAATTACCTGATCATAGAATTATTATATACTAACTCCGGATCTCTAGGTACGCCATACCCACTAGCATGCTCTATAGATTTTTGCTTATAATGTTTTAATTTTGTATCCTATATACAGTCACACACCCATAGGCCTTCTTCTATGCGGTTATGAGGCCTATAACCGCACCCTTAAACTTTCTCCCAACAATTGGGGCTTGGACAGGAGAAAACGTCTTTTCTTTATTTATAACTTTCCAATACATTTTACACAATATTAGATGTTTAGTCATGACCAAAATTCTTCTTTCAACAATCAAATGTCTTCTTTTCAAAAGTAATAAGTATAAAAATATCATGAAGAGATTTTCCCTCTGAATGGGAAAACCCACTTTAGTATCACTCATTCAAAGCATCAACCTTTCTAATATATATTTTTTATTCATTGAAAACACTCTTATAGCATAGTTCAAACTATATCATGTCCACAAACAAATATTCATCATAGTCATAACAAATCCATTAATTATGCCGATTTATTGTCACATATGGACATGTCAACAAATATTCATCAAATATTAGTGTCATAAAATTAGGCAAAGTGAATCTTTACATACAACATCTCTCTTCTTTATCACTAAGTCAGGTCATTTTTATCACATTGAAAATTTTACTAATCTTATTAAAACGTTAAGAGGTCAACAAGGAGATTTTGGGCATCAATATTGTTATTTACACTTTTATCATCAAGGTTATCTGTGCTTATCATAATATGTAAAATCAATGGGTCTAGGAAATTAATCATGTCTAGAATATAGATACTTTCAAATATCAAGTGCACCAATATATCTCATAAGTAGAAGATCAAACTTACCTTCATGTATGCATAGTAATATATCTTTCTTTCCAAACATGCAACTAAATCATAATATTTAAAACAATGTACTATAGACATCATATTATTCGAGATACCTTTTTGAAGCAGCTATAATGCTGTTGTTATTGGAAGATGAATCAATTTCATTTTCTAATTTTTGGATGATACTTTAAATTCCAAAGACTTTCATCAAGTACCTCTTTTCCTTTTTTAGCACTAGCTCTTCTCTTCCTACACTAACTTTATTTTCTTGCAATTTAAATAGATCCTCATTAGAAAATTTTGATGTCCCAAAATGATTTCTAAGGAATATCATAAGAAATAATAGTGAAATAATAAAATAGATTTGAGTGCATCATTTAAAATTTAGAGGAAGCAAGGAAAAACTACGTTTCCAACTTTAACTTTCCTATGGTTTTAACAAATTTAAAACTGAGAGAACTCGTTGGATACCGGAATTAAATTACTCATCAAGAGTACCTTCATACTACCAGTGGACCCTGCTAAATGAAAAATGATAAATATACAAAAAGTGTTGATTAAAAAATCACATTTTAATGTTCTCACTTCTCATGTATGGAAATCCATGAAATTATGTAACATGGGTACTCATGGACAGGAAGTGATGCATCAACAAGTCCTCTTGCTTCAAAATGGACATAATTTGAAAATATGATTTGAAAAAAGTAGTTTTTATTCTATTTTTTTATATTTTTATTTTTACTCCAAAAATGATGAATCATCCCCCATGGTTGTCTCATCATCTTGAATCGTATTGGTTCTTATGAGATTTTGGTTGTACATTTTTTTCATACCCTTTTTAGAACTCAAAATTTCTCTAATGAAAAGGATATGATTTATCACATCTCATCTAGGAGTTGAAATACCATTCTCAAATATCTAGGAAAGAAATAATCAAATAGATATGAAGATTGGAGGACAGTAAAAAAAAAATCAAAGGTACAGAACAAAGCTGATATCCAAGGTAAATCAGCAAGTGTTTCTTTTATGAAAAGTGAGGGAGTTGAAGCTTCCTTGCAAGTTGTAGCTTGCAGAATTTAAGGTTGGAGCCTCTTGTAGGTTGGTGCTTACAGAAAATTAGTGGTGAGAGGGAGTTGGAGCTTGCCTTTACACCACAACAATAATAAGATGTGGTTTTCTCCCTTTATGGGTTTCCACGTATATCTGTTGTCTCTGTGTGTGATGTCTATGTGTTGATATGGTTATTCAATCTGCTTAATACTTGCTGCTCTCATAATAAGTCTGCTGTTACATTTATGTTTGGTCTTCAAAATTTCATACAAATATCACTCATTACCATAGATTTTTCACCTAGGCTTCCATTATATCACTCATTATTCACCACCATGTCACTTCATTTTCCCTATTGTTCACCATTAATGGGTCTCATTTATATATTCCAAATATTATTTATTTTCAAGCATTTTTAAGAGAAATTCTTGTTTAAAAATTAGAAAATAATATGTTTTACTTCATATATGGAAAGTGGATTGTTTATGTGACATGTTTAGGTGCCAAGGAAGCTTCCAAGACACCTTTATGTGGCTTTGAATGATCAAATTCGAATTTTATAAGATAAGAGATCATGATCTCATGGAGAAGATTAAGGAAAAAAGGGGGTTATGTGTCTAGATGGTTGAGAGATGTATGGAAATAAAGAGAGATTAGTGGAACATCATTATGAGTTTGTTACTCATCCCATTGTATAAATAAGAGTACAATCTCCTCCATTTGTAAGTTTTGTAATCTTAGAATTTTGGAGTATGTAATCTTAGAAGCTTAGAGTTGTAATCTTAGAGTTGGTTTGTAATGGAGATTTTGAAATAAAGAATCATACTTTGATTTTTCCTCTACATCTGAGTCTCCTTTGAAGTGGTGTGCTTGTGGAGTTATGGAGGGCCCCCATGGCCTCACTTGCATACTTATTTTAGGTATAATTTAATTTATGTTTTTATTTCATTTCAGCTTTTAAGTTTTGTTAGATATTCTAATATTGGAAGAGTCTTATTTAAAAGTGTTTTCGTAAGAGAACAGTAAGATCTCAAACAATTATTAGATTTAAGTTTGTTTCATTTCAGCTTTTAAGTTTTTGTTAAATGTTCTAATATTGGAGGAGATCCTAAAATTGAGGTGTTCTTGTAAGAGAACCTTAGGATATTGACAATTGTTAGATCTAGGTTTGATTAGTTGTTGAAAGAGATCTTGATAAATATGTTCTTGTAAGGGAAATTTAAGATCTTGGACAAATTAGGAATCTTCCTAGATCTATATATTTTAGATAAGCACTTCTAAGCTTACCTTCCCGGGTTGACATTAAATGAACTCTGATTGACATCATCAATTGGAACCAAACAATTATCTTAAAATTTCTACTCATATAAGTTTGTTTCCATATAAAGTTTATCATAAAGTTAAATTGTAAATAAGTTTAATTGAAAGTTTTAAAAAGTTCATGAAGGTGTTAAACTGATTCACCCCCCCACTCTCAGTTTAACTAAGGTTTCAATAGCTTGGTTACGTTGGTTTCCCTTGGGAGATTTTTGTCACTACCCAAAGGCTCCTATTTATTTGACCCATGCCTTGAAAAACACTTATGAAATGAAGGAGGAGGCATGGTTGTGCTGGCTGCTCTTGGTTGAGTATGGTTACCACCCAACAACTCATATTTTTATGATTCATTCCTTGTGTATCAATGATAGAATGCAGCAAAAGAAGGCATGTTCATTTTGGTTTCCCTTGAGAGAGTTTGGCCACCACATGACATCTCCTATGTCTATGTGTTTTGTATTGGGTAAAACTTGGTATGATGCTCTCATGATGGGGTATTGATGGTTTTTGTTTGTATTGGGATTATGTGGCATTCCACATGTCTATCAGTATGTTTATACTCCATGATGCACATGAGGAGGAGAGAAAGTAGCAAGATCTCTTGTTTCTTTCGTTGCTTTTGGGAGAGTTTGGCTTGTTCATCTTACATGGAGGAGATGGAGGATGGCAGCAAAGGGCCTTACTCCAGTGGTTACTATTAGGAGAATATGGTTTGACATCTTTGTCTACCCATCTACCCATATAACTCCTTTCCTCCTTCTTTTGCATAACATTGGAATGATGCTTGGATCCAACAAGGCCAACAGGGCTAAGGATGAGAGCACATCAATGCTCAATCAAATTCATAAAGCATGGGATGAAGAGATGTATTGTGAGATGGAACTTTTCCTTTGTGGGAAGAGCCACTTTATTTTATTTATCTCATGTATTAATGATGATGTTGGACATCGTATGGTTGTCACTTGGTACTTCATGGTGGAAGGAGGACACCTAACCATGCAGTTGGAAGTCATTATATATATTTTTGAAAGACAATTTTGGAACCAAACATTCATAACACATTGCAGCAAATGGAGGAAGCCTTCCTTATGTGGATGCCATTTGGAGGGGAATAGATGGCTTTGCATCTACTTTTGGAGTTGCTTGAGGACAAGCAACATTTTTCTGGGGGGACTGTAATATTCCCAAATTTTCACATCATATTTGGAATATTAGAGTCCTTGATTTTCTTAATAAATTAAGTAAATAAAAGGGTGGACTGGCCCACAAACCTCAAATATGAATAAGATCCACTTTTAATGTGTGTATGTGGATATTTTAGATCTAGATCTAGAATCATGGAGTAGTGGAGCGGCTCCATTTATGGAGATCATGTCTCATTTATGAGATAGATTATGGGGGACGAAACAGTCAAATAAGATCATGGATCTCAAATATAAAATCATAAGGATATTTGATAAGGTCAACTAAGATCATAGTGCATTCAAAGGAGATCATGAAGCACTTATGATAAGATAGTGGAGAAAGTGATGCATTTAATGCACACATGATGGAGGGGGTATTCACCCCATGTGAACATGATGGAGGACATGGATCAACAGTGCAGTCAAGCATGGAGACTTTTTCCACATGTACAATGCAAATTTAGAGTGGGCCCAAGCTATGGAAGGCTCGTGCATATAATGAAGGTGAAGGCACAAAGGAAGGCATGATTTTTATTATTCATTTCTTGAACTGTTTAGATCTAGATTTGTCTTAGGACATTTCTATGCAGACTTGGGATGTTTAGAAGATTTTGCAGTGCTGTTTAACGTAGGGTGTTCCCAAGTGGGAATCCCACCTCTTTCTTTGAGTAGCTCTGGAAAGAGGATTGTTCTTCATTCCTTATCAGGCATTGGTGCCATCTTCAGGAGGTTGTTTCTAGCATTCAGCTAGGAAACCAATGGAGGATTCATACTACCACTTGTTCTTTAGATCTAGCCTTTCAGGAGTAGCATATCTACATCCAAAATTCAAGCCATTGGGTTTTACCTCCATGCAGCAACAATCCCTTCAGGGATTGTGCAGTTTAGTCCTATAGATCTATTGGAGGAAGGAAGTTTCCAGTATTTTAGCTGGAAATCCTGTGAGGGATAACCTCCTCACATTGGATCTATTGTTTCCATCATTCAGGAGCTGATTTGACATATCTAGCAGCAGGCTATTGAGCCTCCCTCTCTGACAGCGTAGTTTTCTGAAGTTTTTTTTCTTACAATAGCTATTTTTAGTGGAAGAGATTGGAGGAGATAGATCTTGAGATTTTAGCCCAAGGATCTAGTGAAGAGATCAACCCTTCTTGCATATAACTGATTGTACATCATTGTAGCCATCATATCATTAGATCTAGCTTTAGATATTTATTCCTAGCAGCATATATGTGAAGCCCTAAGAGGGTGGCTTTCTTAGACTTACAGATATTAGAAATCCCTTCTAAGTTATCTTGGGAATCCATCATTGAGCCCAGATCTAGAATTTCAACATCATCGGAGCCCCCATTCTACCTAGATCTAAATTTCTATATTTTAGGCAGTTGTAGTCCCTACAGTTGCAGTAAGGAAAATATATTTTACCTTCCAACAGAGTAGCATTTATGCAGTCCCTCATGGGATATCATTGCAGGGTCATTATAGGCCACCCCTGTGGCTTGAGTGTCTCATATTTTGAGCACTGTTGTACTTTCTTTTTCAACTCCAAAATAATAAAATGGCTCAACTATTCTCTGCATTCTGATGTGTATATAGATTTATTGTTTACTTTGCTACAGTTCTTATATTGTGTTTCAGTATTACTGCATTTTCCCTTTCGGGATATTACATGTTTTAACCGTAACTTTGGTTCTTTCGAGGGTATATCTGGCATGATTCTGGATATTGAATTTAGTGAGTACGGGAAATTGAATTCTTTTGACAGGTGTGAGATCTGCCAGGATTTTTTGCGATTTTTAATGGTCCTTACCATAAATCTTCAATGTTGGATCCCTGGAGATCGACGGTGAACCCTTTTGGCAGGGAATGACATAGATATTCTCGCCAACCCTAGATGGCACCTTCTTTTTTTATTTCATCTATGTCGAGAAGTTCCTTTAGCTCTGACGATTTATTCCACGGCAGCTTCAAGCTTTGGATCCACCATCATTGAGATTCCACCAAGCTCGCGAGGTTCTCAAAGGTGTATCCCTCATGGTTTTGCAACATAGTGGAGAGGAGGTGTCGTTATCAATTGCGATGAGTTTATGGACTAAATTGTCTATTGCCACCAAGGCAACTTCTTTTGTACTGGTTCCACGTATTCACAGTTAAGGTAATTACACCCTTTTCATTTACATAAATCTTCTCAATACATTTCCATATTTTCAAAGTTTATCTCCAGTTTTCGTGTTTAATTTTTCTTTGTTTCTTGATGTTTTTTTTTTTGGAAGACTTCTAGTGCGATGCTCAAAATTTCAAGACAAATCTATTTCTCAAGTAATATCCTTAACAGTTCCTTATTTTCTTAAACATGGTTCTTCATTTTGAGTAGGAATAAGTTTAGTAACTTAAAACTTCCCTTACAGGTTTACCTTTCATGGCTATTTTTACAGGGGCACTTGTAGGTCGGCATTTTCACCGATTGGCAGGTTCTTCTGCATAGAATTTAGTTATTTTGAAATAGCATCTGTCATGGATAATATGCCTAGTTCTCCTTCCAGGTACTTCTAATGCTTTCACTCAGACACAGAGGTCTTATTTGTCTCAGACGGACTTCTAGTCTTCATGGGTCTATGAATCTAAATCTCAGCTTTGTCTGTCAGCCTCATTTAGGTCTTATATATATATATATATATATATATATATATATATATATATATTGTAAATTTTAATACAATGTCCAGTCGAGACTCTTAAGGACTCGGATAGTCTCTTTCGCACTTTTATTTTTGTAAAAATTAACCCTACATTTGTTATGAAAGGTCTACTGAAGGAATTCATTTCTAAAATTCGACCCTTACATAGTTGCAATTTTGGAAATGGTGACTGCTATATAAATACTCTTGGGATAGTTTTATTTTCCATTCGGTCTGTATGTATTGTTTTAAAAAACAGTGTCTCATTATTTTTAATGGAATGAACAACTTATTTTTTGCAAAGGTCCAAACATTTTCCAGTTCTATATTTCTATACGTTTTCATTTCTTGGTTCATTCGAATGGTTAATATGTAGGTATGCTTGACAGATAAGTCGTAACTCAGTTTTCTTAGAAATAATTGCTCATTGTCTTTACAGTAGTTTTAATCTCGAGTCTTAGTTTCTGTACTTAAAATACATAAATCTCTGTCTATTTCTTTTACATTAAGTTTGTATCTCCGTGGCCAGACCACCATACAATTTTTTCATGTATAGTTATATAGAGGAGGCAACGAGTACTAGACTGGGGTTCCTCCCCGTGCCTAGAACCAAAAGCCCACCCTATACTAATTATTTGGATAATAATCTTTTCCCAGTATTCTATTTTCCTTTCACAACAGTTTATAAGTTTTTTGTTATAATTTTTTCTTTATCATTATGTATCTCTTTGTTTACTTCTTGACAGATAAATAATATTATTTCCGGCAAGAAAAAATTCTATCTTCAGATGTCTACTCTTCTTGGTTCTGATTTTACTTCTAATAATTATCTGATGTATTTTTCATGTAGATCTCAAATTATAACTGTTTTTCTGTTATATAAATGCACACAGAGTTCTTCTATAAATATTATATAAATAATCATAGATCTTTCACGTATTTTTCTGAGTTGTTTTAGATAATAACTTGTCATTTTTCCATAGAAATAAATTCTCAAAAAATAATAGCTTTCTCTTGCAATTTAAACAACACTTAACTGAGTACAAATAACTTATAAACGACCTTTCTGTCTAACTAATTCTAAGATAATAGTCACTTATCTGAAATTGTATTTGGTTGTTGGCGTCCACCCAACCTTCAAGAGAGGTGATAACGTCCTCCTCTTGCCCCCGTGCTCCACTCATGAAGAGGTATAGGTTGACAGTAGATTTTCTGTTGTGACCTCAGGACTCCAAGTCCAGTCAGTGCCAGAAAACTTCAAGAATTACTGAGTGATTTCCACTGGTCTCTACCAGCTCAGAAAAATCTCCACTCTTTCCTTATCCCATGAACATAACCCCTACTCCTCACTGAGATGAGTCTCTTATCCCCAGAGGAGCAGGCAGTTGTTCAAACTGTCCAACCACCTTTCAGTTCTTGGAAAACATTTACCATCAGCCTTTTTACTTTTTATGGAATTACTTTCCATAACTAATTTTATTATTCACAATTAAAAGAAAATAATTTTCTAGCAAAACATTAATTGTCTCAGTATTTTTCCTTAAATAAATAATAAAATGTCATTTAACTAGTTAACAACTAGTTAACATTAAATGCATCTGTCACAATAAATAATTAAATTAAAATTCTAAAAATTCTTTTTCAACATAAAAAAAAAAAAAAATTAATATAAATTTTTAATTTTTATATAAATTATGAATTGAAAAATATATCAAATATATGTTTCCCTTCCTAATTGCGCTGAGAGGGAGAGGGAGAAGGAGAAAGGATTGGAGGGGAGAGAGAGAGAGAGAGAGAGGAGAGAGAGGAAGGATGAGAGGAGGAGAGAGGGAGGGAGAGGGAGATAGAGTTGGAGAGGGAGATAAGAAGAAATACATAGAGAGTGATAAGTGGAGAGAGAGGGGCGACAAGGGAGAGATGGAGAGAGAGTGTGTATTTTTAGGGGTGAGATAAAGAGACATAGAAGGAGTGATGGAGATAAGGGGGAAGGGAAGGAGAGAGAAGAATAAAGGGAGGGATATAGTAACATATTTGGAGAGAGAGATAGAGTGATGGAGGAAGAGAGACGATTTGAGGGCAGAGAGAGAGAGAGAGAGAGAGAGAGAGAGAGAGAGAGAGAGAGGGGGTGTGAATATAGAGGGAGGGAGGTGATAAAGGGAGAGAGAGGAAGGATGAGAGAGAGTACTTGAAAGAGAGGAAGAGAGTGATGGGGGAATATAGAGAATTGTAGGGGAAAGAGAGAGAGAGAGAGAGAGTGAGAGTGATGCGGGAAGAGAGATCGATGTAGGAGAGAAAAGGAGAGAGAGGAAGGAAAAGAGAGGGGACTTGAGAAAGAGGAGGAGAGAGGCAGGGATAGAGAGATGGAGTTATAGGGGGAGAGAGGGAGGGATAGAGAGATGGAGTTGAATGGGGAGATAAGGAGGGATAGACAGATAGACTTGGAGGGGGAGATATGGGTGGATAGAGATATGGAGTTGGATGGGGAGAGAGGGAGGGAAGAAGAAAGACATAGAGAGTAACAAGTGGAGAGAGTGAGGGAGTGACAAGGGAGAGATGGAGAGAGAGTCTGTATGTTTGGGGGTGAGATAAAGAGACAAAGAAGAAGAGATTGAGAGAATGGGGGAGATAACTAGAAGGAGAGAGAGAGACATATCTTGACAAAGTTAGAAGGTGAAGAGAGAGAGAGAGAGGGAGAAGGAGTGATAAGGAAGATGGAGGGAGAGTGAGAGAGGATAGCAGGAGGGAAGAGAGATAGAAGTTGGGGAGAGGAAGGGAAGGGGAAGAGAGAGAGAGAGAGGGAGAGGAGGAGGGAGTGATAGATAGATATATTGGAGAAAGAGAATGTATGTTTTGGGGTTGATATACAGAGCCAAAGGGAGATAGAGATATAGATTGAAGGTGAAGAGAAAGATGTCGAAATTATACAATATGCATGTATATATTGGATTCACATGATTTAAAAATGTACTAAAGTTAAATACTGAATCGTTTCTACAAATCTTTACAGAATTAAAAACACAATTGTTAATCACAAGAACATGAAGAAAGATCAATCACACACAACACATATAATTTCCCGGGGAAAGTTGACAGCTAAAAACCCCACTATCTTTTATTGTATATTCAACATGGACCATGAAACAGTTACATAAAAAACTCTTCTCACAAGAGCCCTCCAGTACTCAGCTAATTGTCTCACACTGTCATATGCAAAACTGACCAACACATAGCCAATTCTCAGCCTCCAGAAAACCTACCTTGCTTGTGCAATCCTTGATGGTAAAGATCCCTAAAAGATAGGAAATATTTCCTGCCTTGAATGCGCAAATATCATGGGAACTCCAATGGGTGTTTGGTTGCATGTGTGCAACCCAATAATCCTACAACTGATATTCAACTTCCCTTTCACCTAGAACTCAACTAGGTCTCCATTGGATCTGACATGCATGCAGCTAATAATAGTAAATCCTCAGTTGTATGTGAGATCACTCATTATGAATTAATTAAAATTTAATTCACTTGGTCTCTCGCTAGTGTATCTTCAATTACAACTAGCACAACTGAGTTTAACTCAATTAACTAAGTTAAACTATTTAAAACTTGCATTAAGTAATGCACCACTGCACTTTGAACTCTGTTACAACTAGAATTACTTTGCATGCCTCACCAACTACCTCTAACTCGAAATCCACTAGCTAACTAAATTTATCACTTTCAGTTAACTGATTCAAGTCCACATTAAGAATATATTACATTTTAATGTCCATATTAATTAAGGGATAACCATAAATAGACATGCACCCAAAAATATCATTGTGGGCCCCACCCTAGTCTTGATGCTTAATGCACTAGGTGTGGGAGTTGAATTTTCTTGTTGAATCTCAATAGAAGAAGAGATATATGGAGAAAGGGAGGGAGGGACAAAGAGATTGATAAATATGGAGTGAGAGTGTTTGTGTGTTTGTGGGGGTGAGATAAAGAGACAAAGAAGGAGAGATGGAGGGATATATAGATATATATGGAGGGGGGAGAGAGGGAATAATATTTCTTACAATAGATGCATTGATTTCAGTGTAGATGGTGATTTCTAATCCCTTTTGATTGCTTGCACTAGATGCATTGATTTTAGTGTAGATTTTGATTTCTAATGATGTTTGATTACTTGCACTAGATGCATTGATTTCAATGTAGATGATTTTTAATTATATTTAATTTCTTCCACTAAATGCATTTATTTCAATGTAGATGGTGATTTCTAATCCTATTTGATTTCTTGCACTAGATGCATTAATTTCAATGTAGATATTGATTTATAATTATGTTTGATTTCTTACACTATATGCATTTATTTAAATATAAATGATTTCTAATCCTATTTGATTTCTTGCACTAAATGCATTGATTTCAATGTAGATGGTGATTTATAATCCTATTTGATTGCTTTCACTAGATGCTTTGATTTGAGTGTAGATGTTGATTTCTAATCCTATTTGATTACTTGCATTAAATGCATTGATTTCTGTGTAGATGTTGTTTTCTAATCTTATTTGATTTCTTGCATTAGATGCATTGATTTCAATGTATATGTTGATTTATGATTTGATGTATGATGGTACATTAGTTTTAAATTCATTGGATTAATAGTGTGCATTGATTTCAGTGTAAGCACATAAAATTATTGAAAATGTAAAACGATTTTTGTGTTATAGTAATTAAACCTAATAATATTGGAGAGCAAGAGAGAGAGGGTATGATGTTTACTATAAGAGCTAGAGCTAAATATTTAAATGGTTTATGATTTATTATTTCTACTGTCTTTTTCATATAATTGATATGGAAAGATGACAAAACTAACAAGGGTGAAAATAAGAATAGTAGAAGAAAATAGTTTGATATTGATCACAATGAAGGCTATTTGTAATTGGCTACATTCTTATTATTCACATTTTCTATCATTCAATATTATTACATTGTCACTTTTCAATCAAAAATTTTATTTCATCATGTTTTATCATTAAAGTTATGTTACAATATTTATCATCTCAATAAACTAAGGTAACTAAGAAAATTTAAAACTAAAATGACTCGATAAATTTCAAACATATTTAGCATTTTTAAAATGGTTATATTAATATTAGATGTATTTACATATTATTGATAAAATTAATCATATTTTCCTCATATTATAGATAGATTTTCCTTGGTCGCACATGACTGAAACCAGCCTAGACCAATCTTAACTATGGATCTATCAAGCGCTGAGAGGGATCAAATCTCTCATTAGGGGAATTTTGAGGTCTAAAATGGGAATCCTAAGAAAAATTTAGAACCAAAATAAACTTTATAAGAACCACTAGGATTCAAGATAATGATGTCAACCATGGGAGATGATTCACCATTTTTTAAGTAAAAGGGTAAAAATATTAAAAAATAATAAAATAATTTAACTACTTTTTCAACTTGTATTTTCAACTTATCTCCCAAAGTTCTTACTCAAATTTCGAGTGGGAGTACTCGTTGGATGTAAAATTTAACTCCTCATCCAAGGAGTACCCATGTTGCATAATTTTGATGGACCGTACTATGCGAAAAATGAGAAATACATGAAAAAACATTATTGTAGTCACGTTTTTCATGTATTTCTCATTTTTCGTGTAACAGGGTCCATCAAAAGTATGTGACATGGTTACTCCTTGGATGAGGAATTAAAAATTTGCATCCAAAGAGTACTCCCTCTCGAAATTTGAGCAAAAAATTTGGGAGATAAGTTGAAAATACGAGTTGAAAAAGTAGTTTTTTCTTTTTTCCCTCTAAAATTTGATGATGTCATCAAATCTTATTTGATTATTTCCACTATTATTTTATAATTTCCTTAGGAGGTCTATTTTAGACCTTAAACTTCCCCTAATGCGAGGTGAAAACATTTCCTCAAGTTTTGCACCCAAAAAAGAAGTTTGCACCTCTAGAGATTTGATCCCTCTTGGCGCTTGATAGATTCGTAGTTAAGATGGATCTAGGTTGGTATATATGTACCAGCCTAGTCTAAATCCAACTTTTGAAATGGATACTTCAATGAGATGAGATTCAAAATAGGAAATCTCAAGCCATAATCTCTGAATTACCCTTTTGCTTTGGTTTGTGCCTTAGTCTCATGGTCAACACAGAATAAATTATAAATGTCCCTAAAAATTATATATGTAATTATAAATGATGTGTTCCAAAACATTACATAAAAAGCATTCGCATGTTTTATTCTCTTATATCTATATAACATTGTTGTTGTTATTTTGTATTTGGGTCAAGTGTACATGCACAAGATATATGTGTGTGTGTGTGTGTGTGTGTGTTTAGAAGGAATAGAGTTTTTGAAATGTTTTTTCAATATTTGTATTTTAAAAAAGTTTTTCACCTATATATATATATTTAGTTTTTTTAGATTTAAATTAAAATAAATCTATATTATTAAATATAAGAAAATTAATAATTATTTTAAAAAAATAAAAAATATATATTATTATTAATTATTTGATATTAAATTGTAATGATACTCTTATGACAATGTATGTTTATTTTTTTTAAATACGCACTTTTACTTCACACAATAATTACAATAACATTATTGAATTAGAATCATTCATTTTGCATTTATGGTAACGTGGTCCATAAAGATGAATGTAACCCTCATGTTGTTTAAAAGATTATTAGTTGTTTAAAATTATTTTGGTAACTATTTTATTTTTAAAAAGTTAATTAAAGGACATATGAATATTTTATCTCATTCCAACTTAATATAATTATCATTTTACAATTAAAAAGAGAGTTGGCTCGTAAAAAATTTCAGCTCTTGATAGTTGGGACAGTTGCAAATTAGTACAACCACCCTCGTGCAAATTTGTAGGAAATTTGAAGAGAGGAAGTAGTTGGTTATGTTTTCCAAAGAATCTAGTCTATGAAGAGACAAGAGGAAAGAAAAGAGACAAAGGTCTGTCTTAGGCAGGACGCTGCCTGCGGGGGCTCCCAAGCTAGACAGAGAGCGAGTGGAGTATCCTCTGCCTGATTACTAGAGGTTGGATTGTGGTCCCGTTGCCTAGAAGTGAATTTGTGTAGCTCCTATGAGAACTGTCCAGAAGCAGAAGCTTAGTGGGTGTTAGGTTCCCGTGATTTGGCCGATTGGTGAGCCAAATGACGATGTAACATCAAACCAAGCTTTGGAGCCCAAGGACCTAGCCTTCCTGGACTCAGAGAGGGCTCTCTCTATATGTGTAAAAGATATCGGTGTGTTTGCTTATGGTGTTCTGATATTAGGCTAGTTATGAAGTGAGTTTTTTTATTTTTATTTTTATTTTTTTTATTTTTATTTTTTTTATTATTTTTTTTTAAGTTTGTGAGGGATAAAACTGATCAAAGATATAAAATGGGTAACAAGAAGTTAGATCAACTGGGCTATGGGGTCAAAAAGGTCAAGGAAGCTATCAGATGATGATGTAAGGCTGCTGTAGGGCCAATTTGATTCAAGGTAGAAAGGATCTTTGGGCAAAATGGAGTAAATGGACATCAAGTTTACGAAAGACGAGGGATTTCAAGTGTAACTAGTTGATAGCAGACATAAACATGTTATAGCAAGCCATTAATCATGCTAAATGTAACTATGAGCTAATTAATAATAGAAATCAAACATTCCAGCCATGCATAGAAGTATAAGACACTCTAACATTGGGAAATGGCTATCAGACTTTGAGGAAAACATTTAAGACGGACTAACAACTCAAAATACTATGCCGGAACGCCTAAACACAGTCTTTAAGTTATTGGGCACTTTGACAAACAAGCTTTCATAGTTTTAGGCAAAGGGCTAGATCGGGACTAGGCCTCCTTGGTTCAACAAGATGATAGGCTAATCAGTCAAAGAGATAGTTTTATGGAAAGAACTATGGACATTCATAGGTAAGCAGGGCACACCATACATCCTAATCAATATGCATAGAACTTATAAATAAAACTAGCAACAATATCCTTAAGTTACTAAAGAGCAGTTAAGAATTCTTTAGTGTAACTAAGGAAGAAGAAAACATAAAAGCTATGAAGATTCAGGAATTTTGAGGTGCCTCCATGGGCATATCTCAAACTTAATCTCTACTGATCTATAGCAGCAAGAAGCATGTATCATGAATGAAAACTAGAAGACAACAACAAAGCAAGAAACATTATACCATTCTACCATGTCAAGGAATCCATCAACAATCCTTCATCATTCATCAAAAGCATCCAAGAGGCAATCCAAAATCATAACACAAGTATGTTCTTCAAAGCTCATATGACCAATATATTACTTCTTCTCTCAAGTTCAGCCTTGTTTTACAATGAAGCCTTGTGGAATAAATAGGCTCAAGTGAGGAAAACCTCATGGTGCAACTAGCTATCCCATTGGCCTAATCAAAATATCTAAACTTGTCCTTGAGGCTTTGCAAAGCCCAAGGCAAAAAATATCCCATAAAATATCTAAAAAAATGCTAAAAATGGGAATTATATTGACTTTACATCATTTCTCAAGTGTAAAAATAGCTAAACGCACATTTGGGAAAAGCAGATTTTTTAGGTTCAAAAATTACAAAAATACTTCAAATTTATATCAGAAAAAGGTCCCCTGACTTGCCGGATAAATTTGGCAGCCTTCCTGATGTCGAAACAAGACTCATGATGGCCCGTTGGAAATCTCTTTGTGTCTACTTTCCGGCGCAACTGAAATCACCTCAATCTGATTCCTGGAAGTCCTCCAAATCTGTACCTGTGTGTAAAAAGCTAGAAATTTGCAGACTACTGATATGCTGGGCAGAATGTGAAAAAAGTGAGCATTTTTCGCCAATTTGAGGGGGCGAATGATCTCCAAATGCTCTGAAAATACCTGAGGACCTGATCATGAAATTATGGCATCAACTGGTATCATCCTTCTCCCTTGACAAATCCCCAAAATGAAATGGCGAATTTATGAGTTTACGACCAAAAACTCAAAAAATGCCAAAAAACAAAAAGTTGTCGAAATGGGCCCAAAATTGGCATGCATGACCCTCAAGGGTCCCTAGCAACATGCTCCAAATCTAAGGCCAAAATATCAAGTGCTGATGTGCCTTTCTCCTCTTTCCGTGCCAGGCGCTTCCCCTTTGCCTTCTTCAGTTTCTCTTGGGCTGCCTTTAGTTTGCGCCGGGCAAACTGATTCAACTTTTGAAAGTGATGTGTCCTCTTCCTTTATAGCTCCAGATCTCTGTTTTCTCTTTCAAGCTTCATCTCCAAGTGTTTGTTGGCCCTTTCTAACCATGCCTCCTTATTTTCTTCAATTTCCTGCTCAAGTAATGCAGTGAGGGGAAAAGCTTGAAGTTGTGCCTGTTCTTCTTCTTTCTGTTTTTCCAAGGCTCTTTTAAGCCCTATGGTTCTAGGCCTCTTCCGCCTAGGCTGGTCTCCCTCTTATTCCTCATCAAAATCACCAATGAGTTCTTCTATCCTTGCTTGCGCCTTAGCTGCCTCATTCTTGTACTTGATAGCTCGTGCTTCATGAACTGCTGTGTGAAAATTCCTCTGTTTATTTTGGGTCTCCAAGAAATAGTTGAAGTTTCTTTCCCGTTGAAGATCATTTTCCAATGCCTCAATTTGCCCCTCTCTATGGATCAGGAGGTTTTCAAGAATGCAGGTTTCATTATCGCTGTCATCACTTTGGATTGGAATGACAGCCAATGCACCTCCATGTTTTTCACTTTCTCCAACCTTGCTTTTCTCTTTGAAGGCCAATCTTGCACTTTTCCTCCTTGGCATGCTAGTGGGTGACCTCTTGGACAATTTTCTTTTGCTAGGGACAACTTTTGTCACTTTTGGAGTGGCAGCCTTAGGCCCTTTCTTCCTTGCTGTGCTAGGTTTTGTTCTTTTGGGAGGAGGAGACACAACGGCTTTACCCTTGACATTTTCTTGAAACTGCTGCTCTCCTTGTGGCTGCTGTGTGTCTTCTTCTTGCTGTTCAATTTGCTGCCCCTGTTCGCCAACATCAATTTTCTGTCCTACTTCAATGCCTTGTTCAATTTGTGTTTCAACCTACTGCCCTTTTTCACCAAAATCAAGCTGCTGCTGTGCTTGGATTTCCTGCTCATTTTGAGGCTCAAGATGTTGCTCAACTTCACCTAGCAAAGAACAACATTCCTAATCCTCCAATATCAAAAATTTGTTGTTCTTCATTTTGTACCTGTTGTTCATCAACCATTTCTTTGCCTACATCCTTTTCCTCTTGCTCATGATCTTTCCTCTTGCTTTTGTCTACTTCCCTCTCCTTCGTCCTGCTGTCCTGGCTATCCTGTAGTCATTTTGAGCCTTCTAGGAGTAGGCCTGCTGGAAAAAGGTACTGGGCGATGGATAGGCTGAGTGGGAGACACATGGATAGGAGGAACAGTAGAGAAATTTGGGTGACTGATGAATAAATCCCATGGAACTTCCTTCTTCTCTAGCTGATGTAGGATGATAATTTTGATCAGAGAATGATGGAACAGGGAAGGTATTTGCAGAGGTGGGGCCATCTTCTGGACTGTAGATGCCATCTTTTCGATGCTCTTGAATAAAAAGTAAGGGAGATTTAGTTGCCTGTTTCTAGTGAAATGCATCAATAGGCGAACATGGTAGGCATAAAATCGATCAAACCTCCCTTCACAAGTAAAATATTTCATTATGACTTTCATAAGAGGAGCATAGCTGTCAAGAAGATATGAAAAAGGGAAAATAGCAGTGAAAGCATCTCTATGCTCAGGTTTGATGAAAGGCTTGTAATCTTCACGGTATCCAAGATATAGACTTTGTTGGACAGGCACACCAAGCCATGATATCAGATGTGGTGAGATTGGACAACGATCTTGGAGAAAACTTGAAATCAAGGTCCGCTACCTGGAAATGCTTGTTCTGGAACCTCAGGGCGCATAGGTGTGTTAATAGCGAAAAACTTTTGACCTCCTGTATCTTCTGGCAGAAGTCTAGACAACCTACTTCATGGAAGTTGAAAAGGATGGATGGATGAGCATTAACCTCCTCTGTAGAGATTGGCTCATATCTTTTTTGCAGACCACTTCTGATGTCTTGCCTTGGAGGGATTTTGACCTAAATGTGCTTTTGAAGAAACTAACTGCCTCACTGTGTGTAAACTGCCTTCTTGGAGCCAAACTATGTCAATTCACTGTTTTGATAGTGAAGAATGTATTTGGATGACTGCACACTGTTCCCTCACAATACAAAGAACCCCTGCTCCCTTAAAAAGTGGCCTTCTACCTTGAATGTATCTTTGTCAGTATATTTCTCAATAAGAGACCATACAGTGAACAGGAAACAACAGTTAGGTGAATTGTCTGTGCAAAGTGTCAAGAAATCACCTTGTTCTTGTGAAGTTTAAAGGTCAACAACACATTTATATCTTTGTCCCAAGGTAGACTTTCCAATCATTACAAACCTGCTTTTCCTAGTGTGCCAATGAATCAACAGATTTATGGCTTATGCAATCCACCCTCAGTGCAATCCGACAGTCAATGTCACAGTTTTGGAACAAGGTGACAGAGTAAAAAATGCTCCAAAAGTTTCAACAGAGGGTGTATAAGCTTATCCCTTTCAAAAGCCAAGACTCCTCTTCCAATATAGAATGCTAGTCTTCCTTAACAGAATGCCTCTACAACCTCTAAAAATCAACTTTGACAGTAAGCTTTGAAGAACAGAAAAACCAGTCAGTTAGAATGCTCAGTGAATAACTACCCTTTCTGTGGTTGGTGGAGTAACCTTGCCTTTTGGTATCTTGAGGAATAAAACACCTTTGTTCTTTAATTTAGGAAAAGGTAAGAACACACAGTTTGGCTCAGCACGTACTCTTTCCCTGTAGAGACCTTTAATAGTAATCCTCCACTTAAGCACAGTCTTTTGAACAAGGATATTCACACAGAAACAACTGTTCGTTGTATATGGTGTTGTAGCAGTCTTTATGTGGAGCAGCTCCTTTTCAATATGGGAAACCTGTCTCTTTAGCAAATATCTTTGTATCCCTTAAAAATCAACTTGTCAAACGAGTTTGGAGAGTCACAAAGGTGGCCAAACAGAACATAGTGAACAACTTTCCTTCCTGTGATAGTAGGGGTAACTGTGCCCTGTAGCTTTCAACCAATAAACTGCTCTTTAATCAAGAACCCCTTTTTCTTACTACACTTCACTGTTCTCTATAGGTATGTCACTCCATCAAAAAAAGTCATACTACATACATAGCCAACCTCTAGTGTGGGCATACAGTCAAACTCACTATTATAGAACAAGGTGACCGAGTTTTTGAAGAATGCTTTACAATTTCAACCAAGCTTGTGGGAGTTTATCTTGTCAAATAGTTAAAGCAACCTTATCAACGGGAAACCCTTGCCTTTGTAGAAAAAACATTTACTCTATATGAACATCCACTTATCAAACAAGCTCGAGGAATAAACAACAGTCAAGCCAAAACACAGTAAAAACTGTTTCTTTCTGTGAGAAAATAGGAGTCACTTTGCCTTTTGAAGTTTGGAAGGTATAGGATCTCTTGTCCATTGATTAATAAAGGTGTAAACACACAGCTCCTAGTTCAACACAATTTCTTTCCTATAGGCGCCTTTAACAATGCATTCAGCATTTAACCACAGTTTTACACCTCGGATCATCACACAGCCAAAACACTGTTTTTTCAGATGTGTTGACAAAGTTTGAAAGCTTTGTATGCTGTGGTATGAAAATTTTATAGCAGTTCAGCACACTATTTTCCTTACACTAATCTGATCCAAACAAACTCCAACTGTCTATGGACAACCTCAAATTTTCTTCACCACGGTAGTGAGGGTGTTTTGATGATCTTCTAATAAAAATACAGCTCACAGGTGTTTTGATATTTAAATAGTCAATTAGAAAAACACTATTTTTCCCTCACAACATAGCTTGAAAACAGAGCTTCTTAACCCTTCATATCACTTGGCACTTTGTTTCAAAAGCTGAGAGGGTTCATGGAAATACCTCAAGAATATGATGAAAAACCTTATTGATGCATTTAGGCCAGCTCCGGAGGTGTTTTGAATGACTTAAGAGGGTCACACAGATGCGCGACGTGTTGGGCTTTCAGAGTGCCGCGTCAAATCGGGCTGTCGGGTGACTTTGTCAGGTCGGCCGGGCGCCGTGTACAGGCGCGTCACGCACACGTACAGGCACGTAGTGCGGCAGTTATCAGACAGTGCAAAATCTCTCCTGGGCGCGTCACGCAATTTTCCAGGGGCGTCGCGCGGTGAAAAAGTGGCAAACTCCTGCAAAACGACCCGAAACTTCTTTGTTTCAATGCTGAGGGTAGCAAAGAGGCCTTGCTTGGGCTTGATGAATTTCAAAATGGAAAGAAATCGGCTTTGATCTTTGTTTGAAGTATAGAAAACCAACGGTCCCCTTTGATTTTTGACTTGGGAGGGTTCTTTTCAAAGTTTTGAAAAAGGTTTGTTTTTCTTTTACATCCATATTGAAAACCTAACTTTTCGCAAATGAAATAAATTTCTTTGTTTAATCAAAACCCAAAGGTGATGATTCCCTTTTTCGAAGCTCATTTTCCCTTCTTGAAATGACATAATTCTTTTGGAGAAATATATCTTTTTAGACTTCTGACTGTTTCCTTATTTGAAGAAATGCTTCCTCCTGCAGCAGTAGTATATGGATTCTGTCTTTGATGACTTTCAGAACCTAAAGAATTAAGCCAAAGTATTCTTGTTTTTGCTGAGCTTGTAAACTTGTAGGAACCTTTACCTCTTAAACTTGGTTTGACAGACTTATGTAGGTGTTTCTTGACTGTAGATGCAAAAATACAGTTGTATTGACCTTAGGTTCAATCATCCTCTGTCCACTGAAAAAGGGGATTCCCTTTACAATTCTTTTTTCACTTGGATTGTAACAGTGAAGCACCTCATGGGTTTTGAATGCTACTCCGGAGCTATGAAACTCATTTCCAGAACCTGTTGAAATATAGTCAATATCATTTGCCTGTGTCATGACTTTTCTTTTAACCCATAGCAGAGTTTGTGTTACTTGGGGTCCAGATTGCTATATTGGAAAGAAATTTTGATAAGGGACCAGTTTAACCTCTGTCCTAATGTGTTGAAGGTTATTTGATGAGCAGGCTTTGACAAAAGCTTTCTCTTATACATGATGACAGGCAAACCAGCTTTGACAAACATTACTGTTTTTACTTCTGTCTTCAACAACACTTTGCTTCAGAAAACTCTAATCACTGTTTCACTTTACACATGGGTCTGAAGGGTGATTCCTGTCAATTTTGTCTCTCTGGTGACTATTTAACACAGCAACTCCCATTTTGAATGATACCCTGATGACCTTCACACCATCCTTTTCCACTTTGTTTATAACACTGTTGATGACATTTGTTATGTAACCTCACTTTAAATCTGTCAAGAAAATACTGAAGACCGCTTTGTTATTGGAAAGAGTAGGGTTTGTATTTTCAACTTGTTTTGATAGTTTCTATCTCCAAAAGCTTCTTCAACTTCTTCCCCACTGCAGGTATCAAGCATTTGCTGTACTTATTTGGATTTTCCATGGCCCTTTTTTCAATTACTTCTCTGCTCAAAACATTTTATATGATATCTCTGTCCATTGAATAATGAAAACCCATTTTTGCCTTGAACTTTCTAAAATACTGACAATCTATCAAAACAACTCTTTGTCTATTATGAACAATAGTTTCCATGGTGATGTATCTTGATGACAGAAACTAGATTATTTGTGCCAGTTGTTATAGCAATTTTGACAAGGCAACTGTTCATTGATGAAGCTGCTTTCCAGAAAGACATGCTTGATTGTAGATGCAACTGTTAGGTGTTTTTGAGCTTTCTTCTTTGACTGTGGGTAGAAAACCAAAACAGGGGATGATGCATCAGATTTTAGAAAGTGAAACAAGGATAGCTGCCCTTTTTGTTTCCTGTGAAGGGGGTTTTCACTGTCTCATTGCACTGCTCTTTGCTGAGGGGCAACTGAAATGTCACCATTTGCCTTGATCAATTTATGACAAGTCTTTTGAAAGATAATCTCTGTGAGTAGGGAGGTTAGCACCCTTTGAAAAACAACCATCTTTTCTTCTACCTGTGTAATGACATGACTTGTCAATTTTTCTTCAATTTGGTCTTGTTGAAACAGCAGGCTGTTTATGATTAGAATTGTTTTCACTAATGATATGTCTCTCCAAGGTTTTAACAATTCACATGATTTGAAAACTTCAAATGACTTCCTTTACAAGACCAAAACTCTGTTTTCCCTTTTCCTGCACACTTCAGATTCTAGCCCTGTTATGATCATCACTTACCCTCAGAAGCTTAGATTCACTGTTTTACTGTCTAGTAAAAAGCAAACCTGGGCTTTTGCAATCCTTAAAGTCAATATTGGCCAGCGCCCTCTGCTTGTAGATGAAGGAGGCACCTTAACCCTCTGCTTGTAGATGAAGGAGGTTCTTGGCCATGACAAATTACCAGTCTGTTTGACAGTGGTGTCTTTCCTTTACTGTGATTTCATGCTGAAAGGAAGCTGCAAGGTCTTGATGAGTCACTCTCTGTCTTGCAGATATATCTCAGGCTCATGTTTACATTGAGAAGCAGCTGTTCTTCTAAATGTAGATTTAGGAATTTTCTCCTGAGATGAAGCTATATTTCCTGTCTTTGTAGAATCCATAAAACACTGTAAAACACCTAATAATCAGCTTGAGACTGTGGTTTATGCAGTGCTGAGACCTAGGGGTGTGTAAGTGGCGCGACTTAGAGCTGTGATCAACTTGATTTGCAGAGTGGGAGGTCTGTCATGATTGGTTTGTATCAGATGGAGGTTTTTTGGCCTTTTGATGGTTGCCAAGGGTAAAATGCCTTAAAGCGCCACTTCCTAACTTAGGGGAGGCTTTTGAAACAGACTTGGATTTGCCTTTTAGAGCTGATGGGCAGACCAGTAGGGCTGAAGCTAGATAGGATAGTGATAATGAGGTTTTGACTTTGACATGGGTGGACTGAAAAGTAGGAGGGCGAAAAAAGTTTTATGAGGGTTTTCTAGATGACAAATTGACATATGAAAATCAGCTTCTAGAAAACTCAGCTATGGATATAGTCATCACTAACATGTGAAAAATACTGATGACTAATAGTGGCTCCATTTGGGGAGGGCAGCTCCTCGTCAGGAGGTGTCCAGAATTCAGATCTTTGGCTTATGAAGACCAGTGCCTTATCCATTGGCGCAAAATTTCACCCTTCTTTGATGCTATTTCTGAAAAGTGACAGCATGGTTAACATCAATGATACTTCTACCTACCCCACTATCTTTCCTAACATTTTTTCTTCTCTTTGGTGCATTTGAACTAGCAGCCCTTTGACAATGTATATTTTTCTTTTTGCAAAATGAACCTATCTATTTATACTCTTATATCTGCCGGGAGTTCAGATTGAACTGATGAACTCCTTCATTACTCTACCTATGCTAGATCGACTGTCAAGATTAAGCAGTTTGACAGGATTTTGTTTCTCTAATCTAAAACATGAAATTCAAAATGATCAAATCAGGATTAGACGGTCTGCTTTGTCATGCATTTGCGACATAAAAGACAAGCTGCACACAAATGTTATTTTGCAACAAAGGGAAACTAGACAAGCGGGGCTAAGATGTACAATGTATTTTTCATCCCTCGCTTCTCTCTTTGGTTCTGTTTTAGGCATGTGGAACCAGAATCTTTCCCTAATCTAAACTCTGTGATAAGTCAATCTTACACAATGTTGACTATCTTTGCACTCACTAACTTATCAGCAAATAAATTTAAACATGCTCAGCTATGATTAGGCTAGACAGCTGAACAAGACATTGAAGTACTAGTAGCGGCATTTAGGCTTGCTCGCTTTCTGAAGGACTATTTTTTGGAACATGGGGCCTTGTTCTATCTTCACTCGCCCTCTTTTCTATTTTTTACTGTTTTTGACTTTTCTATCTTTTACTGTTTTTGACTTTTCTATTTTTCAATATTTCAGATAATGGTATGTACAATGAATGAAAAGTGTTTCAAACTCAGAAATCTTGGAAATGACGGAATTTAAGCATCTTATCCTCGTAAGGATCTCCTCTCACCCTTGGCCCACTCAACTCCTGAAAAGAGAAATTTGGAAAGTTTTCTCTCTCTAACATGACATAGGGATTCATGCAAGAATCCCTGAATAGACAAGTATCTTCCCGCTGTACCTCTTTGAATATCTGATTTCCACTCCTTCCCTTACTGTACATTTTCCTCAAATAATGCATGTACTCTTGGTCATTCTTGAAATAGATAATGACATCATCAAGGTATGCAAAAATGCAGAAATTTAAAACTGGGAACATGGCCTTCATGAACAAATTTCTGATATTGGGTGGTTTTGCAATTTTGATTTTGAAATTAGATCTACCTCCCGCAAACTGGAAAAAATCTTTAAGCTGTCTACTTTGCAAGGGAATCTTTTGAACATGACCTGAAACATCATCTTGCGAAAACACATGATTAAAATCATTTTTAATTGGTATATCATGGTCTTGGGTAGAAAAAATAGAATTTCTATTATAGGGAAATGCAGTAGTATTTCTAAAATTGAAACAGATTCTTTGACCAGCTGTTTTATCTCTGATTATTTCAGTTTGGTTCAGATTGTTATGTTTTCTTTTGTCAAAGTTATTCTTTGAGGGAGAAGAAGTATCACGGCATTTTTCTTTGTTTTTCCTGTAGAAATTGGTATTCTGCATGAGATTTCTAATTTTAGCCTTTCTAAGTTCTTCATGAAAAGACAGAATATGAGCCAATTTCAGTAGCTCAGGTATGCTGGGTCTGCAACTATCATTCTTGCTCATAAGAAGTTTATCAGGCATTTTTTCTATATTTTGAGCTGCTGGGGCTATAGTCAAAGTTTCATTTGCAGTGGATGATCCATATGATGGTAAATCTTTGAGGTATGGTAGAAACATTAAACTCCCTTTTTCCAGGGTTTCGAACAGGTTTATGATGTGTAAGTCTTCTAAAGCCTTTACTTGGAAAAAATTTCCGCAGGTTATTGCTGGTGTTTGACTAGGGTTAGAGTAATTCGCTTGATAGTACATAAGGGTTTGCGCTTCTTGCTCTAATCCCACTTTAGAAGGGACATACTTACTTTCTTCATGACACCGCTGTTCATGATCATGGTAGTTTTGAGTGTCTAGTTCATCATAAGGCACCAGGGACAACTGATGTGGTGGATCAAAGTTTATTTCAGTTTCTTCTGACTCTTCCTCAATTTTTTCATCAATATGCATAATGAAAGAGTTTAGGTCGGAACGCAAGGAACACATTGGAATGTTATCTGGCCTATCTTGACTACTAATCATGTATTTCATATGTGATTCTCGGTAGAGTATTCTGGTCTGGCCGAACACAGGAATGGTGGCGTATGACATGTCCAATTGAATATTCCCTTGGAGTTTGGCTCCCCATGATCTGGATAGAAGCATCCCATACTTGGGAGGGATGTCTGCCACTACTATATCCATGATTAGATGTTTCGCAGGTATTTGGGCCAGACTAAAACAAAGATCTTTGATCAAACCCGGGCATTTGACTCTACTTGAATCAAATGAATACAAGTCTTTGTATGGTCTTGTGATTTCCAGGCCTAGTCTTTCCATTACTACCTTCGGCATAAGATTATGCGAGGCGCCGGAGTCTAGCATGGCATTGTGGAGGATTTGGTCATGGATGTTTAGGCTAATGTAAAATGGAAGAGTAGTTCCTTCTTGGAATTTTCCCTCTATTCTTGGACCAAACAACACTTCAGGAGTGTCATCAGCCAGGTTAACAGTGTTTGCATCATTCCCTAGATTTAGGACTTTTAGTACTTGGGATTTGTAAGAGTTTTGGGCAATGAGTTTAGTAAGAGGCATGGTGATCTTGATCTTGGCGATTTCACCTTCAAAGTTGAAAGGCAGCTGAAGTTTAGATATGTTTGTTTCAGTTTTTTTAGCCACGACTTTCTCTATGTTCTGAGTTTATTGGCTTTGTTTCAGGATTTTGTTTGCCATAGTAGCTTCGGTAATTTTTGTGGAAGTGCTCAGAATAGCTGAGTTAGGACTAGTTTGGGTAACCTTAGCTTTGTTTTGGTCACTTTTCTCGACCTTGATTTTGTCATTGCTTACTGCTTTCTTGAGGATGGTATCAGGGGTTTTAGCAGTATCTGAGTTACCTTTCTTGGAATTATCTTGGTTTCTTTTGCTTCTAAGGTCATATTGCCCGTGAGCTTCTATTATGGCATTTTGGAAATCTATGGCAGGGTCATCGAGATCTTCATAGTTTGTCTCATCTTGATTAGGAGAAAAGAACGCTTGTTCTTCTTCTGTGAGGTACACCTCACTCTCATTATCAGATCCTATGAGGTTTAAATGATGTTCATCAAGAGTTTCTGTATCCCTGTCATCCTCTTCCACATAGTTTTAATTGAATGGTGGCCTAATTTGTTGGTCATTTTCCCTTGGTCTGTTTTGAGGCTGCTCCCTCCTAAAGTTTTGGTTTCGGTTTCTGTTTGGAGGGTTAGGCTGGCTATCTCTAACAGGAGCTTTTTCATTTATCCTTTCCCACATTTTGGCCATGGTTTTGACTAAGTCATCTATTCTAGGATCTAGGGAAGGTGATGAAGTGGAGACCTCGTCTTTATAAGTGACCTTTCTTTCTGATCTGGTCCTAGCCCTTTTTTCTGCTAAGTTGGCATCTGCTTTTATGGCTATTTGTTGCATTTCCTCTAAGGTAGGGGGATCCTTGTCTCTTAGATGGTATGTCATGTCCGGATCGAAACCCTCGGGAAATTTTTCCAAGGCTAAACCAAGTGGGGGTTTGAAATGAGGTGGGAGGGATTTATATACACTGTTGAACCTAGTGCAGTAAGCCTGGACACTTTCCCCATTTTCCCGTTTCAGGTTGTTATATTCTGACAGGATTTGAATGGGGTTTCTTTGGATTTCCCACCTATTTCTGAAGACTTGATGTAGTTCTGGGATATTGTGGATGCTATTTGGAGTTAAGCTTTTGAACCATGTTTTGGGTTCACCACCAAGACTTTGGGCGAATATTCTCATTCTGACGGTCTCGTCTTGTACCTCCAGGTATTCATAAGCATCAGTCATCCTACTTATATGCTGTTGAGGTGTAGTGGTATCTTCTCCAGTAAAGTGTGGGATTTTGTCTTGATATTTATTTGGGAGAGGAGCCAAAGGCGGTGGCAACACCAAAGGTGCATACCAGGCTGCCATGACGGGAGCTAATGGATGATGTACAAGATGAGGACTAGTGGGATGAGATGAGGTGGTTTGAACAGGTGTGGCGGATGAACTTGGACAAGTGATCTGGTTTTGATCAGATCTGGGATGGTAGGAGCCAAACTGATAGAGAAGCTGGAAGTCAGGAGGAGTGGTTGGTGAAGCTTCTCTACTAGGACTCTGTGGTGGGTCTAGGGGTTCAAGATCGTCAAAGTTTATCTTACTATGAGACCTGCTTCTGAAAAGAGCTTTTGATGACTCTAATTCAAAAGGTGAATCTGGTAGGGTAGTGAGATGTTTAGGTACTGATCTTGTTCTACAGATGGATCTACTAGTAGCTAGATGGTCAGTTTCAGAAGCTTGCCACAGAATCTTCTCTGGGTCATCTACTATGATAGGGGGGTTTGGGTCTGGATGGGATCTGGTGTTAATTCTTCGTGAAGCCAGATTTTGGATCTAGAGTTTAGAGAGAATGGTATTGGTGAATGTTCTGGATGAGTGATCTCTCTGAAGTTCTACTAAGGTGAAGGATGGTCAAAATAAAAGGGATGGATTAGTGGAGTCGCCAGGTGGAACTGAGTTGTTTTTATGAAGATAGCTATGGTCCACCACCAGTAACTAATCTAGGAATGTTTTGGATTTTTGAGTTTTATGTGCAGCCTATGGTTTGTTAAAGTATCCTAGACTTGTTTCAACACTTTGCTAGGGTGATGAGAACAAAAAGAGTTTACTCTAAATGGGTCTATGGGCTGCTTGCTTGTTTAAGTTAAAAGTTGAAGGACTAAGGAATCTATAAAAGTTTGCTAGACTATCATGAACTCAATAGGTCCCACCATGATCGCCATTATGTTAGTGAGTGATGGGATAGGTCTATCGAATAGTAACCTAGAGTTCGGTAAAATAGTAAGGCCTACTAGAGGTTAGTGGAGTCGCCAGGTGGATTATCAGTTTGTTTTGAGATATACTTGTATGGTCCACCACCAATATTGACAAAAACCAATCTAAGGGAGTATTTTGGGGTTTTTTTTGAGTTTTATGTGCCTACAAGGTTTGGAAGAGTTTTCTATAACTGACTCATCATTTTGCTAAGATGGTGAAGGAGCTATTTTCTACTCTTCAGACAATATCTAAGTTTACTAAGCTTGATTGAGACTTCAGGAGTTACTAAGGTGTACTTAGATTGTCACTAACTCGGAAGGTCCTACTGTGAGTGTCACTATGTTAGTGAGCAGTGGGATAAGTCAATCAGATAGTATTCTTAAAGCTGCTTAAGGACTGGGGAATCTAAGTTTGTTTAATACTCAGGGTCCCACCGTGATCGCCATTATGTTTGGGTCCCGTGATTTGGCCGATTGGTGAGCCAAATGACGATGTAACATCAAACCAAGCTTTGGAGCCCAAGGACCTAGCCTTCCTGGACTCAGAGAGGGCTCTCTCTATATGTGTAAAAGAGGTCAGTGTGTTTGCTTATGGTGTTCTGATATTAGGCTAGTTATGAAGTGAGTTTTTTTTATTTTTGGTTTTTTAAGTTTGTGAGGGATAAAACTGATCAAAGATATAAAATGGATAACAAGAAGTTAGATCAACTGGGCTATGGGGTCAAAAGGCCAAGAAAACTATAGATGACGATGTAAGGTTGTTGAAGGGCCGATTTGATTTCAAGGTAGAAAGGATCTTTGGGCAAAATGGAGTAAATGGACATCAAGTTTGTGAAAGACGAGGGATTTCAAGTGTAACTAGTTAATAGCAGACATAAACATGTTATAGCAAGCCATTAATCATGCTAAATGTAACTATGAGCTAATTAATACATAGAAATCAAACATTCCAGCCATGCATAGAAGTATAAGACCCTCTAACTTTGGGAAATGGCTATCAGAATTTGGGGAAAACACATAAGAAGGACTAACAACTCAAAATACTATGCCGGAACGCCTAAACACAGTCTTTAAGTTATTGGGCACTTTGACAAACAAGCTTTCATAGTTTTTAGGCAAAGGGCTAGATCGGGTTTAGGCCTCCTTGGTTCAAACAAAATGAAAATCTTAATTAGTCAAAGAGATAGCTTCATGGATAGAACTATGGAAAATCATAGGTAAGCAGGGCACACCATACATCCTACTCAACATGCATAGAACTTATGAATAAAACTAGCAACAATATCCTTAGGTTACTAAACAGAAGTTAAGAATTATTTAGTGCAACTAAGCAAGAAGAAAACATAAAAGCTATGAAGATTCAGGAATTTTGAGGTGTCTCCATGGGCATATCTCAAACTTAATCTCTACTGATCTATAGCAGCAAGAAGCATGTATCATGAATGAAAACTAGAAGACAACAACAAAGCAAGAAACATTATACCATTCTACCATGTCATGGAATCCATCAACAATCCTTCATCATTCATCAAAATCATCCAAGAGGTAATCCAAAATCATAACACAAGTATGTTCTTCAAAGCTCATATGACCAATATATTGATTCTTCTCTCAATTTCAGCCATGTTTTACAATGAAGCCTTGTGGAATAAATAGGCTCAAGTGAGGAAAACCTCATGGTGCAACTAGCTATCCCATTGGCCTAATCAAAATATCTAAACTTGTCCTTGAGGCTTTGCAAAGCCCAAGGCACAAAAATATCTCATAAAATATCTAAAAATTGCTAAAAAAGAGAATTTAATTGACTTTGGAACATTTTCCAAGTGTAAAAATAGCTAAACGCACATTTGGGAAAAGCAGATTTTTGAGGTTCAAAAATTACAAAAATACTTCAAATTTATATCAGAAAAAGGTCCCCTGACTTGCCGGAAACATTTGGCCGCCTTCCCGGTGTCAACACGAAGCTCATGATGGCTCGTTGGAAAGCTCTCTATGTCTACTTTCCGGTGCAACTGAAATCACCTCAATCTGATGCCTGGAAGTCTTCCAAATCTCTACCTATGTGAAAAAAGCCAGAAAATTGCAGACTACTGATATGCCGGGCAGAATGTGCAAAAAGTGAGCATTTTTCGCCAATTTGAGGGGGCGAATGATCTCCAAATGCTCTGAAAATAGCTGAGGACCTGATCATGAAATTATGGCATCAACTGGTATCATCCTCCTCCCTTGAAAAATTCCCAAAATGAAATGCCGAATTTATGAGTTTTCGACCAAAAACTCAAAAAATGCCAAAAAACAAAAAGTTGTCGAAATGGGCCCAAAATTGGTGTGCATGACCCTCAAGGGTCCCTGGCAACATGCTCCAAAGCTGAGGCCAAAATATCAAGTGCTGATATTCCTTTCTTCTCTTTCCGTGTCGGGCGCTTCCCCTTTGCCTTCTTCAGTTTCTCTTGGGCTGCCTTTAGTTTGCACCGGGCAAACTGATTCAACTTTTGAAAGTGATGTGTCCTCTTCCTTTGCAGCTCTAGATCTCTGTTTTCTCTTTCAAGTTTCATCTCCAAGTGTTTGTTGGCTCTTTCTAGCCATGCCTCTTTGTTTTCTTCAATTTCCTGCTCAAGGAGTGCAGTGAGAGGAAAGGCTTGGAGATGGGCTTGTTCTTCTTCTTTCTGCTTTTCCAAGGCTCTTTTAAGACCTATGGTTCTAGGCCTCTTCCGCCTAGGCTGGTCTCCCTCTTCCTCCTCATCAAACTCACCGATGAGTTCTTCTATCCTCATTTGCGCCTTAGCTGCCTCATTCTTGTACTTGATATCTCGTGCCTCATGAACTGCTGTGTGAACATTCATCTGTTTATTTTGGATCTCCAAGAAATGGTTTAAGTTCCTTGCCCGTTGAAGATCATTTTCTAATGCCTCAATTTGCCCCTCTCTATGGATTAGGAGGTTTTCAAGAATACGGGCTTCATTATCGCTGTCATCACTTTGGATTGGAATGACAGCCAATTCACCTCCATGTTTTTCACTTTCTCCAACCTTGTTTTTCCCTTTGAAGGCCAATCTTGCACTTTTCCTCCTTGGCATGCTAGTGGGTGACCTCTTGGGCGATTTTCTTTTGCTAGGGACAACTTTTGTCACTTTTGGAGTGGCAGCCTTAAGCCCTTTCTTCCTTGCTGTGCTAGGTTTTGTTCTTTTGGGAGGAGGAGACACAACTGCTTTACCCTTGACATTTTCTTGAAATTGCTGCTCTCCTTGTGGCTGTTGTGTGTCTTCTTCTTGCTGTTCAATTTGCTGCCCCTGTTCGCCATCATCAATTTGCTGTTCTACTTCAATGCCTTGTTCAATTTGTGCTTCAACCTGCTGCCCTTTTTCACCAAAATCAAGCTGCTGCTGTGCTTGGATTTCCTGCTCATTTTGTGGCTCAAGATGCTGCTCAATTTCCTGCCCAAGCTGTTGTTCCTGTCCTCCAATAACAAGCTGCTGCTCTTCCTCTTGTACCTACTGTTCATCATCTTCTGTTCGCTGCTGACCTTCACCACTGTCCTGCTGTTGTTCCTCATCTTCTGTTTGTTGCTCTTCATCCCTTTCCTCTTGTTCATGACCTTTCTCTTCTTGTTGTCTACTCCCTTCTCCTTCTTCCTGCTGTCTTGATTGTTCAGTGGTAATTTTGAGCCTTCTAGGAGTAGGCCTGCTGGACAAAGGTAAAGGGCGATGAACAGGCTGAGTGGGAGATATATGGACAGGAGGAACAGTAGAGAAATCTGGGTGACTGATGAATACATCCCATGGAACCTCTTTCTTCTCTAGCTGGTGTAGGATGATAATTTTGATCAGAGAATGATGGAAAAGGGAAGGTATTTGCAGAGCCGGGGCCTTATTCTGGACTGTGGATGCCATCTTCTCGATGCTCTTGTATAAAAAGTAAGAAAGATTTAGCTGCCTGGTTCTAGTGAAATGCATCAATAGTCGGACATGGTAGGCATAGACTCGAGCAAACCTCCCTTCACAAGTAAAATACTTCATTATGACTTTCATTAGAGGAGCATAGCTGTCAAGAAGATGAGAAAAAGGAAAAATAGCAGTACAAGTATCTCTATGCTCAGGCTTGATGAAAGGCTTGTAATCTTCTAAGTCAAGATGTGCCTGTTTGAACCATTTTTCGCCATGATATGGAATCTTGGTGGCTTTGGACACTGATCTTGGAGAAAACTTGAAATCAAGGTCTGCTACCTAGAAATGCTTGTTCTGGAACCTCAGGGCGCATAGGTGTGTCAATGGCGAAAAACTTTTGACCTCCTGTATCTTTTGGTAGAAATCCAAGCAACCTACCTCATGAAAGTTGAAAAGGATGGATGGATGCGCATTTACCTCCTCTGTAGAGATTGGCTCATATCTTTTATGTGGGCCACTTCTGTTGTCTGGCCTTGGAGGCATTTTGACCTAAATGTGCTTTTGAAAAAACAAACCGCTCACCGTGTGTAAATCGGCTTTTCTGGAGCTGCCAACCGTGTTAATTAACTCGTTTTGATAGTGAAGAATGTCTTTGGATGACTGCACAATCGTTCCCTCACAATATAAAGAACCCCCGCTCCCTTAAAAAGTGGCCTTCTACCTTCAATGTATCTCTGTCAGTAGATTTCTCAATAAGAAACCATACAGTGAATAGGAAACAACAGTTAGGTGAATTGTCTGTGCAAAGTGTCAAGAAATCACCTTGTTCTTGTGAATTTTAAAGGTCAACAACACATTTATATCTTTGTCCCAAGGTAGACTTTCCAATCATTACAAACCTTCTTTTCCTAGTGTGCCAATGAATCAACAGATTTATGGCTTATGCAATCAACCCTCAGTGCCATCTGACAGTCAATGTCACAGTTCTGGAACAAGGTGACAGAGTAAAAAATGCTCCAAAAGTTTCAACAGAGGGTGTATAAGCTTATCCCTTTCAAAAAATCCTGCAGCATTCCTCTTCCAATATAGAATGCCGCCTTCTCCAATGTACGTCTCTACAACCTCTAAAAAATCAACTTTGACAAGTAGCTTTGGAAGAAACGAAAAACCTACAAATTTCGCTAGAATGCTCAGTGAATAACTACCCTTTCTGTGGTTGGTGGAGTAACCTTGCCTTTTGGTATCTTGAGGAATAAAACACCTTTGTTCTTTAATTTAGGAAAAGGTAAGAACACACAATTTGGCTCAGCACGTACTCTTTCCCTGTAGAGACCTTTAATAGTAATCCTCCACTTAAGCACAGTCTTTTGAACAAGGATATTCACACAGAAACAACTGTTTGTTGTATATGGTGTTGTAGCAGTCTTTATGTGGAGTAGCTCCTTTTCAATATGGGAAACCTGTCTCTTTAGAAAATATCTTTGTATCCCTTAAAAATCAACTTGTCAAACGAGTTTAGAGAGTCACAAAGGCAACCAAACAGAACATAGTGAACAACTTTCCTTCCTGTGATAGTAGGGGTAACTGTGCCTTGTAGCTTTCAACCAATAAACTGCTCTTTAATCAAGAACCCATTTTTCTTACTACACTTCACTGTTCTCTATAGGTATGTCACTCCATCAAAAAAAGTCATACTACATACATAGCCAACCTCTAGTGTGGGCATACAGTCAAACTCACTGTTATAGAACAAGGTGACAGAGTTTTTGAAGAATGCTTTACAATTTCAACCAAGCCTGTGGGAGTTTATCTTGTCAAATAGTTAAAGCAACCTTATCAACGAGAAACCCTTGCCTTTGTAGAAAAAACCTTTACTCTATATGAACATCCACTTATCAAACAAGCTCGAGGAATAAACAACAGTCAAACCAAAACACAGTAAAAATTGTTTCTTTCTGTGAGAAAATAGGAGTCACTTTGCCTTTTGAAGTTTGGAAGGTATAGGATCTCTTGTCCGTTGATTAATAAAGGTGTAAACACACAGCTCCTAGTTCAACACAATTTCCTTCCTGTAGGTGCCTTTAACAATACATTCAGCATTTAACCACAGTTTTACACCTCGGATCATCACACAGCCAAAACACTATTTTTTCAGATGTGTTGACAAAGTTTGAAAGCTTTGTATGCTGTGGTATGAAAATTTTATAGCAGTTCAGCACACTGTTTTCCTTACACTAATCTGATCCAAACAAACTCCAACTGTATATGGACAGCCTCAACTTTGCTTCACCACGGTAGTGAGGGTGTTTTGATGATCTTCTAATAAAAATACAGCTCACAGGTGTTTTGATATTTAAACGGTCAATCAGAAAAACACTATTTTGCCCTCACACCACAGCTTGAAAACAGAGCTTCTTAACCCTTCATATCACTTGGCACTTTGTTTCAAAAACTAAGAGGGTTCATGGAAATACCTCGAGAATATGATGAAAAACCTTATTGATACATTTAGGCCAGCTCCGGAGGTGTTTTGAATGACTTAAGAGGGTCATACAGATGCGCGACGTGCTGGGCTTTCAGAGTGCCGCGCCGAATCGGGCTGTCGGGTGACTTTGTCGGGTCGGTCGGGCACCGTGTACAGGCGCGTCACGCACACGTACAGGCGCGTCGCGCGGCAATTATCGGACAGTGCAAAATCTCTCCTGGGCGCGTCGCGCAATTTTCCAGGCGCGTCGCGTGGTGAAAAAGTGGAAAACTCCTGCAAAACGACCCGAAACTTCTTTGTTTCGATGCTAAGGGTAGCAAAGAGGCCTTGCTTGGGCTTGATGAATTTCAAAATGGAACGAAATTGGCTTTGATCTTTGTTTGAAGTATAGAAAACCAACGGTCCCCTTTGATTTTTGACTTGGGAGGGTTCTTTTCAAAGTTTTGAAAAAGGTTTGTTTTTCTTTTACATCCATATTGAAAACCTAAATTTTCGCAAATGAACTAAATTTATTTGTTTAATAAAAACCCAAAGGTGATGATTCCCTTTTTCGAAGCTCATTTTCCCTTCTTGAAATGACATAATTCTTTTGGAGAAATATATCTTTTTAGACTTCTGATTGTTTCCTTATTTGAAGAAATGACTCCTCCTGCAGCAGTAGTATGTGGATTCTGTCTTTGATGACTTTCAGAACCTAAAGAATTAAGCCAAAGTATTCTTTTTTTTGCTGAGCTTGTAAACTTGTAGGAACCTTTGCCTCTTAAACTTGGTTTTATAGACTTCTGTAGGTGTTTCTTGACTGTAGATGCAAAAATACAGTTGTATTGACCTTAGGTTCAATCATCCTCTGTCCACTGAAAAAGGGGATTCCCTTTACAATTCTTTTTTCACTTGGATTGTAACAGTGAAGCGCCTCATGGGTTTTGAATGCTGCTCCAGAGCTATGAAACTCATTTCCAGAACCTGTTGAAATATAGTCAATATCATTTGCCCGTGTCGTGACTTTTCTTTGAACCCATAGCAGAGTTTGTGTTACTTGGGATCCATATTGCTATATTGGAAAGAAAATTTGATAAGGGACCAGTTTAAACTCTGTCCTAATCTGTTGAAGGTTATTTGATGAGCAGGATTTGACAAAAGCTTTCTCTTATAAATGATGATAGGCAAACCAGCTTTGACAAACATTACTGTTTTTACTTCTGTCTTCAACAACACTTTGCTTCAGAAAACTCTAATCACTGTTTCACTTTGCACATGGGTCCGAAGGGTGATTCCTGTCAGTTTTGTCTCTCTGGTGACTATTTAACACAGCAACTCCAATTTTGAATGATACCCTGATGACCTTCACACCATCCTTTGCCACTTTGTTTATAACACTGTTGATGACATTTTTTATGTAACCTCACTTTAAATCTGTCAAGAAAATACTGAAGACCGCTTTGTTATTTGAAAGAGTAGGGTTTGTATTTTCAACTTGTTTTGACGGTTTCTATCTCCAAAGGCTTCTTCAACTTCTTCCCCACTGCAGGTATCAAGCATTTGTTGTACTTATTTGGATTTTCCATGGCCCTTTTTTCAATTACTTCTCTGCTCAAAACATTTTATATGATATCTCTGTTCATTGAATAAAGAAAACTTATTTTTGCCCTGAACTTTCTAAAATACTGACAATCTATCAAAACAACTCTTTGTCTATTATGAACAATAGTTTCCATGGTGATGTATCTTGATGACAGAAACTAGATTGTTTGTGCTAGTTGTTATAGCAATTTTGGCAAGGAAACTGTTCATAGATGAAGTTGCTTTCCAGAAAGACATGCTTGATTGTAGATGCAACTGTTAGGTGTTTTTGAGCTTTCTTCTTTGACTGTGGGTAGAAGACAAAACAGGGGATGATGCATGAGAGTTAGAAAGTGAAACAAGGAGAGCTGCTCTTTATGTTTCCTGTGAAGGAGCTCTTCACTGTCTCATTTCACTGCTCTTTGCTGAGGGGAACTGAAATGTCACCATTTGCCTTGGTCAACTTATGAAAAGTCATTTGAAAGAAAATCTCTGTGAGTAGGGAGGTTAGCACCCTTGAAAAACAACCACCCTTTCTTCTGCCTGTGTAATGACATGACTTGTCAATTTTTCTTCAATTTGGTCTTGTTCAAATAGCAGGCTGTTTATGATTAGAATTGTTTTCACTAATGATATGTCTCTCCAAGGTTTTAACAATTCATATGATTTGAAAACTTCAAATGACTTCCTTTACAAGACCAAAACTCTGTTTTCCCTTTTCCTGCACACTTCAGATCCTAGCCCTGTTATGATCATCACTTACACTTAGAAACCTAGAGTCACTGTTTTACTGTCTAGTAAAAAGCAAACTTGGGCTTTTGCAATCCTTAAAGTCAATATTGGCCAACGCCCTCTGCTTGTATATGAAGGAGGCGCCTTAACCCTCTGCTTGTAGATGAAGGAGGTTCTTGGCCATGACAAATTACCAGTCTGTGTGACAGTGGTGTCTTTCTCTTACTGTGATTTTCATGCTGAAAGGAAGCTGCAAGTTCTTGATGAGTAACTCTCTGTCTTGCATATGTATCTCAGGCTCATGTTGACATTGAGAAGCAGTTGTTCTTCTAAATGTGTATTCAAGAATTTTCTCCTGAGATGAAGTTATATTTCCTGTCTTTGTAGAATCCATAAAACACTGTAAAACACCTAATAATCAGCTTGAGATTGTGGTTTATGCAGTGCTGAGACCTAGGGGGTGTAAGTGGCGCGACTTAGAGCTGTGATCAACTTGATTTGTAGAGTGGGAGGTCTGTCATGATTGGTTTGTATTAGATGGAGGTTTTTTTGGCCTTTTGATGGTTTCCAAGGGTAAAATGCCTTAAAGCGCCACTTCCTAACTTAGGGGAGGCTTTTGAAACAGACTTGGATTTGCCTTTTAGGACTGATGGGTAGACCAGTAGGGCTGAAGCTAGATAGGATAGTGATAATGGGTTTTGACTTTGACATGGGCGGACTGGAAAGTAGGAGGGTGAAAAATGTTTTATGAGGGTTTTCTAGATGACAAATTGACATATGGAGATCAGTTTCTAGAAAAATCAGTTATGGATCTAGTCATCACTAATCAAATGAAAATACTGATGACTAACAGTCTAAATCTTCGGAACCATTTGTTGGGTATGCCGATGGTGCTAGTCATAGTACGCAAAACCTAATGTCTGTAGCATGGGCCATTTTCACCCCAGGTGGAGAGTTAGTGAGTTTTCAGGGAATTTGTATTGGTCGATCAGCAAAAAATATTGTTGAGTATAGCACGTTGATCGAACTCCTTTCTGATACCATTTCAATTGGCATTAACCATATCATCATTAGGTTAGACTTAGCTTGTTGTACTACAACTTACTAGCGTCTATATTGTCCGAAATCCGAAAATTCATCGTATGTTTCTTAGAGTTTGAATTTTGGAAAGAAATTTTGATTACATTCAATATCAACACATTTCCAGAAACTTGAACACATTAACTGATTCTCTAGCGAATTATGTTTTAAATAGAAATTTACAACACATGTAAAGATAAATTTTCAATTCACATCACACAATTGAATAGAATTGCGCATTGAACATAGGAAAACACTAAAATAAAATAGATATATAGTTAGGTTTTTACAAAATTTGTGCCCAGGACACATTGGTCATCTGACCTCAAAATGTATACAAAAATGTCAAAAGTAAAACTAGTGATCCTCATGATAACAAGAAATTGCTTGAGCTATCCTACGCAATAGCCTCATCTAATGACTAGGAACACCAATAGTATGGCGTTGCAGTCTCATAGCTAACTCCTCGATCCAGACATTCGATATCCCAAGAGTCAATCGCTTATCATGTTGCTGCAACTCAGCAAGAGTTTTGGTCAAATTCAAATCCCGAAGGACTTCTCTCCAGATAGTCCTCTCTATTGGTTTATCTGCTGCTTGATCTGGTCAACCCATTGGTCAAACACGACCGACATATGTGTACATAAAAAAATTTAGTTTAGTCTTGGAAAACATCAAAAATACAAAAACATGTAGAAACCTTAAAATCAAAAACATGGTCAAAATATTTTTACCCATTGCACCCCATTGAGGGCCTTCTGGTAAAATAAAATCTAGATCCCCATGGAAATCTATGCCTGCGTACAGATACTCCTCTATGGTGATATTCTGTTTTTGGATCTAGGAATAGAATGCAGTAGAGAATATGATAGTCGATTGACCAACATGCCTCACCATCAACTTGACCCATCATTGCATCTGAGGATATCTAGGACCAGAAATTCTCAGTGTCACATGCCGCGACTGCATCAATGGAACTCTCTCTAAAATCAAGGAAATCAAGTTCAAACCATAACTAATTTTTTTTGTTCTGCCACCCTTTACTTTAGTCATTTTTTCTTTCATTTGAAATAGTACTACTTCAGCCCAGTTGAACACTGTCAGTTCGAGACACTTGAGAGCATACTGCATATATGATCGGTTTGCAACATGTAATGTCACAGAGTCAACAAGTTTTGCAATAGTGAAAAGGATTTTTTTCAGAGGCAAATCACGCACATCATGAATTTTTATCTTTCCATCTTTCCTAGGTTCAGTACCTAGCTGAAAATGTTGGCGTATGTATTCCTTCATTGTCTCGCCTCCACGAGCAGATCCCACGAGGGAAACATGAGAACCACATCTCGATAATCAAGTAAGAAAGTAAACATACTCAACTAGTATTGGGAGAATTTTGTCCCCAATATGAAATGCCTGAGATGCTGGATCCCATGAACAAACCAGGAACTTTAATAGTTCAAGGTGTTATCTCATCCCTGATAATTTGAAATAATTAAGTAACCCACAATCCTTGAGGGATCTTACAGTGCTAGGATCATTTAGGGAAATCATGTCTTGTTCTTCATGTTCTTTTTCTCGCCATGTAATGGTCATTTTGATTTGATCAATACCTGAAAGACAACCATAAGCTTCATTAGGATCTATTTCATGCAAAAAATTTGGGAATTTTTGAGCACACAGCAAGAAACATATTTTTAAAATGCACCCAATGCACCCCTGGTCCATAGACAGAGCACTGTAAAGCATATGAGCTTCAATTCCAGTGCTTTGCAATGCACTTTTCAACATGCAAGGGTGTGTTTCCCTCAGAACGCAATACATTTACCCTATGAAGCTCAAAAACCTAAAAAATCAGCATGAAATGAAACAAAAATGGCACTAAAAGGAAGATAAGATTCAGATCAACAACATGGATCAAAAGGCATGAGAAATCATCAACTGAAACTATCATAATTGACCGCTGAAGTTCGAGGGAAAAACAAGTTTAGAGCTCTTAAATTTCAAATGGTAACTATGGAATGGTAAAAACTTCTTTTTATTTGTCATTTTGATTATTTTAATCATATTTAATGACGTGACTATAGTTTTTGTTCAGTTTTACTATGAAACACATATTTTTAATCCATTTTATGGTTCTTTGAATAGGTTTACATCTGATACAGTGAGTTTGAAGTGCACAATTATCCAAAAATGATTTGACCACAGAGCATACTTTTATCTCTTTTTCGATCTCTGTTAAACATCAAAAAAGTAACCCCCTTGGAGTCTTCTTTTAGCTCTTTTCAAACTCCGTTAATGTGAAAATATTGTAGAGTACTTGTCTTTTAGAGCTCGTAAAAGGAAATTAAATGACTTCCACTCAGTATAAGTTTAACCCTTTTCTGGATTGAGATAGATTATTTACAAAAAAGGAACACCTTAGTCGAACATGGATAAGAGGTTTTCTTAGGTATCATTTTACACTTTTCGGACTTGAGCAAAAAATTTACGAAAAACGACTCATGGAGTTTTCTTTTCGTCCCTTTTTCAAATTCTCTAAACATGAAAAAGGACTGAGTTTTACTATCGTTAAACGCCTTAAAACATCAAATAGTGATAGACTTGTTCGATCATGAAAGATCGAGTTTCACTATCGCTAGACTCATTAAATCATCAAATAGCAATGGATTCACCCGAAGGGTCAAATTATATATCAAGCATATGTTACCCTCCACATGCTTGTTAAAAAATAAAGAGGTACTGGTCAGCAATGACTGGGGAAAAATTGGGGAAAAGAAAAAAAACTGGTAGCAGGTCACTCTTGAACATGACACTTTCACTTCATCTCCATGGCTTTGGGTTAGGTAATATTCTTGATGGTCTATCATACCATCCATCACTTCGGTTTTGGCTCAATGCTGCCAACTCATTTAAGTGTCGCAAATATGTTAAAGAGAAGTCGTCAAGTAATTCCTCATATTTTTCAATACTCATAAACCTTCATTTTCATGACTGCCATCCCTGAACATTGCTTCATCAGTCACATTTTGTGTCCAAAATCATTACTTCCATTTCATGTCGTATCTGCGATGAGTCACTTCCTCTTGACATTAGCTCATCATCCAGGAAGTTGACTTAGAAACATATTTCTGGTACCTTGGAGCTTGCTTACATCAACAATAGGTTTCTCACTTCGGGTGACAGGTTGACATCATAGGCCTTCGACCAAGAGATTATTTTTGGTGTTCGACATCAAATAATCTATTCACACATGCAAATTGTATTGTAGTACCTTGAGAGCCATCAACAGTGGTTTCTCTCGCATCTGTTAACGACCTACATCAACAACTGGTAATCAGACAATGTCTTCCCATGTTCGACTTCAGATCACATATTCACATGTTTAGAATTGTACTTCGAATGATCCATTGAACGAGATAGAAGACCCCATATCTAGTTTCATCCATCCGGGATGTGATTTTAGGAATTGTACCACATCATTTGTATGATGAATTTACATACATATGGTCATCCTATCATGGGCCTATATCTGTAGACGACTATCTGATTTATGTACATGTTATGATATTTTATGTGCTAAGCATGGGTATGCCTCCCTCATCAAGTAATATCCAAGATGTACAAGATATCATGATGTAATGTATTGCAAATTGATGCAGGTCATCGTTCGCTTCAGATACTATTCATCACACCGTAAATCATCTCATCCAAATATTATCATTATTTTGACTTCATGCTTTAGGAGTGTTATCACCCTAGTAATTCTCAGGTTGTGGGATGGAGATTTTTGTAGTTAAGAAAACCAGGGGTAACCAAGAACCACTTTGGGAATTCAGGATCTATCCTTCCTGAGCTCCAGAGAGGGATCTCTCCTAAAGATTTAGCTTTGTTTTGGTAAATGGTTTTAGGCTAGCTATGAGTGAGAAATAGGATTGATTTTAGAAGTGTGGTAGGAATAAAACGTATTTCAAGGTAAACCAAAGGGATCTACCAGAACATTGGGAAAAGGAGTCAACTCTCTAGGCAAACAGGGCTAAGAAATAAGACTTAAAGATGCAAATGTACTAAGGGTGGGATAGATGACCTTTTAAGGCTTTGAATAGGTTTTGAGGATGGAATGGGTGAAATATGAACAAAAGGGCACTTAATAATCCTTAAGTTACATATAAGAGGATTGAAGGAGGGGATCAAACTAGGACCTAGAGCAATTAAGAATTCTATGGTCCGGTTATCAAGTAGAAAACATAGAAATGCCAACTAGTTTAAAACGGAGAGCTTATTATCACTAATTCTGTTTAATTTCTCCTTAGTTGATCATTACATAATAGAAAAACATCAAATTAATGTTTGTAAACTTTAAAGAATAACACTGAAAATAGGAAAAATATGAGACTTGTCTTGTCACCACAAGAATCCTTAGTTATGATGTCTCTAAACTTGTTTCCAGACTGTTGCTTCGCTAATTGACTCACACCAACTTCAATATGTCCAGCAAAATGACTATAGTAGTCTTAAGAAAAAAAATTCCACCCTGAATACTTCGAATTATGAAGTATTTATACACAAAATTTGTTTACAAAATATCTCAGAAATTGAGATAATGTTTTAAGAAAAAATAGGAAAAAGAACATAAGAAGAGGGATAGCAGCAAAACAGTTTGCAAGTTGTCCTCTTTTACAAAGAAAAATAGAATTATTTTATCTTATCTAAACTGATTTATGATGTACTGTGAGCATTGCTAGCAATAGTTACATCTTCACGTGGATGGTGGCTTATAGAATACTCTTCCTTTTCATCTTCTTCTCTGATACTCTTTATCTTTGATTTTGACTATTTCGCTGCTGTAATAAAAAATGACCAGCAGTAACAATTTGATTTTACTGATATACTTTGACCCTGATACACTTTGACACTGATTTTTTCACCATAAGGTAAAAGTAAAATATGATTTTTCATATGATTTTCCTATTCTTTACTTGTCAAATTCATAGTAGATCTGTGAATTCTTGCCACTGTTAAGTAGTGGGGATCTTCATATTCTTCAATTTCCTGTAACTTTCATCAACCTCTGTATATTTGGAAAAGTTTGGCTTAACTATGAACATATGCTAGATTTCATTTTCCAAAAAGAATAGATTTTGAAAATATTGAAGAAGCACTTTGCCACTTGGTGATCCTTGTGGCAATGGTTGTTTAGCTTGCTCCTTAGCATGAGCTCTGATTTTCTGATCATAATCTTTCTGTGGCATCAATTTGTCATTTAATGCATGAATGTCTGGTAAACCTGCTTCTGATAATATTTTGTATTTGGCCCAAAATCTTGAGATGGCCAAGTTCATATCTTTACACCTGTCTTCCAAATTATTCATCATGTTTCTCTTATTTAAGACTTTCTTGATTTGAAGGATGGCCTCTGTTCTGTCAGCAATTTTCAACTCTTCCAATTCTAAACCTGTTTTTGCTGTTTAGAAATGCAATGAGTTGAACTGCTTGAGATGGCTTATTTTCAATTTATTTCTTGGTTTTATCAATTTATGAATTTGCATCCTGTAGCAACTCTTTCTGCTCATAAATTATCCGAATGGAAGGCCATTGAGAGTGAATGCCTTCAATGATTTTTGTCCATAAATGATTTTTTATATATGCAACCTAATATGTAAGATTCACCTGTGTTTGAAGAATTATAACTTGTTCTTGTAATCTATCAGCCCTCTGTTCATGCCCTTTGGAAGTAATCAAGGCATCTCTTTTGGAAGTTTCCAAACTTTTAATAGTGCCTTTTAAACTAAGTATTTCTTTATCTTTAATTGACATGTCTTCCATGGCTCTGATTATGGCAACTTTGTCTTGAACTGTGTTTACCTGTGAAGTTGATGAAGAAGAGGCAGATATTTCATGAGAAGTGATTGGAACTGTAGTTGCTAGTACTCCTTGTGGTGCCAAGTGTTCTGCCAATGTAGAAAGAACAACTGTGCTTATAGTCGGAATCACTGTAGGAATGACAACCTGTTGAGCTTTCTTTAGTTTTTCATTCTCATGCATGAAAGCTTATATTTGGCTTTCCATTTCTTTTATCTGATCTGTCATTTTAAGAACAAGTTGTTTCAATTCATCATTCTCTATTTTCTGCTGAAGGATTTCTTTTTCCTGAGAATTTTCATTTTGAGGCAATTTTAGCTATTTTCTAAGGGTAGCTATATCTTCATTTTTTTGTTTAATTAATGCCTTTGCAACTTCCATGTTAGCTGGATCAGCTCCTGCTTCAATCACCAAGTATTCTAATGCTTTGATATTCAAACTGTTGGCATATAGTGAGGCTTTATCCAATTTCATTTGAGTTTGAAGATTTATCAATGTTTTCTCAAGCCTGATAGAATTCATAGTCTTATTGACTATCTTAGAATATAGCATCTCTGTGTTGCTTCTATGAAATTCTATTTGGTCCAATTCATGGACAGCATCTGCATCAACTTCAAGATTTGTTTTTAAATAATCTACAATAGATTTTGGATCAGTTACTGTAGGCTTGAGAAATGACATCACCAATTTATTAGAAGAATAATCAAAAGTCAAAAGGAGCATATCCTTATTCCCAGGCTTTTCTTTGAGGAACTTGGAATATGCTTCATTTTTTATTTCTTCATTCTTTTCTTTTATTTGTCTGAACCTGATTTGAATTTCTGACTCTGTATTGTCAGGTTCTTTAGAAGAAGATGGCATATCAGCTTTAAATTTTGTATCCACCATGACTGTATCTTTCTACTGGGCTCCAATTTGAACATTTTGAAGTTATTTGAGAGTTTCAGTTACTATTTTTGTTGCTTCATCATCAGTTTCATAACCATTATTATCTTCAACATTGATAGCTTTGTCCCTTTCTTCATTTGTCAATTTACTTTTCTTATTGTAGGGAATTCTGAATCTTTTATCTTGAATAGTTTCAGCAGTGAAACTATCTTCCTTTCTGCTTCTTTTATGAAGAATGTCAGATTCTTTGTTCACTGTCACTACCTGTGTTTGATCAACCTATTTATCTTTTCCACTGTTTCCCTGCATTTCCTGTGAATTATCATCAAATAGAGTGTTTGGCTCCCATTCAAGTTTATTGGCATACTTTTCAATTTGGGGCTTGGGATCATGCAAGAAGACAGACAACTTGCATTTCACTCTCATCGTGCTTAAAATACATTGAGGATCATAATTCCACATAAAACTATATTGGAATTTATACTCTTTCAAATTGACATTAATTTCATTGGCTGCTTCTTTGTTATTCACAATAAATGGCCCAATTTGATTTTTCAGTTTGAACTGAGTTTTTTTCCTAGAAGCTATGAAATTAATTTCATATGCATTCAACAGCTGCCTCAAATATTCTAAAGCAAATATTCTTGTTGTAACAAATCTTGGCAGTTTATATGGGGCCAAGAGTGCACCATATACTTTGATCTCTGTGTAAATTTTGTATAAGTACCAATCCCCTGTTTTACAGCTCTCAGATAGATGTAGGATTCTCTTTGTCTCTTCATTGATTCTAGGGGTCTGTTTTTTATTCAATAGATTCATAGTAGGCACTAAAAACAAGTCATTGAAATCTGCAAAGCTATATTCCCTGTTCCATTTTCTTAGAATTGATGACCAAAACACAACTGAAATAACATTTCCTTCTAGATCTACCTTCTGAAATTCAATAGGAAATTTGTCTGCTTGATAATACAAAAAGAGGTGAAGTAGATATGATGTATATATAAATAATCCTTCTTCTGACTATCTGGACAACTGATAATGCATGTTTTCTGCAATTTACATAGAAAAATTGTACACTATGGAAGGAGACTGGCCAGGACTCAGAGTTGACAAAAAACCTAAGATAGCCACATCAGTGAATTCATCACTGGTGTATCCCAGTATGAATGATAACATGGAGACAATCTGTCTGGTTTCATCTAGAAAATAAAAGGTATCAAGTGGTGGATTAAGCTTAGGGATATCAACTTTCTTGGGACAAAAAGTGTGGAAGACTTTGAACTTAGAAGCAAAATCAAGCTCTAGGTAATTATGAGTTAACTCCTCTATGGAAAATGAAGTAGCATTGGGATCAAGATTCAGTTGCAGCATAGAGTTTATATATTCTTCATTTATGTAAAATAAGACCTCTCTATTTTTATTCACAATGCACCTTTGGTCTGGAAGATAATAGGACTGACACAATCTGACGAAATCAGGGGCTGAATGAGTTTGAGGAACAATGTATTTTGGCAAATTGGAATCCAAGACTGGTATATCTTTGTCATATTTCTCTACTGATTTACCAAAACACTAGCTATATACATCAATCAAATTGAACTCTACTGAAGGGTCCATTATTCTGTAGTCAAGGTCAACCAGAGGACTATTTTCTTGTGAGATAACTGGAGGTTGAACAGGTCTGACAACTTATGTGGAATCAATAGTGAGTACAGGGGTTGGTTTATCAATTTTAGAAGATTGAGGCTGAAGAATTTTAGCAGAGGGTTTCTTTTGAGGTTTTGGACCTCCTGATTTTGGGGTTACTTGTTTCTTTGTCATTTTTTAATTGAACCGAGCAATCTTAGACTGTTTGCTGAGTTATTCTATTGGAAACAAGGTATTTTTAGAGATTATCTCTCATAAAATAGGATTCTGAGCAGGATTTCAGATGAAAAGAGGGTTTTAATGCTTAGAAGAAAGGTTATGAACAATTCCAGCAATGAAAATGCACAGGGTTTGCAAAAAAATGAAAATGAGGGATTCTGCGGAAATTTTGATAGAGTTTCCCCTGTACTTTGGATATTTTTTGCAATTTCTGTATGGAAGTTTGAGGTAATTGTAGGTAATGACTGAAAATTCATGCTTTTTCTTTTGAAAAATGAAGCTTTTTAGTTAAGTTCGATGAAAAATACCTTTAAAAGGTATAATTGAGGTCTAAAATGTTCACGGTTGAGCGCAATCTTCAATTCTGCTGAACTGGTCTACAGAGGCTAATGTGGCTCTTCGTAGTTGAATTACAAGGAGATTGGCTTAAAAATGGCGTTGGTAGGTTTGAAAAGGGTGGAAAGGGCTCTGCACAAGCTCTCAAGGTATAATGGCGCACAAATGGTGATAATTTGATGAAAAATGGGTTTAGTGTAGGTTTAACAAATTTAACGCGCGAATAGGTGAAATTTCATGAAAACCTTTTGATTTTAATGTATTAAACCATAGTTGAACTATAGTTAAATAACATTAAATAAAGGTTAAGCATGAGTGATTTTGGAATACCATTGGATGGTATTCGCGTGACTCAAAGGCTGTAAGTGGTAAATAGCTTTTCGAACACGATCCAATAGAACCGTGACACGTTGACGCGTGGTGGTTTGGGAAAACCACCCATATCGCGCGACTTTTGTAAAACATCACTTGATTACTTTATGGGCGCGAAAATGAACTGGAGTCGTCGAATTTGACTTCAATGAGCGAACGGTCACGATCAAAACGAAAGGTGCGGGGAAAGGTAAGTTATCGGGTTCATTTTGGGCCATAGGATCTTGGAAATAAAAAAAGATTGGACGATTGTTATTCTATGCGATGGGGAGGGATAAAAATGTATTGAATTATCGCGTAGATTTATAACCGTTGGATTAAAAGGGATTTGGGGATCGGAGGGTTGAAAATTAATCCGATGGGGAAAGGGATATGGTTCCGTTTTATATACAAAAAATGACTTTTTCCAATGGAAAAGGTGATCGGGAGGATTTCAAAAGGGATTTAACCAGAGTAAAAAATTGGGGGGATATACATGAGGGTTTTAGCTCTGGTTATGGTTTTAACCTCGGTTAAAGGGAATCGGGAGAGAAACAAAGGGATAGTTTAACCTTAGTTTAGGGAGTCGAGGGGAAAATATACAAGGAAATGGGTTTAGAAGTTTAGTTTAAATTAAACTTCGATATTTTTGTTTAAAACACATATAAAACATGTTTTAAAAGATTTTTCGAATATTTCTATTATATGGTTAATTAAACCAGGTTGATTTAACTACCATAGGGGCGGGATAATATATAAAGGTATATTTTAGCCAAAGGGGGTTATAATGTGGGTTTTATTAAACATGTGGGAATTATAAGCTTTGACTAAAATTATAATAGGAGAAGGTCATTTTTATAGGGAGTTAATATATAAATTAGAGTTAATATGAAAATAGGAGATGGTATACTCAAAACACATAAACATAACAAGTAAAGTGAATTATAAAAGATAATTTGCATTGATCTTATCACTTAAATTATGATATAATGTTATTTTGAGGGCTTAATGTTTTCAGATGGTGTAAGAATTTAATCAAATAGGAATTATAATGCTTTTAAGTAAAAATGAAGTTTTAATTAGGATTATTTATGGGAATGAATGCATGAATGGTTATTATGTGATTCTAGGGATTAATATAGACATTCACACTTTCAACTGATCAGTCATAGAGCCTTGGGTCCGGTCCCAACAAAAGTCAAGGAAATGCCTTGCGCTTTTATGACTGATAGTTTAGAATGTTTCATGACTATGGGAAGGGGAAGTTAGTTATTTTGCAGCCCATGATGAATGATATTTACATTGATATTTTTTCACCTTATTCTACCTACCCAGCTTACCATGTTAACATTTTTTCTTCCTTTGTAGTAAGGTGCATTTAGGCTAGCAACCTTCACAGCATTATTTTTTCTGAAAGCAAGAAAAAATATCTACTTCTACACTTATTTCATCCATGAATCCATATTAAACTGTTGGATTCACTTTATTTCTCTACCTAACTACTGAATTGTCATGATTAAGCAGTATGACAACTCATTATTCTATATCTACAACAAGTGAAATTGAAACAATGACAAGTTAAGATTAAACTGCTTAACTCATCATGGACTATGGAATTTATTGACACTCTGCCACAGTCAAAAAGAAAAAAGTAGTGGCATTTATGCTTGCTCACTTTCACGTTTTATTCATTTTTCTTTTGGGGTATTTTATTTTTTCTAAGTCCTTTGATTATTCTTTTAGGACTTTTTACCCTCTTTTTTATTTTTCTATTTTTTTATTTTTTTACAAAATGTGTGAATACAACTTGCAGAAGGAAAAGTATGTACATATTTACAATTTTATCAATAGTCAAGTCAAAATTATGATCCCTATATTATAGGTTGCTAACATCGGCTTCACTTGGGGATGGATTTTCCTTATGCTATGCCAAGAACTTTGAGATCAGTAGCCTTATCCATTGACCTTGGTGATCCTATAAATATCTTTTGTTTTCTACAACAATCATATTTATGATATTTTATACTGCAAAGCTCATGGCCTTCTCTTCGGGCTTCAACTTTTTAGATAATATATCCAATCCAATCTACACTCTGACTATGAATATTTACAATGATGAAGTAAATAAATCTAACTGTTAAGTGACTTGTGAGGGATAGTAATGTTTCAACATCCTTCCATTTACTGGTTCTTCTTGAAGCTCTATACCATCCAAATTCTTGATAAAAAAGGAATTATTTCCTCTGTAACCATATATTAGATAGGGTCCCTGCCATAGAAAGTCAAACTTCCCATGTTTACCTTTATCCTCTCTTCTTGCATCCCATCTTAAAACTTGATCTCCTATGAAAAAATCATCTTCCTTAACTCTTTTATCAAAAATATTTTTGATCTTGTCCTGTAAAACTTGTGACTTTTCATAAAATTCATCTCTAGTTTGTTGAAGGTGTATGGTTTCATTGATTCTTCTTTGAATGTCATTAGATTCTACCTGTGATTCCTGGATAATCTTCATGACTGGGACACTAAAGGAAGAAGGAAAAACTACATCTATACCATAAACAATTTGATATGGTGAAGTTCCTATGGAATTTTTTGTAGTAAGTCTATTAGCCCAAAGGGCATAGACCAACTTCTTGTTCCATGTCTTTTTATTATCTTGGAGTAGTTTTTTGATGATGTTGACGAAACGTTTATTTGAGGATTCAGCCAGACCATTACCTTGGGGGTAGTATGCTATGGAATGACCTAAGGTAATATGGTATTTATGGCAGAAAGCAAACATCTTCTTAGATTTGAAAGCAGCAGCATTGTTTGTGATAATTTTGTGTGGGCATCCAAATCTAGACAAAATATTACTTTCAATGAATGAGATAATAACTGAGTCTGTAGCTTGCCTAGTGGGAATTGCTTCAATCCACTTAGTAAAGTAATCAGTAGTAGTTAGAATCCATTTGTGTTGACCTGAATATGGAGGATGAATTTCACCTATGAATTATAATCCCCATAGTTGAAATGCTTTTTCAGTGGATATTGGTTTCAGAGGTAATGGTAATAGTTTCTTTTTACCTTCGAAGATCTGGTATTGATGGCAAGAGGTAACAAACTTTTTAACATCTGAAAATAAATATGACCAGTAAAAACTAGCTCTGAGTATTTTATCAACTGTGCTCTTCTAGTATAGATGGCCTCCACAGTCACCTGCATGAAATTCCTCAAGGATCTTATTAGCCTCATATTTCAATAAACAATTAAGTAAAATTCCAGTACTTTCTCTCCAATACAGTGCATTATTTAAGATACAGAATCTCATTGATTTTTGCTTGATAAATCTTACCTTGGTTTTGGTCAGTCCAGGAGGAGCTTAAGTTTGTTAGTACAAAGATTATATCAGAGTACCAGGGTGAGTCTTGATAGGCCTCACTGATTGATGGAGTCACCATCTCCTCATGTTCATCTACTTGTGCAATGAAATTAATATCTAAGGCATTGCAATTAAATTCAGCCATCATTCTGGCTAAACCCTTTCCTTTAATGAGTTTAGTTGGTTTAATTTCTAGATCATATTCAAGGATTGTGGCTATCCACTTTTCTCTCCTACTATCTGGTCTATATTGAGTCAAAATGTTTTTAACTACTGCATTAGGGACATATGAAATTATGTGTGAATGAAGTATATACACTCTGAAATATTTTATAGCTTTAACCAGAGCCAAAGCCTATTTTTCTATTATGCTGTATTTCAGTGGTGCATCTCTGAGATCTTTACTAAAAAATTCAATGGGTTGTTCAAATCCTTGATCGTTTTTCTACAAAAGAACTGCAACTATGGTGTGTTCGGATGCAAAGGAAAAGATTATAAAATCTTTTGTGTAATCTGGACTGATAAGGAATGGTGCTTTAGTTAAGGCTTGTTTGATAGATTCAAAGGATTGTTTGGCCTTTATAGTCGATTTAATTGATGAGTCCTTTTTAAGCATGTTATTAAGATCTTTTATAATCTCAGCCAAATTTGATATGAATCTTCTTAGAAAATTGATCTTTCCCAAGAATGCTTGGAGTTCTTTAATGTTCCTTGGTGGTTGAATGTTTAGAATTGCTTCAATTCTTGTAGGGTTTATTCTAATGCCTTCTTTTGAAATGATATGACCTAGCAATTTTCCTTCTTCTAGCCAAAAAATAGACTTTTTTGGATTAAGAGATATACCATATTTTCTGCATTTAATAAAAACTTGTCTCAGATGATCCAAGTGATCATCATTTGTTTTAGAAAACACAGTAATATCATCCAAATAAATTACCAAAAACTCATGGATCTTCTTGGCAAAGGCAATAGCCATGGCCCTTTGAAATGTAGCTCCTGCATTTTTTAACCCAAAAGGCATTTTCACATACATGAAAGTGCCCCATGGAGTGGTAAAAGAAGTTTTGGTTTGGTCATCTTTGTGAACTAGAATCTGGTTATAACCAGAGAAACCATCTAATAAAGAGATTCTTGAAGAACCTGCTACCCTTTGTAAAATATGGTCCATTTTTGGCAAGGGGTAGTTATCCTTCAAGGATGCTTTATTAAGATTCCTAAAGTCGATGCATAGTCTAATTTCTCCTGTCTTTTTTCTGGTAGGAACTAAATTAGATATCCAGTCAGAAAATCTGACTGGTGCAATTATTTGTGAATCAAACATTCTTTTGACTTCTTTTTCGATTAAGGGTAACAAAACCGGATTAATCTTTCTAAGTTTCTGTTGAAAAGGTTTTTGATTTTATTTTAAAGGAATTTTATGTTGGATAATGTCTATGTTGTATGTTTTTAAGTCTTCATAGCTCCATGCAAAGACATCTTGAAATTATTTTAAAAGTTTAATGTATTTATCCCTTTCATCTGATGATAAGGATTTGGATAGTTTGATTATTCTTGGTTTTTAATTTGTCCCTAAGTTATACTCTTCTATGTCATAATTAACTGGCTCCATTTTTGCCCTTATGGGCACATCATTGGAGTCAAATAAATCTTCTAGAGGAGTTAAACCTCTGGGTAAAATGTTATTCTTTAAATCAATCAAATCTATTTCATCTTCAATCAATTCCTCTATTTCTATTTTTTCCATTTCATCAATATCACTTTGAGCAAAAATAGTAGGCTTTTCAAACTTATGTACATCTAAATTATCTAAATCATCTATTTGACAAAAATTTAAATCTATGTCATAAGGTGAATCTATGTTATAGTCGTTATCGATTTGACAATTTTGAAATTCATGTTCATTATTTAAAAAATGATAAATTTGTTGATCCTCTGAAAAAATTTGCTAATATTTTACATTATCAGGAACAATAGGCCTATGTTTAATCTCAGCAGTGTATTTTTGCAATGGTGAAAAAGGAATTTTACAACTGTTGGCAAAAGTTTCTAAGCAATGGGCTTGTATGTTCTGATCTCGAGAGATGATAGCAAAATTACCTTCTAACAATTCTTCAAGCAGTTCCAATACTGTTTCTCTGTATCTTGCAAGTCTGGGGTTGTGAACTGAATACTATGCGTTGATTTGTTTGATAACTAGTTCAGAATCATCTAAAACCATTATTCTTTTTCCTCCCTCTAATAATCTGCAGGCCTAAGATTAAAGTTTTGTATTAAGCCATGTTATTCGTGCATTTGAAGTTTAATATAAAAGCATTCCCTTCAGAATGACTTGTTTCAATGTTTTTAATCCAAACACCAACTCCAACTCCAAATTTATTAGCAGATCCATCAAAATATAGATGCCACAAAGCTTCATGACCAATATAATCATCCATGATTTTAAGTTTTTTATCAATAAGTTCAGTTGAATTTTCATTATGGTCAGAGTTACTAAGAATAAAATAATCAGGATCAGTGGGAGTAGCATAAATTGGATAATTTGTAGGTCTGTCTACACTGCTGATCATGTACTTCATCAAAGTTTCTCTATAAAGCTTTTTAGGCTGTCCAAATACTGAGATAGTAGCATAAATCATATCCAGTTGTAGAGATCCCTGCAACTTTTCTCCCCATGAGCGAGAAAGAAGCATGCCATACTTTGGCGGGATTTCAGCTACTACAACGTCCATGATCATACTCTTACCAAGATATTGGACTAGGTTAACACACAGATCTTTAATCAAACCAATACATTGGACTTTGGATGAATAAAATGAGAATAGGTCCTTATAGGGTCTGGTTATGTCTAGATTAAGAGTTTCCATTATAGCTTTAGGAATTAAATTGTGGGAGGCTCTAGTATCTAGCATAGTATTATGTAATATTTGGTCATGTACAATAAGACTTAAATAAAATGGGGGTACCGACCCATCTGAATGCTTTCCATCTACATTGGGACCAAAAATCAACTCAGGCCTATCTTCATTCATGTTGATTGTATCTTCATTCTCATTCACATTCAATGCATCATAAATCATAGATCTATACACATCATTTTTAGCTAGTTCTACCAAGGGAACAACTATTTTTAATTTGCATATTTCAGACTGCATATTAAATGTTGGCTGAGATCTAATGGTTTGAATCACTTCTTTTTTGGGAATTGTAGTTTGTGATGACTTTTCTTGAGTTTCTACTATTTTTCCTTTATTTTGAGCTTTTCTCTTGTCTTATGTCCAAGTTTCTTGGTTTCCGCTATCCTTAACTATTTTTTCAGGGGTATTTTGGGGGTTAGCATAAGTCTTATCAGTCTTATCAGGTTTAGGATCTAATATTTTAAAGTCAGTAGGATTCTTTCTTGGCTCAATGACTGTTGTTGAATTGGTGGCTTTGGGAGAGTTATCTTTGGAAGATTGTGCCATCTCGTCAGTAATATCTACAATCTTTGGGCCTTGATGCTTTTCAAAACTGGTTGGATTTGAACTCTGTTTGCTATCTCTAGGAAGAATTTGCAAGAATTTTGATTTGGAAGTATCAGTATTCTTTTTGTTTTGTTCTTGTTGGTTTGGAGCATTATTTTTTATAACAGGATCATTGTTTTTCTTTCTCCTAAGGTTGTATTGATTGTGAATTTCGTTTATTGCAAAATCATAACCTTGTTTATAATCATAGGATTCTCCATATTCTACTTTTAACTGTTGAAGTTCAAAGAGTTCCTGGTCCTCCTGGGTGAGGAAAATGGTATTGTTTTCATCAATCCCCATAACAATGTTTATGTCTTCCTCCTCATCAACATTGTTTGTGAACTCTCTGCAAAGTTTTCTTGGAATGGGGTTCTTATATTTTGATCAGGGGAAGGTTCCTTACCTTTCCCAGGGTTGCTTTTTTTTTCTTTCTTTTTTCTTTCTTTTTTTCTTTTTTTTTTTCTGTAATTGGAATTCTGGATCTGGGATTGATTTTCTCATTGTGGTTTCTTTTCAATTTGATCCAGTCTATCAACTACTTTTTCTAGTGCTTTAGTAATGAAATCAAATTTACTATCCAAGTGAGATGCTTCTTCTTTAATAGTAACCCTTCTTTCATTTCTCATTCTGGCCTTCTTTGCAAGTATGTTGATTTCTACACCTACAACGTTTTGTTCCATTTGTTCTAGAGTATTTGCATCCCTTTCCCTAAGTTGGTAAGCCATGTCTACGCAGTCAGGGAATTTCAGTAGCACGGAATATGGGGTAGGTTTAAGGTCTGCAGGAATGGCATTGTAAACACTGTTATATCTTGTGCAGAAGTCTTGGATAGTTTCATTTGGGGCTCTCTTGACAGCATCAAACTCAGATAGTATTTGCATAGGGTTCTTCTTTTTCTCCCATTTATTTAGGAAGGCTCTATGGAATGCAGCTAGGTCTACTATGCTACCAGCTCTTAAACCTTTAAACCAGGTTTTTACTTCTCCAATTAAGCTCTGAGAAAATAGTATCATTTGGACATTAGACTCATCTATCTCATAGACTTCCCAGAAATCATTCATTTTAGTAATATGTTGTTGTGCAATAATCTGTGAAAGATTATCAAATAGTGGAATATCTTTTTGGTAGTTCTGGGGCATGTCATGGAGATTCTGAGGTAAGACCAAGGGAGCATATCGGGCTACCATGGCTTGAATTTTAACTGAACTAGGAGGTACAGTTGTAGTTGTAGGGATATTGCTGGTTACTGCAATGGATGTACTTGAAGAGCTTAGTAATGGGGATGAAAGATAAGTAGTATGGCTAATGGTAGTTGTAATGGGTTGGGTAAATGATGGATATACTACTTTGGGCTGCAAGGGAAGCTCTGGGATGAATGGATCAGTTGATGAACTAGCAGTGGATTGTGGATATGATGAGTATATGATTCTATGGGGTAGAGGCAACTCAGGGCTTATGGGCTCTTGAGGTGAACTGACAGCAGAATCAATAAATGATGTGGCAGCATACAGAGTAGAATCTGATGCTGGAAAGACTGTTGTATATAGCTCAGAGACTGGGGGTTTAAATTTAGACAAAAATTTAGCTAACTTAATAGCTTCTTCAATGTCTTTGATTTTTGTGACACATACCCTTTTTACTGGACTTTTACTTTCAATTTGATCTGATTTAGTAGGAACATAAATAATTTTATGTTTTTCACTCACATAAGAAGTAAAAACTGGATCTAAAACAATTTCTTTTAAATCCGATTCAGATTTTGTTCTAAATAAATATTTCTCAAACTTTAAGTCAAAATCAATGTCTGATAATCTTACCAATTCTTTGGGTAAAGAATCAACTCTTCTCAGAGGTATCTTAGTTTCAAAACTATCAATTTGTTTTTTCTTCTTTTTTCCTATCTGGTCCGGATTATCTACTATATCTGGAGGGTTAGGATCAGGGTTGGATCTAGTGTAGTAGACTTTCTTGGGAGCCAGAATGTTTATTGGGTAAAATACCCACAACCTTTAAAATCAATCTTAAAGTAGAAAAGATATAATTAAAGATCTTCCTTCAAGATTAAACTTAAAACTGGAGAGTGGTTAGTTCCCCAACGGAGTCACTAATATGTTATCACCCTATTAATTCTCGGGTTGTGGGATGGGGATTTTTGTAGTTAAGAACACCAGGGGTAGCCAAGAACCACTTTGGGAATTCAGGATCTAGCCTTCCTCAGCTCCAGAGAGGGATCTCTCCTAAAGATTTAGCTTTATTTTGGTAAAGGGTTTTAGGCTAGCTATGAGTGAGCAATAGGACTGATTTTAGAAGTGTGGTAGGAATAAAAAGTATTTCAAGGTAAACCAGAAGGATCTACCAGAACATTGGGCAATGGAGTCAACTCTCTAGGCAAGCAGGGTTAAGAAATAAGACTTAAAGATGCAAATGTACTAAGGGCGGGATAGATGACCTTTTAAGGCTTTGAATAGGTTTTGAGGATGGAATGGGTGAAATCTGAACAAAAGGGAACTTAAGAATCCTTAAGTTACAGATAAGAGGATTGAAGGAGGGGATCAAACTAGGACCTAGAGCAATTAAGAATTCTATGGTCTGGTTATCAAGTAGAAAACATAGAAATGCCAACTAGTTTAAAACAGAGAGCTTATTATCACTAATTCTGTTTAATTTCTCCTTATTTGATCATTACAGAATAGAAACACATCAAATGAATGTTTGTAAACTTTAAAGAATAACACTGAAAACAAGAAAAATACGAGACTTATCTTGTCACCATGAGAATCCTTAGTTATGATGTCTCTAAACTTGTTTCCAGACTGCTGCTTTGCTAATTGACTCACACCAACTTCAATATGTCCAGCAAAATGACTATAGTAGTCTTGAGAAATTTTATTCCACCCTGAATACTTCGAATTATGAATTATTTATACACAAAATTTGTTTAAAAAATATCTCAGAAATTGAGAAATTTTTTTAAGGAAAAATAGGAAATAGAACATAAGAAGAGGGGCAACAGCAAAACAGTTTGCAAGCTGTCCTCTTTTACAAAGAAAAATAGAACTATTTTATCTTATCTAAACTGATTTATGATGTGTTGTGAGCATTGTTGGCAATAGGTACACCTTCACGTGGATGGTGGCTTGTAGAATACTCTTCCATTTCATCTTCTTCTCTGATACTCTTTATCTCTGCTTTTGACTGTTTCACTGCTGTAATAAAAAATGACCAGCAGTAACAATTTGATTTTACTGATATATTTTGACCCTGGTACACTTTGACACTGATTTTTTCACCATAAGGTAAAAGTAAAATATGATTTTTCATATGATTTTCCTGTTCTTTACTTGTCAAATTCACAGCAAATCTATGAATTCTTGCCACTGTTCAGCAGTGGGGATCTTCATATTCTTCAATTTCCTATAACTTTCATCAACCTCTGTATATTTGGCAAAGTTTGGCTTAACTGTGAACATATACTTGATTTCATTTTCCAAAAAGAATAGATTTTCAAAATATTGAAGAAGCACTTTGCCACTTGGTGATCCTTGGTGATAGGGAATTCTGAATCTTTTATCTTGAATAGTTTCAGCAGTGAAACTATCTTCCTTTCTACTTCTTTTATGAAGAATGTCAGATTATTTGTTCACTTTCACTACCTATGTTTGATCAACCTGTTTATCTTTTCCACTGTTTCCTTGCATTTCCTATGAATCATCATCAAATAGAGTGTTTGGCTCCCATTCAAGTTTATTGGCATACTTTTCAATTTGGGGCTTGGGATCATGCAAGAAGACAGACAACTTGCGCTTCACTCTCATCGTGCTTAAAATACCTTGAGGATCATAATTCCACATAAAACTATATGGGAATTTATACTCTTTCAACTTGACATTAATTTCATTGGTTGCTTCTCTATTATTCACAATAAATGGCCCAATTTGATTTTCAATTTGAACTGAGTTTTTTTCCTAGAAGCTATGAAATTAATTTCATCTGCATTCAACAGCTGCCTCAAATATTCTAAAGCAAATATTCTTTTTGTAACAAATCTTGGCAGTTTATATGGGGCCAAGAGTGCACCATATACTCTGATCTATGTGTAACTTTTGTATAAGTAACAATCCCCTATTTTACAGCTCTCAGATAGCTGTAGGATTCTCTTTGTCTCTTCATTAATTCTAGGGGTCTGTTCTTTATTCAATAGATTCATAGCAGGCACTAAAAACAAGTCATTAAAATCTGCAAAGCTATATTCCCTATTCCATTTTCTTAGAATTGATGACCAAAAGGCAACTGAAAGAACATTTCATTCTGGATCTACCTTCTGAAATTCAATAGGAAATTTGTCTGCTTCATAATACAAAAAGAGGTGAAGTAGATATGATGTATATCTAAAGACTCATTCTTCTGACAATCTAGAAAACTGATAATGCATGTTTTCTGCAATGTACTTAGCAAAATTGTACACTATGGAATGAGACTGGCCAGGACTCAGAGTTGAAAAAAAACCTAAGATAGCCACATCAGTGAATTCATCACTAGTGTATCCAAGTATGAATGATAGCATGGAGACAATATGTCTGGCTTCATCTGGAAAATAAAAGGTATCAAATGGTGGATTAAGCTTAGGGATATCAACTTGCTTGGGACAAAAAGTCTGGAGGACTTTGAACTTAGAAGAAAAATCAAGCTCTAGGTAATTCTGAGTTAACTCCTCTATGGACAATGAAGCAACATTGGGATCAAGGTTTAGTTTTAGCATAGAGTTTATAGATTCTTCATTGATGTAAAATAATACCTCTCTGTTTTTATTCACAATGCACCTTTGGTCTGGAAGATAATAGGACTGACACAATCTAACAAAATCAGGGGTTGAATGAGTTTGGGGAACAATGTATTTTGGAAAATTGGAATCCCAGTCTGATATATCTTTGTCATATTTCTCTACTGATTTACCAAAACACCAGTTATATACATCAAGCAAATTAAACTCTATTGAAGGGTCCATTATTCTGTAGTCAAGGTCAACCAGAGGACTATTTTCTTGTGAGATAACTGGAGGTTGAACAGGCCTGACAACTTCTGTGGAATCAACAGTGAGTACAGGGGTTGGTTTATCAATTTTAGAAGATTCAGGCTGAATAATTTTAGCATAGGGTTTCTTTTGAGGTTTTGGACCTCTTGATTTTGGGGTTACTTGTTTCTTTGTCATTTTTTAATTGAACCAAGCAAGCTTATACTGTTTGCTGAGTTCTTCTGTTGGAAACAAGGGGTTTTTGGAGATTATCTCTGGTAAAATAGGATTCTGAGCAGGGTTTCAGATGAAAATAGGGTTTTAATGCTCAGAAGAAAGGTTATGAACAATTCCAGCAATGAAAATGCCCAGGGTTTGCAAAAAACAGAAATGAGGGATTCTGGGGAAATTTTGACAGATTTTCCCCTGTACTTTGGATATTTTTTGCAATTTCCATATGGAAGTTTGAGGTAATTGCAGCTAATGACTGAAAATTGATACTTTTTCTTTTGAAAATTGAAGCTTTTTGGTTAAGTTCGCCGAAAAATACCTTTAAAAGGTATAATTGAGGTCGAAAACGTTCACGGTTGAGCGCAATCTTCAATTCTGCTGAACTGGTCTACAGAGGGTAATGTGGCTCTTCGTAGTTGAATTACAGGGAGATTGGCTTAAAAATGGCGCTGGTAGGTTTGAAAAGGGTGGAAAGGGCTTTGCACAGGCTCTCAAGGTATAATGGCGCACAAATGGTGATAATTTGATGAAAAATGGGCTTAGTGTAGGTTTCACAAATTTAAAGCGTGAACAGGTGAAATTTCATGAAAACCTTTTGATTTTAATGTATTAAACCATAGTTGAACTATAGTTAAATAAAATTAAATAAAGGTTAAGCGGGAGTGGTTTTGGAATACCGCTAGGTGGTATTCGTGTGACTCAAAGGCTTTAAGTGGTAAATAGTTTTTCGAACGCAATCCAATAGAACCGTGATGCGTCGACACGGGGTGGTTTGGGAAAACCACCCATATCGCGCGACTTTTGTAAAACATCACTTGATTACTTTATGGGCTCAAAAATGAACTGGAGTCGTCGGATCTGACTTCAACAAGAGAACGGTCATGATCAAAAGGAAAGGTGCGGGGAAGGTAAGTTATCAGGTTCATTTTGGGCCATAGGATCTTGGAAATAAAAAAAGATCGGACGGTTGTTATTCTACGCGATGGGAAGGGATAAAAATGTATTGAACTATCGCGTAGATTTCTAACCGTTGGATTAAAAGGGATTTGGGGATCGAAGGGTTGAAAATTAATCTGATGGGGAAAGGGATATGGTTCCGTTTTATATACAAAAAACGACTTTTTCCAATGGAAAAGGTGATCGGGAGGATTTCAAAAGGGATTTAACCAGAGTAAAAAATTGGGGGGATATACATGAGGGTTTTAGCTCCGGTTATGGTTTTAACCTCGGTTAAAGGGAATCGGGAGAGAAAAAAAGGGATATTTTAACCTTAGGTTAGGGAGTCAGGGGGAAAATATACAAGGAAATGGGTTTAGAAGTTTAGTTTAAATTAAACTTCAATATTTTTGTTTAAAACACATATAAAACATGTTTTAAAAGATTTTTCGAATATTTCTATTATATGGTTAATTAAACCAGGTTTATTTAACTACCATAGGGGGTGGGATTATATATAAAGGTATATTTTAGCCAAAGGGGGTTATAATGTGGGTTTTATTAAACATGTGGGAATTATAAACTTCGACTAAAATTATAATAAGTGGGTTTTTTGGGTTTATATATAAAAAGTAGTTATATATAATAGGAGAAGGTCATTTTTATAGGGAGTTAATATATAAATGAGAGTTAATATGAAAATAGGAGATGGTATACTCAAAAAACATAAACATAACAAGTAAAGTGAATTATAAAAGATAATTTGCATTGATCTTATCACTTAACTTATGATATAATGTTATTTTGAGGGCTTAATGTTTTCAAATGATGTAGGAAGTTAATCAAATGGGAATTATAATGCTTTTAAGTAAAAATGAAGTTTTACTTAGGATTATTTATGGAAATGAATGCATGAATGGTAATGATGTGATTCTAGGGATTAATATAGACATTCACACTTTCAACTGATCAGTCATAGAGCCTTGGGTCTGGTCCCAAAAAAAGTCAAGGAAATGCCTTGAGCCTTTCTGACTGATAGTTTAGAATGTTTCATGACTACGGGAAGGGGAAGTTAGTTATTTTGTAGCCCATGATGAATGATATTTACATTGAGATTTTTTCACCTTCTTCTACCTACCCAGCTTACCATGCTAACATTTTTTCTTCCTTTGTAGTAAGGTGCATTTAGGCTAGCAACCTTCACAACATTATTATTTCTGAAAGCAAGTAAAACTATCTAATTATACACTTATTTCATCCATGAATCCAGATTAAACTGTTGGATTCACTTTATTTCTCTACCTAACTACTGAATTTTCATGATTAAGCAGTATGACAACTCATTATTCTCTATCTACAACGAGTGAAATTGAAACAATGACAAGTTAAGATTAAACTGTTTAACTCATCATGGATTATGGCATTTATTGACACTCTAACACAGTCAAAAAGAAAAAAGTAGTGGAATTTATGCTTGCTCACTTTCATGTTTTATTCATTTTTATTTTGGGGTCTTTTATTTTTTCTAAGTTCTTTTATTATTCTTTTAGGACTTTTTACCCTCTTTTTGACTTTTCTATTTTTTTATTTTTTTACAAAATGTGTGAATACAACTTGCAGAAGGCAAAGTATGTACAGATTTACAAGATTATCAATAGTCAAGTCAAAATTATGATCCCTATATTATAGGTTGATAACAAGGGGGGTAGCTATTATAGGTCAATTTGGACATCATCCCTAAGCCCAGTATGAACATGGTATATCATCCCCTAATTCAATACAAACAAGGTCTATCATCCCCTAATTCAGTTGCTACATGCCCTAGAGAAGTCACTCCATTGATGGCTTTAATTCATGAGAATTCCAATATTTGAAGTACAGTTAAAATGACCCATTAAATCAACAGCGCTCCTCTGAATGGGCCTAAGTGCATTGCAAATCACTTACCCCCATGCAAGGGTGCTCTGCAAATCACTTCCCAACACTTAAGGGTGTGTTGGTCTCCTCGGAGTGAAATCATCATTGTTCTGGGAATCTCCACAAGTCCAATCCATTCTAGAGAGCTCATAGGTGTCATACTTAGAATACATATGTTCATCTATCACCATTTAACCTGGAAACATGTCTCATCTAAATTAGAAATCCATTCAATATCATTTATTCAGAAACTACCTACGATTTCCCTATAAGTTGAGCACTCATCTAAGTGCAAAGGGGGAAGAAATCTGTGTAGTGTTATGTTGTTGGATTCTCAATTCTTGTACAACTGAAGTAATGTTGATGCACCTTGATTGATACTTGATGTGATGAGGACAGGATGAAGTTGGAGCAGGTTTGTAATGAACCGATCGACTGGTTGTAATCTATTCCTCCTAATACTGCAATAAATATATTTGTTATTTCTCTCATATATGTGATTATCTTTTGTGAATTTATTCTCAATATGTGCATGTATTTTCAGATTTAGTTAGTTCAATCTGGTTATGATAGATAGATATTATATATTTGTATCGTCATTTTCTGTCATCTGGTTTTGATTGCAGGTATTGATCTGGCGAGTTCAGATGGATCGAGAGCGACAAAAGTGATGAAAGAAGAAGAACGAGAGAGAAGGATCGAAAGTAATTCTTTTCATCTTATGTTTATCTTTTTATCTTAGAGAGAAAATCATTTACCTTTTCTTTGTTGTTCTGAGTTAAGAAACACCACACTCAGGGAAGACTAGTTTATCCGTAGATTAATATTCCTCATAACAGTGGTCCTTGGTCAAAATTTCATGTTTTCAAACAAATTCTCAAATAAAATTTTGTTCATTGAATTTTGTCTACATATGAATGCTACTCCCTTCACCCATTAATGGTCATTATCAATTTCAAGGTAATGTCATTCATCATCACCTAGGGTCATAGATCAGTCAACATACTTCCATCTAGGTCATGGTCTAGATTTATTTTATTTTTCCATCATAATGTCCAATCATGTCATGAAAGAAGGCAAATAAGAGTCATTTTCACCATACAAATCACCTTCATTGGGAGTTAGAAAATATAGTAAAATAAATCAAATTCAGTTTGTCTTTTCTCAAAAAGTATGCTACATTATCAAAGTGTTCAAAAAGAAAAAAATTTCCAAAGTGCTTACGATTTCATTAAAATACAAAAAAAAAATTGTGAGTTATAAAGGGAAATGAATCTTTGGAGTTCATTTCATCCTTTGGTTTTCAAAAGAGCTCTTCTCTCATCCTCAAAACTCTCTACATCCATCAAATATTTAAGACAACCAGCATAAATTGTTCCAAATTTCTCTGTGCTATGCTTTTGGTAGTTGCATTGCGCTTCTCGTAGTGTGCTATGCTTTTTCTTCCAAGCTCCAAAAATATATTAAGGAGTCAATTCATCATTTCTCAAAGGTCGAAAGACCTCCAAATCAGTTAAGTGAATGTTCCTCACACCTCATTCAAGTCAATTTATTTAGCAAAGGGTGGATTCCCTGCTTTAGGTTTTCTCCACTACGTTTTTGGTTTCTTTCATGTTTGGCTTGTTTCAGTTGGAAAAACCCTAATTTAATCATCTAAAAAGCTCGACACATCACCCATGTGCCTTATAAAATCAATACATATCACTCATACCTCTCATAAATACCATTTACACTCAAACCCTAGTTTTCACTATGTTTTTGCAGAGAAACTAGGAAAACTCTATGTTTTAACCCTTTTGTCACCTTTCCCATACCCATTTCCAAAATTTTCACTTGCATCCTATAGCCAACTTACCACCCTATCTCCCCAATTTTTTAGGTATTTTTCCCTAACTCCCTTCCATCTCATTTCTGTCCCTAAAATCACTATACCATTATCCCTCGTTTTCCTAATTTTTCACCTTCTCTTTCCACCACATCAAGCTAGGGTTTTCATTATTGAAAAATATCATGGAGGGTGAGAAGAAGGTCCATAAGGGAGGTCATAATTCCAGGTTTGAGCCATCCAATTTGCAGGATATCAATGCTTCTCCTTATGTTAAGAAATATTTTGAAAACAGTGGTTATTTAAGGTTTTGTGAGAGAATCCAAGAGGTAGGCTGTCATGCTCAATTGACAAGCCTTTTTGCCACCAACTTTAGGAGAGATAAGGCTATCACAAAATCGATTGAGTTTAATGTTTCAACAGATTCTATAACCTCAGCAGCAGGTATCCTGAACCATGGAGAAATATGGTTCAAATGGATGGACTTGGAGATTGGGAACTATAAAATGTTCTTAAAACCTCATTGAAAATATGCTCCTGAACACATATTTCCTTTTAGGAATTTACTTGAAGATTATGCCCCTTTGATGAAGCTAATAATGAAGTATTTTACATGTGAAGGAAGGTTCTCAAGATTGTACCAATACCGCATAATGTTATTGATGCACTTCACTGTCACCAAGCCACTCAATTTGCCTCATTATCTATTTAGGAGTTTTGTCAAAATGACTGAAAAGGTATAGAGTAAAGGCAAATATCATCACACTAATTTGTTCCATCATGGTTTGGTTAAGCTTATAGTTTTCATTAGCTCTCAAAAATCAATATCTCTTAGGAAACATTCATGAAGACAGTTACATATGTGCCCACTACTAGTCCACCCATCATTCAGAGCATACCATGAGCATCAACAAAGCCAAATGAGGTTGGCTCTTCAAGTAGACAAGAAAAATTTCCAAAGACACCAAGGGCTGAAATCACTCAAAGCTATGAGAAGGTTAAAAGGATGGTTTTTTCTCCTATGATCACTAAAGGTGTGATTTCACCTAAAACTACAATTGAGAAAAGAGAAACCCTGGAGAAACCACCTATGCATGAGAGTGAGTCACCTTTGCAGCAACATGAGGAGAAAGCACCTATGGAGGTTGACATGGCAGAGTAGGTGGAAGATAAATCAGATGAGGAGATAATAAGGGAAAAGGATGTAGAGATAGTAGAGCTTAAGGAAAACCTCTAAAGGGAAAATTTCATCATAACCTTTCTACAACAAGAAAACATGCAGTTGAAGGTGAAAGAACTGCTCCAAAGCAAACCAAATGAAAATCTTGAGGAAGAAAAAGGTAAAGGAAAAGAATACATGGAGGCTTAAATAAAGCCAATGAGGCCAAGAACAAGAGGATTAACCAGGCAAAGAGAACAAGAAAAAGATTCATCTCCTCCATTAGGTCAACTAACCTTTGATGAGTTGTTCGTTGTTGAGATTGAGCAAGACAAAGAGCTCTGGCTTGACAGGGTGAATGTGAATATTGAGAAGCTTTTGAAGAAGGAATAAAGGAACACTAACCTCTAGAGGTACATGATGAGACACTATTTCACTAGGAACCAAATCGCCAAAGTCAGGGTTAAGAATTTGAAGAAAAAGCTTAAAAAAACCCTAATTAAGCTAAAAGAGAAAGAAAACTTGGATTTCTAGATGAGGCATCCCTATCTGTCTATTTCATCATTCAAGGATGCCATGGACAAAAATTCATTAAGTTTTGGGCATTTTTTGTATTTTTTGATATTTTTGGAAAAAAATCTAGAAATTTTACCCTTGTAGAAGTGTCGCGCCGCTGCGCGACACTTTTCCTCAGAGCCTCAAAATGAAGTTTTATTTATATGGTTGGATTTCTCTTGCCATTTAAATTCTATATATGGCCTCATTTTTTCATGATACCTCTCAATTTTGGAGAAAAACCCAAAAGCACCCTCTTTTTCATGCTTCTACCATTGTTTTTCCCTGTGTGCAGCACTTTTGGATTAATCTTGACAAAATGGATTTTGAAGGTCTTGTAGGAGTCTTTTTGTCAGTTTCAAGGTTGGTTGGATAGAGGACATCTAGGGCTACCTTTCCCAATCCTCAGATCAATAGGAGGATTCCTTAAATTCAACTAAAAACACCCTCAAAGTGGCGTGGCACTTCTGCTGAAAGGCGCGACGCTTCTGTGAAAGGTGCGACGCTTCTATCTTGCATACTTTCTGGACAGGTGTCAATGAAGAATGATCCAAATCTCGAGGTTACAACTTTCCCAAGTGTTTTTTTATGGATAATAAAGTCTATTTTTTCCCCTCATTGTCAAGGAATCTTGTAATTACTCAAGGAGACAAAGACTCCTAGTTACTAGCTAAATTTGGGGGGACTATTTCTAACGTCCCTAAATTCTAGGTAATGACTCATTAGGTGCAATTATGATGTATTTTGGATCAGGTTTCGACCCAGTGAATTGGAATATTCTCTATTTTCTATATGTATTCCAACTCAAGTCATTTTAGAGGTTGGTTAGTTGATATTGCAGTTATTGAGCTTATGTACAATCTTTTTCAGTGAAATCAAAGACATGTTGCAGCTATAATTTTGGGACTCCAGTGGTATGATTATTAACATTTTTTTTTCTCAGTAACACCATCAATTTGAATGTTTATTCTTCCATGAAATAACATGTATGCTTCTGTATGATAAATCTTATGAGTCTATAACACAATTCTTTCTTTTTGTGCTTCGTTTTATAAGATTTTCATAAATTTGTTTTACCTCTTTCGATGAATGAACTCATGTAATATGCTCATTCTGACTCTCTCTCTATCTCTCTTTTCAAACCCTATACAACAATGAAAATTTAAGTGTGTTTCTAAGTATACCTACCTAGCCTCATCTTCATCTCTGCAGTTGTTCATTTGAAATCAAACCTAAAACCTAGACCTAGTTCCTATACTGACATTCCTATCCAACAAAATTCAAAATAAAACACTAATTCAATGAGCTTATATCTAGCATAATATAATTACATCTCCAGTCACCTCATTGACTATAAAAGTAACATTGAGAGATCCCTCTCTGTTTTGGTAGGGATAGCTACCAAATCTAAAGATTGGTTTGAGGTTACCTCCTTCAGTTTCCATTATCAGCCTTGGGAAACAAAGGGAGTGATAATGACCTCTATGAAAAACAAACTCAAAGTCCCAGATGCACACTCCATGTAAACTGATAAGTTGGCAGAAGCAAAGAAAGAGAAATATGAGCTACAGTAGAAACTCCATGATGTGCTAATCAAGAATAAAGAATATAAAGAACAAGTTGTGCTACTAGAGGCATAATTCCAAGGGATGAAGAAAAAGACAGTTGAGACTTATTAGTCCCACAAAACCACTTATGTTCTAGCTGACCAGGTTGAATCTCTGATGGTTTCGAAGGATACCAAGAAATTTTAGGTTCTACTCTCCAATGAAGAAAAATGAAGAGGAGTTAGAAATAAAAAATATAGAACTATACCAGGTGCAAGAAGGTGGTCAAAATATTGAAGTTGAACTCGAGGTCTTGAGAAGGAAACACCCAAGAATTTCCTATTTTAAGGTTGCAAGAGGAATCATATGGGACAAAATAATGAATACTATGGACACGCATTGGGATAATATGGAGTTGATTCAAGAGAATACATTCACTGTAAAAATGGCCAATAGAGAGATGAACGCCATAAAGAATGTTATTAGTGATTCCCCCACCAAGGCCAATGTGATAATAAATTTATTAAATCACAGGTCAAGGGAATATGTCACCAAAGAAACTATTCATAGATCTCGGATGTTAGCAAGGGCCAATCATTTTAAAATAAAGCAAAAATTTGTAACATTGGTGGAGAAGAAAGCAGTGAAACTGGAAAAGGAAGTACAATACTTCAAGGATAAATGTGATATGTTGTAGAAGAAAAAATTGCCATCATTCTTTGATGTTAATGGAGATTTATATTCCAAGGAGTCTCTCATGAAGAGCTTGATTGAAATTAGAAAGGATTAGAAAGGCTTTTGGGAAAAGGATCGCTCCCTACAAGGTGTTATCATTCTGTAATTTCTCAGATTGGGAGAATAAATCATAGAAAGACAACATCAAAACCATTTTGGAAGCTGGGATCTAGCCCTGATAGCCTGTCTTTAAGATTTAACTTTGTTTGGAATTGATATTAGGCTAGTTATGACTGTGCTTGGTAATTGTTTGATTTTGATTGATTTTTGTTGATTAAATGTTTATCTTCCCATTGGGCAATGGATTCAAAACATAAAACTGGATTTTTGCATCAATTTTTAAAAGAGTTTAAACAGGGCAAGCTAGGTTTAATTTACTGGATTATTTGAGATTTTATAGAATAATGAATATGGTAGAAAAGTGAATATCAGTTTAGACTGAAAAAAAATTTAAGTATTTTTCAATCTGAATTCAAGTAGAAAACATTTAAATTATAAAATAAACCAGAATAAAGTGTTTTATTTAACATGTCCTATTCATCACACTTTTTGTTTTACAATTAAGAATTCTAATAAATAGAGAAAGGAAATAATAGTGGGAAAACATAGAAGCAGTAGAAACACTTCACCAACAACTACACCACATGAATCCTGAAAGAAGTATTTATATTATTGATGCTCCAACAAAAACTTGGAATTTAGACTTGCGCAATAGGAAAAAATATGTTCAGAAATCAACCTCTAATACTTCAAACAACAAAGTATTTATACTGAAAATTACAAATTTGTTTACAATAAATGTTATCTCAACAAAAAATGTATTATTAGCCTAAATCTAACAATAAACTATAATCTGTTACAAAAAATAGGGTCAATGAGGGTGATTTGGCTCTTTAGTACTGTTTTTCAGGAATTTGTTGACGAGTAGGCCTACTAGTAGGCTACGCTAGCTGCAATGTTGTCCTGTGAGCTGGTTGCAAATTACTGCTATTTATTACCTTTAAAACTGAAACTTAGTTAACTTATCCCATCGCTCTTCATCTGGGATAGTTAATTTGATGACTTTTTTGTAGATTTTATCCACCTCGGTGTATTTAGAAAAAGTTGGCTTTACCACAAAAACGTGGTTTATCTCATATTGGATGAAAATGTCATGTGTTAATGCCTCCAAGAACACTTTCCCTGTCATCGTTCCTTTGATGTTTGAAAAATTAGTTGTATCTATGGAAATATCTTGCAACTTCTTTGCATAACATGGTTTATGCATTAGTTTTTCATTGATCACAAAAAGGGAAGGAAGACCTTTCCGGGTTGAAGGTTCAAGTCTGCTGAAAAAATTGTTTACATTTTTCCTCCAACTGTACAATAAGGTTTCTTTTTTAAGAACCTTTTTTACTTCCAATATTGTTTCAGTCCTGTAACCCACTCCTAAATCCTCAAGCTCATATTTGTTCTTAGAATTTAATAACTTAATAATATTTTTACCAATGGTTGGCTTATCTCCAAGTTCTTCTTTGATTTTTGTAATGGAATCATTTTCCTTCTCTATCAGCTCCTGCTCAAATATGATCTGTATGCAAGGCTAAATTTCATTGATAGACTCCATAATATTAATCCAAATTATTTCTTTAACTTGGCCCAAGGTATTTCCAATGTTAGAATCCCTCTTAGACTTCTGTAACCTTTCAATTAGCCTCCGTGTTATTTGGGCTTCAGCTGCATGTGAACTATCACTTCTTGACTTCTAATCTCGTAACAATTTTACCTGGTCCCGAGGTTTCTTTATTTCCTTTGTCTGTATTGATAAGTTCTACACTGCTTTAGTGAGCTGCTCAGCTCCATCTGCTGTACTTGCTTTAGAAAGTGTTCTTGTAGGAAGAACTGTAAGAGGTACAACCTCTAAAGGAACTACTGATAACTTGGCAGCCTGCTCTTTCTCCTTTATCATATTTTCCATTTTTTATTCCATCTTCCTTAGTTGAGAATTATTTTCCATGATGGGTTTCATCATATCTACTTTCTGTGACTCTGTCTCTTCAATGTATTTAGCCAAAGGGTCCTCTATAGCTGAAAAATTTAGCTACTTTCATAATGCTGCAATGTCAGTATTTTTATTTTAAATCACCTCTTCTGCAGCTCTGATATTGGAGGGATCATATCCAATCCTGATTACTAAGTCTTCCAAAGACTTAATCCTGGAATCCTTAGCCATAGAAGAGACCTTCTCCATTTTGAGCTGTGATTGGATATTAGCTAAAGAAACCTGCAATTTGGACAAACTCATAGAATTCTTAGTAAGTGTAGATGAAATCATTTCACCTGTTTGCTTATAAATCTCCATTTGATCAATGGGATGTATGTGTTTAACATCAAACTAAAATGCAGTCTTTTTATAATCAGTTGAGGTCTTGGGCTGAGTAATCTATACTTGGAGAAAGGCCATCTGAATTTTCCTTTCTCTGAATCAAATGCTAACAACAACCTACTCTGGGAGCTGGAAGTCTTCTGCCATAACTAATTATATGCACTAGTATAAAAAGCTTCATTTTTTAATTTAATCTCCTTGAAAGTATTAAAAATAGTCTTCTCTTTCTTCCTTGTAACAACTGTGCTGGTTTGAATGGCCATCTGCTGATCCTAAGAAGCAATAGAAGTGGTAGGAGAAAGTGCGGTTTGACCTCCTACTTGTAAGGAAGTAGGTGTCTCTTTGTTTATGATGATGAATTCCTGGTTTGAGTATTTATCTGGATTAACCTTGGGGTTGATTTTATTCCTTTTCTTGTACATGATTGTGAATTATTTACTGGAAGTGTTTGTCATTGAAGGGGACTCCTTTTATTTGATCCTTTTTCTTTTTTTTTCCTATAGGACAAGAGTCTGTGATATTGGAGTTGACGCCAATTGATCCTCAGCCTTTTGTAGAGTATTCTCAGTCCATTCCAGCTTATTCATGTACCTCTCAATTTCTGGTCTATGGGTGTGCATATAAGGTGTAGATTTGTTCTCTACCCTTATTTTAGATATGGCACCCAATGGATCATATGACCATGCGAAACTGAGGCTGAAGTGCATTTGTTTCAATAATCTATCTGCTTCCTCCCCTTTTTCTCTGCTGTTACAAATGAAAGGTCCTATTTTTGTCTTAATTCTAAACTGAGATTTCTTCTTGGCAGACACAAAATGTACCTCATCGGCTTTGAGCATTTCCCTAATGTATTCAAGGGAAAAAATCCTCATTGGGAGGAATTTTGGGAGCTTATATGGAGCAAGTTCACATCCATAAATCCTTAACTTAGTGTAATTTTGGTAGAGGTACCAATCTCCTATTTTAGTTTTATTTGACAATTGCAATACTTTCTTGATTTCTTCACTGATTCTTGGCTCTGAATTGCTGTTGAGAAGACTGAGTGCTCAATGTACAAATAGTTCTATGCATTGTTTGTATGAATATTATTTCTACTCCTTCATCACCATTGAAGCCCAGAAGATAAAAAATTGTTGATGTCCTTCTTCACCCATCTTCTGTAATGAAAACTTGAACCTGTCTCCCTGAAAATATAGAAACAAGTATACTAAAATAGAGGTATATTTAAACACCTCCTCAATGTAGAATTTAACAAATTTTTCATGAATGGAATCTGCAAGGAATTGGCTGAAGATGAATAGGAGAGAAGGCCTGGAATCTGTAGAAAAAATGGACAGGAAACCTATAATAGCCTCATCTACCCACTGATCTAAGAAATAACCAAGGAGGTAGGAGATGACAATACTGATTTTCTTAGTTCTCTCAGGGAACACGGAAGATGGATAGGGAGGGTTTTTCTTAGGTAGCTGGGCATCTTATTCCAGAAAAATATCAAGGTTTTTATCCGTTTTTGTAAATTCTAGCTTCTGATATAGTTCAATGACTGCTTCTTGAGGAAAAGGAGTGGCATTCTTTGTAATAGGGGCCTGCATCATTTGATCTATAGTTTGGGAATTTATGGTCACTAGAATCTCTCCAGTAGGTGCAATAAGAGCTCTTTGATTGGGTTCATAACATGTTTTAAATTTCTTGATGAATTCAGGGGCACTGTGGGTGTGGGGAAAGATATAATGGGGAAAATTGGAATCACACAGTCCACTGTCATCAATTTTATCAAGGAATTTGTCTTCAAGCCAGCAGTACATTTTGAATAATTCTAGCTCGCATAGGGTTTCATAGATTTTGTAATCCCTATCCATGAGAGGAATGTGATCAAGGCCAATTGATTTATATTTTCCACCTGGGTTTTCTTCTTAGAGGCCATGGTAAACTTTGGTTTGGTAGTAAATGGGGGTTTATGTTAAAACAAATGGAGGTTATGGTTGAGAAAAAGCTCTATAATGAGGAAAGGCAGGGGATAATTACAGAGAGAAGATCGACAACGGTTGAATTTGAATTTCTAGCGCTATATTAACCTACATAAAACCTATACAGATCAATGAAAATATTAAGGTAAAGGATCAAACATCGATTAAGCATGAATTTATACAGGAATGGGTTATTTTACCATTGATGGTGGTGCAGGTCTGTTGGTTTAACAGTTAGGGACAAATTTAATTAGCAACGGTGATTACTGCGGGAAGGTGTTTGATTTGGAAATAGATGGGTCTAGGTGGAATGAGGGAACTGGTGTTCAATAGACATATTAATGGTTTCGATACATCGAGGAAAACTGATTTTTAGAGGGGTAGTGAAGTGGTAAGCGGTTTCACTCGGGGGGAGGGAGGTGAGAAATCATGATAAAACAACACGCTATCGTGGGCCCGTAACTGAAAATTGCCCATTTTGGACCCCCCTTCCCCCCCCCCTGATGGTAAAGTTCAATGGAGAGGGGGGGCCAAAAAAGAGTATGGGATGTTGGATGAAAAGTGCGGGGAGAGGATGATGTGACAGATGGAAGGTGGTTAATCAACTAGTGGTGGGGTTGGATGGGATATTTTTTCGGGTATTGGGGGGTTAATGTGGCAGATTTTCATAATGATATGTCAAACCTTTTGACATTAGAATAAAATTTTCTTCCTTTTCCTCATCAGTGCATGAAATAATTTTATGATTTTAAACACTTCGGATAAATATTTTTCATTCTTTTCAAAGCCAATATGTAATTTCTCCCTACCCTTTCCTTTTAATTTTTTTTTTTTTAATATAACATTTTTTATCTCATCTGTTTAGGGCGAATTTGAGCTAGAAAACCCAAATATCCTTTTTTTATAACATTCTAACCTACTCTATCACTTATTCCTCCTATTGATTCATATTAAACTGTTGAATCAATCTCATTTTCTACCTAACTATTGATTTGTCAAGATTAAATTGTTTGAAAAATCTATATTCAATAACATATTTGACATGAAATTTACAATTGTTCCATCATGGTTAAGATGTATGATTGGAAAAAAATCTAGTCATTATGGCATTTTAGACAAGCTGCACATAATCATATTTAATTTTTAACATAAAGGAAACGAATTTAACAGTAGTAACATTTAAATTTGCAACAATTTTAGTATTATTTCTCTTTTTCTTTTGTGGGGCTTTATTCACTTTTATTCTTTTTCAATTTTCTTCTTTTTGAATTTTTATTCATATTCATTTTCTTTTGTCATACCCTATTTTTATTTTCTTTTTATATATACCGTTTTTTGGAAACAATTTTCAAACTAAAAAGAATTTACAATGTAAACTTACAAATAATGGCATACTCAATCACCTTGAGATCCTATAAAATATAGGACCCGAACAGTGGCTCCAGCTGGGGATGACACTTCTTCATGTGAAGTGTCAAGAACATATGATCAGTAGCCTTGAGTATCCAAAGTCTGTAATGTCTGCATCTCATTTCTTTTTCTTTTAAGATACTTATGATAACTTGTCAATTAGGGCTTAGGGCCTTCTCTCCGGGCTTCAACTCTAATCAACAAGTTATCCAATCAAATAAATATAGACTGTGATATGTACAATGATGTAAATAAAATTATTTGTGCCAAGAAAATTAGTGCTTCAACATCTTTCCATTGACAGGAACACCATGTAATTCTGCTACATCCAGGTCTTTGAGGAAGAATGCATTATTTCCCCTAAAAGCATGAATTGTGTATGGCCCTTTCCAAAGGTTATCAAATTTTCCATGTTTAACTTTGTCTTCTCTCCTGGAATCCCACCTTAGAACTTTGTCTCCAATGTTGAAATCATCTTCTTTAGTCCTTCTGTCAAAAATATTTTTGACATTTTCCTAAATTACTTGAATTTTGTTGTAGACCTACTCCCTTGACTGTTGCAACTGAATTGTTTGATTGATTCTTCTCCGTACATAATTTGGCTCAACTTGTAATTCTTGTATTAGCTTCATGACTGGTACTCCCAAAGATGATGTAAACAAAGCATCGATTCCACATACCAACTAGTATGGTGACATAGCAATTTATTTCTTTGTAGTAAGTATGTTAGCCCAAAGTACATTGACCAACTTGTTGTGCCAATATTTCTTATTGTCTTCCAACAAATTTTTAATGATATTTAATAGACTTTTATTTGAGGACTCATCCAACCCATTAACCTGACAGTAATAAGCTATTGAATGTCCCAAAGTAATGTGGTATTTGTTACAAAATTCAACCATTTTCTTAGATTTGAAAGTTGTTGCATTGTCAGAAATAAGTTTCTAGGACAACCAAATATAGAAAGGATATTTGTCTCAAGAAATTTAATAATGACAACATCAGTAGCAGATTTGGAAGGGCTGGCCTCTATCCATTTGGTAAAGTAATATGTGGATGTGAGAATCCATTTATGTTGTCCAGAGGAAGGAGGATGAATTTCACCAATGAAATCGAATCTCCACTACTGAAAAGGGCTTTCAACCGAAATAGGCTTTAATGGCAGGGGTAAGATTTTTCTTTTTCCTTCAAAAATCTGGCATTTTTGGCATGAAGTTACCTTCTTACGAATGTCAGGGAATAAGGTAGGCTAGTAAAAACCAGCCATGAGGATTTTATTAGCCATGGTTTTCCAATACAGGTGGCCACTATAGTCACCTTCATGGAACTCCTGCATGATTTTCTCTGCATCATATTTAAACAAGAACTTAAGTAAAATGCCACCAACATCTTTCCAATATAACACATCTTTAATGATACAAAACTTAACTACTTTTAATTTTAGAAATATTGCCTTTGTTTTTGTTAGACCAGGAGGAGAATTTAAATTGAATAAAACATATAAAAAACTGCATGCTAGGGTGAGTTCAAAAATTCTTCATCAATCTGTGGAGTTGCCTGTTCCTCTTGATCATCCAATGTTGCAACAAATTTGATGTCTAATGCGTGAAAATTAGACTCTGCCATCAATTTTTCCAGTCCTTGTCCTTTGATCAACTTATTTGGTTTGATTTCTAATTCATACTCAAGGATCACATCAATCCATTTCCCTCGTTTTCCATCTGGTCCATTATGTATCAAAATGTCCTTTACAATTGAATTAGGCACATACGAAATAAAATGTGAATGCAAAATATATACTCTAAAATATTTTATTGCTTTAAATAATGCAAAGACTTGTTTTTCCATTATATTATTTTTTAAAGATGCATCTCTTAAAGCCTTCCTGAAAAATGCAATATGTTGTTCAAATCCTTCTTCATTTTTCCACAATAAAACAACTGCAATAGTGTGTTCAAAAGAAAAAGAAAAGATAATAAAATCTTTAGTAAAATTTGGACTAATCAACACTGGTGTTGTTGTTAATGCATGTTTAACTAAATCAAAGGACTTTCTAGCCTCAATACTCCATTTGATTTTTTAATCCTTTTTAAGCATTTTTGTTATATTTCTAAGAAGCTCTACAAGATTAGGAATGAATCTCCTAAGGAAATTAATTTTTCCAATAAAAGACTGAAGTTATTTGATATTTCTGTGGTGAATGATTTTAATATTTCTTCAATCCTACTGGGATCAATTTTAATTCCTTCCTTTGAAATAATATGACCAGGAAGCTTACTTTCTTCAAGGCCAAACAATGTTTTCTTGGTATTTAATGAGATACCATACCTTCTACACTTTTCAAACACTCTTCTTAGATGTCTCAAATGTTCTTCATCAGAATTTGAATATACATTAATGTCATCAAGATAAATCACAATAAAGTGGCCAATCTCATCAGCAAAGGCAATGTCCATTACTCTTTGAAACATAGGCCCAACAGTTATTAACCCAAAGGGCATCTTCACATACATGAAGGTTCCCTATGTAGTAGAGAAAGTTGTTTTTTCCTAATCATCAGGATGTACTAGGACCTGGTTATAACTTGAGAAACCATCTAACAAGGATATCCTACTTGACCCTATACCTTATGTAATATATGATCCATTTTGGGAAAAGGGTAGTTTTCTTTCATAGAAACCTTGTTAATATTTCTAAAATCAATACACAACTAGATTTCTCTAGTTTTATTCCTAGTAGGTACTATATTAAATACCCATTTAGAGTATCTGAGAGGAACAATAATTTTAGCATCATACATATTTTTTACCTCTTTCTCAATAAATGGCATCTGAACAAGATTTATTCTATGGAGCTTTTGTTTGAACGGCTTCTGGTCTTCCTTGACAGGGATATTGTGTTGTATGATACTAGTATCATATGCTTTAAGATCCTCATAGCTCCAAGAAAAGACATCAATAAAATCCTTGAATAAAGCTATGTATTCTTTTTTTCTGACAATAGGTAGTGATTTTGAAAGTTTTATCATTTTAGGATTATGTTTATTACCTATATTACATTCTTCTACATTTTCCCCTGTGGGCTTTATTTTTGGCTTCTTTGCTACATCATTAAAATCAAAAAGTTCTTCTAATGGAACTAAACCTCTTGGAAAAAAATTACCTTTAAGCTTAAGTACTTCAAATTCTTCTTTTTCTGGATCAATTTCATGCAATTCTCATTTATGTACAACTTTATCTATAGGGATATTTATATCTAATTCATCAAATTGTTTTCCTACATTATTATACACAACTATCTGATTATCTGTTTGACCATCTAAATCAATGTTATTTTCCTCATATTCATCTTTGGACTGCAAAAAGTGTTCTATTTGCTTATAATTTTCAAAAACCTGCCAATACCTCATGTTATCTGGTACAGCTAGACGGTGTTTAACCTCCACTATATATTGTCTATTGGGATGAGGCATTTTGCATGTGCTGGCTGAAAACGCCAGACCATTAGCAAGGACAATCTGATTTCTAGGTATAACAACAAGATCATATCCTTCAAAAGTGTGTAAGAAATCAAGCAAAAAATTTCTGTATGCTATCAATCTATGATGTTTTGTAGAATATTATCCTTTAATCTATTTAATTATCAATTCAAAATCTCCATGAAAAAAAAATTCTCTTAGCACCTAATTTCTTCAATAATTGCAAGCCTAAAAGAAGTGCTTCATATTCTTCTATGTTGTTGGTACATTGACAATTTATTTTGTATGAATGACCTTCTGAGTGATTACTTCCTGCATTTGAAACCCACACACCTCTTCCTGACCCTTCTCTACTACAAGAACTATCAAAACTCATATTCCAAAAGGGTTCAGTTTCAGTATTTTGTTGTACATTCTGAGTTTGATTTTCATGTGTTTTATAGATGTTATTTTCAGCACTGGTGACCCGAGCATCAATAACCCCATCATTATATAGAATGAAGGAGTCTAAATCAGAGTGAACAAAGTAAAGGGGGTAGTTATGTGGCTTCTCTTGAGTACTCACCATGTATTTCATTAATTTTTCCCTATACAATCTTCTATTTTGACCAAACACTGGGATGGTTGCATAGTTCATATCCATTTGGAGGGTTCCTTGTAGTTTTTCTCCCCAATAACGTGACAACAGTATGCCATAATTTGGGGGAATATCCACCACTAATATGTCCATTACTAGACTCTCAGTTGGGATTTGGTCCAAAGTGACACATAGATCCTTTATAAGACCTAAACATCTTACTTTTCTTGAATCAAATGAATACAAGTCTTTGTAGGGTCTAGTAATGTCAAGACCAAGTTTCTCCATAACAACTTTTGGCATCAAATTAAAGGGATAGGAATTTTCATCTTTTCTACTTAATTTTTAATATTGAATGATTTTTGAAATTTATTTAAGTTCAGAAAGTCAAATTTATCAATAATCTCTTTTGATACATGTTATTTTTGTTGACTAGTGGTAGGAATGTCTGTTTGGGTAGTTTTGGAAGAATTCTTGTGAATATTTTTAGCAGGAAGGTCAAGTGTATTTTTGTTAGAACTATCAAGACTTTTCTTAGCAACAGTTTCTAGAGTTTTCTTTGAAGTGGTGTCAGCATTTTTCTTGATAAGGTTTTCATTAGTATTTTGTTTGGAGTATCTGATGTTTTCCTATTCCTAATATTGTATTGTCTATGGAATTACATGATAGCATTTTCAAATCCCTAATTATGGTCATCTGATTCCTCATAATCAAGTTCAGTTTGGGATAATTGAAACAACTCTTGTCATTCTTGAGTGAGAAACATAGTTTCATCATCATTGATACCCATTAGATTTATCTAATTGTCTTATACTTTTTCCACTATTTTTCCATCTTCATCATCATAGTTCTCCTGAAAAGGAGGTCTAATTTTCTGATCAGGACCCCTCTATTCTCTTTGTTTGATATGAGGAGGATTTCTTCTAATATTTTGAATTCAGTTTTGAGGTGCAGTTTGATTTTCCCTAGGTGCAACTCTCTCATTCAAATTAATATTCTCCGTCATTATTTCTAATGTTCTAACTAAAGATAAATTTTAGCATCAACAGAAGAACTAAAGGGTTCCTCTTTCATGGTCACTCTTCTCTCACTCCTAAGTCCAAATCTCTTGGCTAACATATTTTCTTCCACACTTGCAACATCCCTTTGCATCTCTTCTAATGTGGATGAATTTCTTTCCCTAAGTTGGTAAGCCATGTTTGCCTCAAAACCATCTAGAAATTTGATCAAGGCTAAGCCTTGTGGTGGTTTAATATTAGCAGGGATTGCGTTATACACACTATTTCATATAGTTCAATAGTCTTGTACATTCTTTTCTGGTCCTCTCCTAATGCTTTCATATTCAGATAAAATCTGAAGAGGATTTTTCTTAATTTCCTACCTAGTAAGAAATGTTTGATGAAATTCAGGAAAATCATGAATACTAGCAACAGGTAATGTTTGAAACCATTTTCTCACATCTCCTGTGAGACTTTGTGCAAAAAACCTTAATTTTAAACTCTCCTCATCGACCTCCTGAAGGTCAAAAATGTCATTCATCCTATCTACATGTTGTTGGGCAGTTATATGTCTAGTTTCATCAAACTAAGGAATTCTTGTTTGATAATCTTGTGGCATGTTTTCCAAAGGAGCTTGAAGGGAAAGGGGAGCATATATAGTTGCCATTATGGGGATATGAGGACGAAAAATATGATGTTTTTTCTAGGTAAAAGGTGGAGGCTGAACACAAGGTAAAGGCTAAGCTGAAAATTGGGGCTTTGGTGGAGATGAAGGTTGGACTGTAGTTGAGGATTGGGAAGAAAAATGAGTTTTATTTTCTTGGTGAGATAGAACTAGAGTGGTTTGGGAAACTACAAAATGAGTAGAGCTTATTGATTTATGAGAAATTACCGGAGTAGTTGTGGACACTACATGTTGGCTCGAGGGGTCCTGACACAGGTTCGGTGTGCAAGGTTTGCCAACAAACCCCTATACTATTGGCCCTTTCGGCAATGACCTACTTGTGGAGGTCAAAGTCTCATTCGAAGTAGTATGGGTGGGTGCTGGAACTAGGTTTCCGCACCCTGAGAAAGGATAGGTAAGGCAAGCAGAGCTGCGCTAGGCCCCATGATACTCAGATTAACTTGTTCCACACAGGGTCAATTAGGTCTCTACTCACATCCACGTGCGCTAGATATATAATTATATGCTTTTATGATAGTAGCACAGCATGCCATCAACATAACAGAACGGATCCAGAACAGAAAACACACTTACATATATCTTCGCAGCTTAAATACAGAAAACACATAATGCAGTAATTTCCAATGATTCACACAAAGAGTACTCATAGATTCAACTCTTTATTAACCTTCCTTATTCATTCATTCATCAATTCCTTCTTACCATTCCCTTCCCAACCTGCGCACAAAGTAGCAGGGCCCTCACACAGCTGGACTTGGATCTCTACGCACACAGCCAGCAGGATTCCTTTCCCCAAAAACCCAAACAGATAACTTAAACTGCATTTCGCATCAATAGACCTTTCTTTTTCTACTTTACAATACAAAATGTTCCTCTATTTATAATAATCTAGCCTAGACTTTCCTATGTTCTGCAAACCGTGGTTTTTGGACCCTTGGTTTACCCTTTTACCCATTACAATGCTTTCGAGGCTTTGACCCACCCCAAAACCCCTGCGCTAGACTAAATTTAATCAAAATTATTCAAAATGGACCAGTTTCGCAGCTTGTAGGAGACCCTGATCCAACAGTCCCCCAACACAATCTTGTGACTCGTCCCGAGTCACTGTAACTGCCATATAGTCATTTAGCTTGGTATGTCTTGAGTCGACTACCTTTGATAAAGCCAGGTAATATTTCACCGCACAGGGTAGCTAGCTGGATTGCTCCGCCATCCGTGATCTCCTTAACTGTGTAGGGACCAAGCCAGTGCTGCAGAAATTTGCCTGGGTGTTTTGCATATTGGCTATCGTATAAGAGGACGAGATTTCCTTCGGCGAATGTTTTTTGGTGAATATGTCGATCATGCCATGCTTTATTGCGAGCCTTCTGAACCTATTGATGAAAATTAGCAATAAACCGATCTTCCTCCAAATCCACAAGCTGCGCAAGACACTCCTCTATGATATCGGGGTCCGCCATATTTGTAAATGCTACGATGCGTAGGCTAGGAACAACATATTCTATGGGCATAATGGCCTCCTTGCCATATACCATTCAGAAGGGGGTCCTGCCTGTCAGCTTCTTGCAGGTCGTTCGGTAGGCCCACAAAACAGAGGGAATGTGAACATCCCAGTCACTACGATCGGCATTACAAACCTTAGTTAATTATTGTTCCAAAATTTTGTTAAAAGCTTCAACCACCCCATTTTCCTGGGTATAGTATGGTGTACTCTTGCATGGTGGATCCATAATTCCTCATTCAAGGCTTGAATCGTTTGGTTAACAAAGTGCGTACCTCTATCACTCATTAGGATATTTGGGTAGCCAAACCTGGTCAGAATCTGCTCAAAGATGAATTTTGCAGCAGTATCTGTAGTACAATCCTTCACTACTTGTGCCTTAGCCCATAGAGTGACGTAGTTAGTGGCAGTGATAATGTAACGCGCACCTGTTTTCTTGCCTGGCGAATTGATGGGTCCTATAAAATCAATGGCCCATTTTTCAAAATCATATAAAGCCACTTGAGGCCGTAATGGAATCTCATCTCAGTGCGAGGGTCATCTTGTTCGCTGGCAGGTGTCGCATGATTTACAATAGGTGTAAGAATCCTAATGCAGGGTAAGCCATCATAACCCCGCCCTCAAAATATTTTGTGTCGTTGCTCGTCTTGCATAGTGGCCTCCTACGACAGCGTCGTGTGCTTCTACTAAAACGGCAGGCCATTCATGTTCCAGAACATATTTGTGTAGTATTTCATCTGCGTCGAGCTTGTATAACTGACCGGCGATGATAGTAAATTTCGCTGCCCTAGTGACCAACTCCTTCTTCTGCTACACCGAATAGTCTATAGGGGCCACGCCTATAGTGAGGAACTCAATGATATTAGCAAAGTGTGCATCAACCACCTTAATGGTGAACAGTTGTGCATCTGGTAAGCCTTCCTCCAAGCTAATAGGTTATTCCCCTGTTTCGATGCGAGATAGATGATCCGGGCCTACATTCAACCTTCCGGGCTTGAAGATGATCTCAAAATAATATTCCTGGAATAGCAACAGCTAGCGGCAAATCTTCCCCCCCAACACAGGCTTGTTGACCAGGTATTTCAAAGCCGAATGATCAGTGAACATTTTAAAGTGTCCACCCAATAGATAGTGCCGATATTTCTGTAACGCGTATACCATAGCCAATCCTTCGCGCTCAGTGGTAGAGTAGTTTCATTCTGCGCTCGAGAGTTTATGAATCGCAAAGGAAACCAGGTGATCAATATCTTCGTCTCCAGGCTGAGTTAGGATAGCGCCCAAGGCAATGCCTGACGCATCCACATGTACATGAAATTCCTTCGACCAATCAAGAAATATTAGTATGGGTGCAGAGATCATCTTCTCCTTGAGCAGTTCAAAGCTCTTATGACATTCATCATTCCAAAAAAAGGAAACATATTTTTTAAGTAACTTTTCCATGGGTATTGTGATCAGGGCATACCCCTGAATGAATTTCTTGTAATACCCGTGTGGCCAAGAATAGAACGCAACTATTTTTCCGTTGTTGGGACTGCAAGGTTTATAATTACGGCTACCTTCGCAGGATCAATCATCAACCCTTTCCGATAGAATGTGTGTCCAAGAAAGATTCCAAATGGTACACAGAAGATGCACTTCTTAATAGTCAAGGAAACCTGGTGCTTCCGACACGCATCAAACATTAATCATAGGTTAGAGATATGCTCCTTTACTAGGCCAAAAATCGTCCAGTCATCAAAATAAACCTCTAGGAACTTATGAATAAACTCCTTGAATACAGCAACTACGACCCTTGAAAAAATAGCAAGTGCATTCTTAAGATCAAAGGGCATGACTGTATACTGAAACAACCCCCATTCAGTCGTGAAGGTAGTATTACTACGATCTTCAAGTGCAATTTGGATCTGGTGGTACCCTGAGAATCCATTGGTGAAGGAATAGGCCTCCTGTCCGCCCATGCTATCAAGGATTTCGACGGAGAAGGGTGTAGGGAAGGGGTCATGGATGTAGGTGTCGTTTAACTTGCATAGATCCACACATATGTGTATTTTCCCCTTTGTCTTCTTCTCCTAGATTACCATTGGACTTACCCAATCCAATTGGTCAACTGGTTCAATGATACCTGCGGCAAGCATTTTTTCCAGCTTTTCTTTGACCTTTTTCTTATATTTAGGATTCAGTCAGTAAGGCTGCTACTTGATGGGGTGCGCCTCAGGTTTTAGAGTGATGTGCATAATGCCAACGTCCCCGGTGATTCCCTTGAGCTTAGAAAACTTGGTCAGAAATCATTCCTAATACTCCATGAGTAACTCCGCAATCTTTCCTACAGTTCCTTCATCCAAACAGTCCCCAATTTTAGACAGCTTAGGGTGTTCTTCCATCCCAATATTAACATCGTGCAGCTTGAGAGGCTGTGTTACATTAATATTCTGCAGCGATAGTCCAATAACTGTGCGTTCCCCTTCAGATTCCAGGACATAAATATTTCGAGGATTATCTTCTTCTTCATCAATTGCCAAGCTGCGACAGTTTGCTATGTCTTGCATCTGCGCTTCCCATGTTAGGACCACTGGTGTGATGTGGTGGTGAGAGTTCTTAAATAAAAACGCATCAATGTCCTGCAGAGCTTCGTCGAGCGTCTCTGTCCCCCCAATCAACCCGAACGTTCCTATAAAGTCCCATTTTAGCACTTCCTAGTGGCGGGTGCGCTGGTGTAACTCCGCATCTAAGTACCAAGCGACCGGGATAGGGCCCAAGGCATGAAAAAATAGATGGAATCATTCTTCTGTAGTTCGGTCGGACCATTTAGTCATCCAGGCATGCAGATGTGCGCAGGGATCCCTGGGTTTGAGGAATATATTGGTGTGTATGTCAGCTGGAGGGGCGAACCACAGAATCATCCTATCCCGACACGTTTCCTAGTCTGGAAATGATTTCTTGTGGGTATCCCACCAACGCGTAGGTGTCCCATGCATGGTCGTCTCGCAAATACAAACATAAGAAAGCCAAGAAGAATTCCCAGCATTCCAAAAAGAAACATTTCAAGAGAAAACCGTATAAACATACATAAATGTTTTCTAAAGAAAAAGAGATCATATGCTACAACTGCAATGAAAAAGGACATACCTCAAATAATTTTCCTAAAAAGAAAAAATATAAAGGCAAGAAGAAATTGACATACAGAAATAAGAAAGGGAAAGTTAATTTCTTTGATCTTCCTAGCAGTTGTGATGAACTGATATCTTCTGATTCAAAATCAGAATATGATTTGAACTATGTAAATTTTGATGAATATTCTTCTGATGAGGATATATGCAGAGACCCGCATTGTGTTGAATGCAGAGAATGTGAAAGCAGTGATCCAGATGTCTGCAGGTGTAATGCAGTAAGGATGATGAAAACAGATGAAGATGAGACTAGCAGAAATATTTTCACTTAGATGATAGCAGCTACTGATCCTCAAATCAGAGATATGTACAAGACTTTATTACTGAATCATTTGAAGCAGTCCCCGGCAAGTTCAAATTCAAAGGAAACTCCAAATAAAGGGTATGTTCCCCCTGCTTCTTTATTTTCAGTAGAAGCATTAACAAGACAGTTTAGAACTCAAGATTTTGGTGAAGATCTTCCATAGACTTTGCCAAGTATCCACCAGGCAATCAAAGACCTCAGAAAAACTGTCAAAGAAAATAAGAGATTATGCCTAGAGAATCACAGAGAGTTAAGTATTAAATTAATAGACATAAATCAGGCATCTTCCTCCCAAAACCCTCCAATGTCTGGTAAAGTAGAAAATTGGACATTTCATCAAAATCCAATAATAGAGTAAATGAATAAACCAGACAAGTCAGTTCAAAGAAATGATTCTGATGATGAATCAGAAAGATTGGGTTTGGGCTGTAATATAGTAAATAGAGATGTAATGTATTGTGTTAAAATGAAGGTGAAGATCGGAAACCAGTATGAATATTGGAATGTTCTCATGGATACTGGTTCAAGATTAAATATTGTCAGTAACACAGTAGTCAGCACACATCTAAGAAGGCCAACTTCTTGCCCCAGAGTAACAACAGCCAGTGGAGACATAACGACAGTCTTTGAAGCAGAAGTTGATGTTTTTCTTACAGAAGAAATTGGTGTCCATCTTATCTGTCCAATAGTACCAGGTATGGATTGTGTAATGTATCTTGGTACTCCTTTCTTTCAGAATTTTGACAGACATGGTGCTACAATTGATCAGTCTACACAGAGGTATGGTTATTTTTTTAGCTTGAAAGGTACATAAATCTTTTTTCCTTTCATAAATTCTAATTCACCAAATAGATTGAAAAGAATTGAGAGAATGGAAAATCTCCTTGCAAAGATGGAAACAAAGAAGGAGATTCTGAAAACTGAAGAATTATTGGATAATGGAAAATATGCCAGAGAAATAGCAGAAATTACTGCTAAGTTCAAAGAATGTTGCTCAGACGATCCAAATGCATTCTCGCATATTAAAAAACAAGAAGTTGAGTTGCCACTAAAGAAAGATTTCAGTGGTAAGTGAAGGAGATCAGCAGCAATCCCTATGAATGCAGAACAGATGAAGTTATGCAGAGAAGAAATCAGAGAATTGCTGCATAAAGGTTTGATTCGAAAAAGCAAAAGCCCAATTGCATGCTTTGCTTTTTATGTAAATAAACATGCTAAAATAGCTAGAGGAAAGCCGAGGTTAGTTGTGAATTATAAACGTCTGAACAATATACTTGATTATGATGCTTATCCTCTACCTAAACCTTCAATGATACTTGCTCAGATTTCAAAGTCTAAGATATTTTCAACATTTGATCTTAAGTCAGGTTTTTGGCAAGTAGGCATTAAAGAAGAAGATAAATGGAAAACAACTTTTTCCGTCCCACAGGGTCATTATGAATGGAATATCATGCCTTTTGGCTTGATAAATGCACCCTCTGCATTTCAGAGAATAATGGATGAAACATTTGAAGGGATGGAGGATTTTTTAAAGAAATATATAGATGATTTGTTAATTCACTCAGACAACATTCCTGAACATATAAAACATCTCAAGATTTTTCTGAAAAGAGTAAAGGAGATGGGTATAGTTTTGTCTGAGTCCAAAATGAAATTGTTTAGATCCATGACTGATTTCTTGGGATATAATATCCAATATGGATCTTATGGTGTTATTCAAAGAAGCCTTAATAGCTAGATCAAGGGCCGAGAGTCATTGTTCTCTTGGAATTCTAGTTTCTAGTGTTCTTAGGAATTATTGGACACTACCAGACTCATCAAAGTGGGGTAGATCTCTTACCTCTGAAGAAATGCAGTAGAGGGTCCTCGCGACCCGATGGCAGCGCAACGCTGAAACCTTGTGTAACCGGTGTTGCCAAATCTCTAGTTCCTCATTAGTGTCAGAAAAGAATTCACTATCTTTCTCCCCACAGAGTATTCCTTTGGCTGTGGGGTTAACCCTGTCTTCGTCCCGTGTAGTCAATCTGTAAATGTGATCTATTTCCTCCTTCTCATAGGCTGGCTCTGTATACCGCACACCTTCTACTGGATCTAGTGGTACTATTAAGTGTGTATTGTTGCTCTCAAACACCATGCTGCACTTTTTGAGATTGATGACACCCCCCATATCTATAGCCCAGTCTAGTCTGAGGAGTGCAGGGTATGGATCCGCATCTTCCACGATTTATATGACCTCAAAGTCAGCTAGGAATTTTACTTCTACGATATCTACCATGACTTTTGGCAATCGTCCCAGTGGGATGATCTTCTGTTGATTCGCCATGCACAGCTGGATGGTGGACCATTCCAACTTAGGCTCTCCCATTCGTTGCCATGTTTTCTTTGGTAATACATTCACATCCAACCCAAGATCGAGAATAACCATCTCGTAGTCACCAATCTGCGCAGTCAACCTGCACCATTTTTGCTTTAGTTCGTCCATACTTAGCCGCAGGCACTGGGCCGTATCATGTAGTCTTTTTACCCCGCGATCATCGCACCATAGTGCAAATTCGCTGGAGCTGGGGCGTAGTGGACTAGGTCCTCCTGCCTGCATGTAATCTGTCAATATAGGACACTGGTCCTTTTTATGGCCAGACAATCGGCATCGTATGCACCAGAGGTCTGTGCTAGCTCCTTTTCCCCGTTTCATCCGTAAGCTATGAATTTCCATGTGCATGGCTCCTAGCTGCTTTTGAATTTTCTGCACTCCCCCTAACGTGTCTTCCTTGGGCGCGGCTTCAAGTTTCATGGCAGCTTCCAAGGATTTTTCTTGGGACTCGAAGGTCTGGTGGCCCATTGGTATACATAAGTGAGGTAGCAACATAGCGATGAACCATTCCGTGTGTTTTTTGTCGTTGTACTTGAACCCTCCTTCCCTGATTTCTTTCTTCAATTGTTGATCAGCCTCCCACACCGACTTAGATGTACCTTGCTTGAAGTCTTTTACTTCTGCTACCAATTGAGAGTAAAATTTTGGCTTCTGGAATTGTTGTGTTAGGGCGTCCTTAATATCTTGAAGAGATGCGCTCCCATTTTGAGATATGTACCGCATATACCAGTCCAGAGCTCTTTCTTCGAAGGCCAGGGACAATTGTGCCCTCTTCACAGTATCGCTTACCACCCCTTGCGCAGTCCATACTGAGTCGGCCATGAACCAAAAATGATCCATGTCCTCATCGGCCGCGCCTTTGAAGGTAGGTAATTTCAAGTGTACTGCCATGTCTCCTTCTAGCGAAGTTTCAGTTGAGGGCTTGTTCTCCCGTGAGTCTAACGTGGGGGTAACTGGTGAATCTTGCGTAGTTTCTCTTCTCAGTGGGATTTGGGCAGAGTGATCCTTTTCTTGATTGGTTCGATAGTACTTACCGCTCCGTGTTGTACTTTCATCTAGAGTAGCACTCATTCACTTCCATGTTAGATCCTCAGTATTCACTTGTTAGTACCTGATCACTTCCTAAAAATGTTCCAATTCCCGGCAACAGAACCATTTGTTGGCTTGAGGGGTCCTGACCCAAGTTCAGTGTGCAAGGTTTGCCAACAAACCCCTATACTACTATCCCTTTCGGAAATGACCTACTTGCGCAGGTCAAAGTCTCACTCGAAGTAGTATGGGTGAGTGCTGCAACCAGGTTTTCGCACCCTAAGAAAGGATAGGTAAGGCAAGCAGAGTTGCGCTAGGCCCCATGATACTCATATTACCTTGTTCTGTGCAGGTTCAATTAGGTCTCTACTCGCATCCACGTGCACTAGCTCTATAATTATATGCTTTTATGATAGTAGCACAGCATGGCATAAACATAATAGAACGGATCCAAAATAGAAAACACACAATGCAGCAATTTCCAATGATTCGCACAAAGAGTACTCACAGATTCAATTCTCTATCAACCTTCCTTATTCATTCATTCATCAATTCCTTCTTACAATTCCCTTCCCAACCTGTGCACACAGCAGCAGGGTCCACACACAGGTCGCGCACACAGCCAGCAGGAGTCCTTTCCCCAAAAACCCAAACAGATAACTTAAACCGAAATTCGCATCAATAGCCCTTCCTTTTTCTACTTTACAATACAAAATGTTCCTCTATTTATAATAATCTAGCCTAGACTTTCCTATGGTTCGCAAACCGTGGTTTTCAGACCCCTGGTTTACCCTTTTACCCATTACAATGCTTTCGGGGCTTTGACCCACCCCAAAACCCCCACGCTAGAATAAATTTAATCAAAAGTATTCAAAATGGACCAGTTTCGCAGCTTTTATGAGACCCAGACCAGTTTCACAGCTTGTAGGAGACCCTGTTCCAACACTACAGAAGGGGTAGGACTTGCTGATCTAGGATGTACAAATTTTGATGAGGTGAGTGATTTAGCATAAGAATTTAAAACAGAAATTTCAACAGATTGCTGGACATAAGCTTCATGAATAGAAAGTCTAATCCTGAGACTAAAACTTGTAATTTTTCAAAATCTTGGAAGATTTGAATGTCTATGTCAGCAGGAGTAGATTGGGATTTAGATAAATTTCTTCTCAATGTACCTTGATCTTCTATTATTTGGTTTTCTTAATTGGTTGATCTTATTCTAAATAGGCTTTGTTCAAAGGGTAAATCAAAATCAATGTCTTGCAGGGTTAAAAAGTCTTTTGGGAGTGAATCTGCTCTCTGAGGAGGACTAGAACTTCCTTGGCTTTCAACTAAGATTTTTCTTTTCAGTATTTTCCTAGGGTCATCTACAATTTCTACAGGCTTTGGATCTGAATGAGTTTTGGTATAGGATATTTTAGGAGCTTGAGTTATAGTCTAAATACACACACAAAATTTTTATTTACACTATTTAAAATAAAAACAATCTTAAAATAATCTTATCATATAATGTTTTAACCAGGTTATGAATTCGAAAGAAATTACATTTTTTTCAATTCATCCCCAGTATGGTCACCACTATGTTATCATTATATAATTTCTAATATTGGGAGAATAAATCACAGAAAGACAGCATAAAAACCACTTTGGAAGTTGGGATCTAGCCTTGCCAGCTTCAGAGAGGGATCTCTCTTTAAGATTTAACTTTGTTTGGAATTGATATTAGGCTAGTTATGATTGTGCTTGGTAATTGTTTAATTTTTATTGATTTTGTTTGACTAAATCTTTATCTTCCCATTGGGGAATGGAGTCAAAACATAAAACTGGATTTTTGCATCAATTTTTAAAAGAGTTGAAACAGAGCAAGCTATGTTGCATTTACTGGATTCTTTGAGATTTTATATGAATAATGAATATGGTAGAAAAATGAATATCATTTGAGACTGAAAATAATTTAAATATTTTTCAATATGACTTCAAGTAGAAAACATTTAAATTGTAAAGGCAACTAGAATAAGGTGTTTTATTTAACATGTCCTATTCATCACACTTTTTGTTTTACAATTAATAATTCTGATAAATAGAGAAAGGAAATAACAGTGGGAAAACATGAAAACAATAGAAACACTTCACCAATAACTACACCACATGAATCTTGAAATAATTATTTATATTATTGATGCTCCAACAAAAAATTTGAATTTACACTTGCACAATAGGAAAAAATATGTTCAAAAATCAACCTCTAATACTTCAAACAACGAAGTATTTATATTGAAAAATAAAAAATTGTTTACAATAAATGTTGTCTCAACAAAAAATGTATTATTAGCCTAAATCTAACAATAAACTCTAATATGTTACAAAAAATAGGGTCGATGAGGGTGATTAGGCTCTTTGGCACTGTTTTCCAGGAAATTGTTGACGAGTAGGCCTACTAGTAGGCTACATTGTTTGCAATGTTGTCCTGTGAGCTGGCTGCAAATTACTACTCTTTATTACCTTTAATATTGAAACTTATTTAACTTATCCCATCGCTCTTCATCTGGGATAGTTAATTTTATGACTTTCCTGTAGATTTCGTCCACCTTGGTATATTTAGTAAAAGTTGGCTTTACCACAAAGGCGTGGTTTATTCATATTGGATGAAAATGTCATGTGTTAATGCCTCCAAGAGTGCTTTCCCTGTCATCATGCCTTTAATGTTTGAAAACTTAGTTGTATCTATGGAAATATCCTACACCTTCTTTGCATAATTTGGCTTATGAATTAGTTTGTCACTGATTACAAAAAGGGAAGGAAGACCATTCTAGGTTAAAGGTTCAAGTTTGTTGAAAAAATTGTTCACAACTATCTCCAAGCTATGACATTTTTCCTCCAACTGTACAATAAGGTTTCTTTTTGTAAGAAATTTTTTTAATTCCATTATTGTTTCATTTCTGTCACCCATTCCTAAATCCTCAAGCTCCTATTTTTTCTTAGAATGTAAGAACTTAATAATATTGTCAGCAGTGGATGGCTTATCTCCAAGTTGTTCTTTGATTTTTGTAATGGCATCATTTTCCTTCTCTATCAGCTCCTTCTCCTCAAATATGATCTGTATGCAAGGCCAAATCTCATTGATAGACTCCATAATATCAGTCCAAATTATTTCCTTAAATTGGCCCAAGGTATTTCCAATTTTAGACTCCCTCTCAGACTTCTGTAACTTTTTAATTAGCCTATGTGCTCTTTGGGCTTTAACTGCATGTGAACTATCACTTCTTGACTTTTGATCTTGTAACAATTTTACCTGGTCCTGAAGCTTCTTTATTTCTTTTGTCCGTATTGATAAGTTCTGCATTGCTTTAGTGAGCTGCTCAGCTCCATCCACTGTACTTTCTGTAAAAGGAGTTCTTGTAGGAAGAGTTGTAAGAGGTACAACCTCTAAAGGAACTAATGATAACTTGGGAGCCTATTGTTTCTCCTTTATCATATTTTCCATGTCAGCTTCCATCTTCCTTAACTGAGCATTCTGCTCCATGATGATTTTCATCATATATGCTTTCTGTGACTCTGTCTCTTCAATGTATTTAGCCAAAGGGTCCTCTGTAGCTGGAAAATTTAGCTGCTTTCTTAACGCTGCAATGTCAACATTTTTCTTTTTAATCACCTCTTCTGTAGCTTTGATATTGGAGGGATCATATCCAATCCTAATTACTAAGTCTTCCAAAGAATTAATCCTAGAATCCTTAGCCATAGAAGAGACCTTATCCATTTTGAGTTGTGATTAGATATTAGCTAAATAAACCTTCAATTTAGACAAACTCATAACATTTTATTAAGTGTAGATGAAATCATTTCACCTATCTACTTATGCATCTCCATTTGATCAATGGGATGTATGTATTTAACATCAAACTCAAATGTAGTCTTTTTATAATCAGCTAAGGTCTTGGGCCGAGGAATCTGTGCTTGGAGAAAGGCCATCATCATTTTTCTTTTCTCTAAATGAAAGGATGACACCAGCCTACTCTGGGAGATGGAATTTTGCTTCCAGAACTGAGTATATGTAATGGTATTCAAGGCTTCATTTTTTAATTTAATCTCCCTGAAAGTATAAAAAACAGTCTTCTCTTTCTCCCCTATAACAATTGTGTTGGTTTTAATGGACTTTTTTTGATATTGAGAACCAGTAGAAGTGGTAGGAGAGAGTGTGGTTTGACCCCCTACTTGTGAGGAAGTAGGTGTCTCTTTGTTTATGATGATGACTTCCTACTCTGAGTCTTTATATGGATTAACCTTGGGGTTGAGTTTAGTCCTTTTCCTGTACATGATTATGAATTCTTTACTGGAAGTGTTTGTCATTGAAGGGGACTTCTGTTCTCTGATCCTTTTTCCTACTTTCTCCTATGGGATAGGAGTCTGTGATACTGAATTTGACACCAATTTCTCCTCAGTCTCTTGTAGAGTATTCTCAGTCCATTCTAGCTTATTCATGTACCTCTCAATTGCTGGTCTATGGGTTGAATATATTATGAAACCAGCTCCAAAAATAGAAGAAAAGAGATATCAATGCATTAGAAATAAGCCACTTCGAGGGAGAAACCTCCAATACATTACATGAATGAACAATTCTTGGATAAAACAAATGAAAAAACCTTCTTTCTATATATAGGATTCCATGGGGCCACAATGTAACCCTAGTCGACCTAACAATAATAATGTAAGGGCACAATAATAACAATATGGGGGTTACAGGGGTACAACAATAACGATAAAGGGGGCTATACTAACATAATAAGGGACTTTACTATTAATATAGGGACTTAACACACCCCTCTCCTTCAAACAAGTGTTGTCCTCAATGCTTGATTATTTCTTGATGCTTCTATATAAAATTCTCATCCTCCCATGTGGAATCTTCTACAGGAAAGTTCTTGCACTTACTGAGATACTCTGAAATTGATTGTACTTGTCAATTTCTTGTTTCTGTGACTGCTTCAGAACTTCTTTTGATGTGATGTTGATCTTCCTGTTGTTTTATTAGATTCTGCACCAAAGTTATGTTATCCTTTGAGAGTTGGAGTACTTGTTGTTGATGCTCAATGTGATCTTCCACTAATTTATCATCCATATTAGCTATTATTTGATCCTTCAAACCATCCAAATTAGCCTCCATTTCTTCTTTTAAACCATCTATGTCATCTTCGGTTGCTCTTCGTAAGATCAAAATTTATTGCACTTGGTACCGTAATTTTGATATCTCATACTGCAATTCTTCCTCTTCATGCGTCATAGTATAGCTTTTTGAGGGCTTAATGAGTATGGAATTATTTTTAGGGGCCATTTTAGAATCCAATACTGATATCTATTCTACAATATGCCCTTGGAATCAATTCAACTTGATTCTTCAAACAAGACTTATGCAATTCGGAAAAAAAATACACACCTTTTACATGCTTTTAAGGAGCTCGATATTGAAATTGACTTATCTCTATAATTTTAGATCTTCAATATCTGAAATTTGGCCCTCTAGTAGTCCTCTAAAGCTTCTTTCAAATGCCACAGGTCTGACTTGATTTAGATTCTTCAAGGAAAAAAATTTTCCAATCTCCCACAATGACCTAATTATTGACTGGTTTAGTAGAGCGAAATTGTATGACTTGCCACGTGTCACTGTTTGCTCCTTTGGCTCTGAAATTTATAGACAGGAAACTAAATTTAGTGTACTTCCCATCAATTTTTACAGAATTCCAATCCGATGCTCAGAGAGAGAGTTATGAATATTTTCCCATGATCACCTCTTTGAGATGAAATTCGGGAGCCTGAAAAAGATCTAACTTCCACAGATCATATCTCCGAAATTATTGTGAACCAAGCTCTGAAATTATGCGACGATGTTCCTCAGGATTCCAGATTCACGCTCTAAATATTTACGCTTCTGAAACTTCATATAAAAAAAGCTATAGTGAAAATTCCACGATGACCTGTTTGGAGTAGTGAAACCCTAGAATCTAAAGCTCTGATACCAAATGATGTGAAACCAGCTCCAAAAATAGAAGAAAAGATATGTCAACGCCTTGGAAATAAGCCAGTTCGAGGGGGAAACCTCCAATACATTACATGAATGAAAAATTCTTGGATGATACAAATGACCAAAACTTCCTTCTATATATAGGAGTCCATGGGGCCACAATATAATCCTAGTGGGGCCACAATGTAATCCTAGCCGACCTAACAATAATAATGTAAGGGCAAAATAATGACAATATGGAGGTAAAAGGGGTACAACAATAACAATAATGGGGGATACACTAACATAATAAGGGACTACACTATTAATATAAGGACTTAACATGCCCCTCTCCTTCAAACAAGTGTTGTCCTCAACGCTTGATTATTTATTGATGCTTATGTATAAAATTCTCATCCTCCCATGTGGAATATTCTACAGGAAATTTTTTCCACTTGCTGAGATACTTTGAATTTGATCGTACTTTTCAAGTTCTTGTGACTGCTTCAGAACTTATTTCGATGTGATGTTGATCTTCCTGTTGTTTCATTAGATTCTGCACCAAAGTTAGGTTATCCTTTGAGAGTTGGAGAACTTGCTATTGATGCTCGATGTAATCTTCCACTAATTTATCATCCATATTAGCTATTATTTGATCCTTCAAAACATCCAACTTAGCCTCCATTTCTACTTTTAAACCATCTATGTCATCTTCGATTGCTCTTCGTAAGATCGAAAGTTGTTGCACTTGGTACCGTAATTTTGATATCTCATACTGCAATTCTTCCTCTTCATGTGTCATAGTATAGATTTTTGAGGGCTCAATGGGTATGGAATTATTTTTTGGAGGCATTATAGAACCCAATACTGATAAATATTCTAAAATACTCCCTTGGAATCACTTCAAACTGCTTTTTCAAACAAATGTTATGCAATTTTAAAAACCAAATACACACCTTTTTCTTGCTTTTGAGAAGCTCGATATTGAAACTGAATTATCTATGTGATTTAAAATTCTCAATAACTGAAATTTTTCCCAGAGGTAGATCTTTGAATCCTCTTTCGAATGCCACGGGTTTGACCTAATTTGGATTCTTCAAGTCAAAGTTATGTCCAATATTCCACAATGACCTAATTATGGACTAGTTCAGTAGAGTGAACTTGTATGACTTGACACGTATCACTGTTTGCTCCTTCAGCTCTAAAATTGATACAAAAATAGCTACATATGTGTACTTATAGCCACTTTTTACATAATTCCAATCTATGCTCAGAGAGAGAGTTATGAATATTTTTCCATGATCACCTCTTTGAGATGAAATTCAGGAGCCTGAAAAATACATAACTTCCATAGATCATATCTCCGAAACTATTGCGAACCAAGCTCTGAAATTTTTTGATGATTTTCATCGAGATTTCAGCTTCATTCTCTAAAAATTTTAGATTTTTAACCTTCATAGAAAAAACGTTATAGCAAAAATTTTGTGATGACCTTTTTAAGTGAAATTCAGGAGTCTGCAAAAAGCCCTACCTTCCACAGATCATATCTCCAAAAATATTGTAAAACAAGCTCTAAAATTTTGCAACGATGTTCCTCAAAATTTTGGATTCATACTCTAAACATTTCAGCTTCTAAATCTTCGTAGAAAAATCGTTATAGCGAAAATTCTGCGATGACCTTTTTAAGTGAAATTCAGGAGCATGTAAAAAGCCCTAACTTCAATAGATCATATCTCTGAAACTATTGCGTACCAAGATCTGAAATTTTGTGGCGATGTTCCTCAGGATTTCACCTTTGCACTCTAAACATTTCAGCTTCTGAACTTTTATATAAAACAAGTTATAGTGAAAATTCCACGATGGCCTGTTTGGAGCAGTACAACCTTAGAATCCAAAGCTTTGATACCAAATGTTGTGAAACTAGCTCCAAAAATAGAAGAAAAGAGATATTAATGCCTTAGAAATAAGCCACTTCGAGGGGGAAACCTCCAATACATTACCCGAATGAACAATTCTTGGATGATACAAATGACAAAACCTCCTTTCTATATATAGGAGTCTATGGGGCCACAATGTAACCCTAGCCGACCTAACAATAATAATGTAAGGGCACAATAATAACAATATGGGGGTTACAGGGGTACAAAAAAAACAATAATGGGGGCTACACTAACATAATAAGGGACTACACTATTAATATAGGGACTTAACATAATATAAGGTGTAGATTTTTTCTCTACCCTTAGTTTGGAGATGGCACCCAATGGATCATATGACCATGTGAAACTGAGGCTGAATTACATCTGTTTCAATAATATGTATACTTCCTCCCCTGCTGCTCTGATGTTACAAATGAAAGGTACTATTTGTGTCTTAATTATAAACTAAAATTTATTCTTGACAGATACAAAATGTATCTCATCGGCATTGATCATATTCCTGATGTATTCAAGGGACAAAATCCTCATTGGGAGGAATTTTGGGAGCTTATATGGAGCCAACTCACATCCATAAATCCTTAGCTCTATGTAATTTTGGTAGAGGCACCAATCTCTTGTTTTAGTTTGATCTGACAACTACAATACTTTCCTGATTTCTTCACTGATTCTTAGCTCTAAATTGTTGCTGAGAAGACTGAGTGTTGGATGTACAAATAGTTCTATGAACTGTTTGTATGAATATTCTTTCTTCTCCTTCATCACCATTGAAGTCCAGAATATGACATATTGTTTATGTCCTTCTTCATCCATCTTCTGTAATGAAAACTTGAACCTATCTCCCTGAAATATAGAAACAAATATACTTAAATAGAGGTATATTTAAACACCTCCTAAATGTGGAATTTAACAAATTGTTCATGAATGGAATTTAAAAGGAATTGGTTGAAGTCGAATAGGACAAAAGTCTTGGAATATGTAGAAAAAATGGATAGGAAATCTATAATAGCCTCATCTACCCACTGATCTGAGTAATAACCAAGGAGGTAGGAGATGACAGTACTGATCTGGTTAGTTCTTTCAAGGAACATGGAAGATGGTGTAATATTCCCAATTAGCCATGAGCTAGTTGGAATATTAAATTTTGTTTTGTTATCTTTTTTTATGAATAAAAGGACAATGGAGGTCCATAAGTCTCCTTAATAATGAATAAAATCAATGCCCATATGAAAATACAACATCTTAGCAGCTTAATTGAGCACCCTTAGGTGTGAAAAGGGGTTGGAACACCTTCACTGGGTCAACATTGACCAAATCAACAAAACTGTCACAGAGGAGTGGCATTCAATGAGGGACAATGCAGTTTTATATGGAGACACCCTGCATGGAATTAGTGTCATAAATGAATCGGGCTTAGGGTTTGGAAGCTCATATCTTATAAAAGGAAGAGGATGGCAGCCATATTAGACAATTTATGATATGTTGATATATTGATATATGGTTTGTTTAGACATATAGCTTTCTTTGGCTATTTATCTAAGATTACAAGTGTTGTTTAGCACTGGGTGTTCCTGATCGGGAATCCCACCTCTATCCTTGAGAGGCCTCTTGGTAGAGAATTGTACTTCACTTCCACATTTAGGTTTAAGGCCAAGCTTCATCTTACAACTACAACACAGATCCAGTTAAGGGTTGAGTTGTGTTGCAAGTTGTAGTAGTGGAGACCATATTTGGGTCACTTCAGTACTTATTTTCAGTGGAGAAGGGTTCCTTTCCATTGGGAGGATATTAAGGAAGGCCCTTGAGCTTATTTTCAGATATTGGCATCATGCCACTTATTTATTTACCCCTATAGCACAGTTTTTGTCTTGGAATGCATTATTTTGAGGGAGGAGTTGCAGGGTGGTTTCAGTATACCATTTGGGGAGAATGTTTTCTAGTGAAGGGATCAACCTTTCATATAGAGGATCTATTGGAGGAGGCTATATTTTTTTCTATATCAGGTCAGCCACAAATTTCCAGATCCATTGTTGCAGTGAATCTTTAGCCCTAGGGCTTTGATTCAGATATTTTACATTGGTGTATTACTGAAATCCCTTTGGGGGTTATTTTATGAAGGTTGTATAGAGCCTAGATCTACATTTTGATGTATATTTGAGGCATATAACATCCATATATCTTCGTATGTTCATTTTTTGTAGCAATGCACTTTATGACTATGCTGTAGCAGTCTTCCGGCATTTTGATATATAGTAGCAACACCTCTTTTGAGGGTTTTTCCCATTAGAGGCTTATTTTATGCATGTTGTATCATTTGTGGCCCATTATTTTACATGTATATGATGTTTTTATAATGAATATAAGATCTCCATATTAACCTCTTGCTTTAATATGATGTTTTACACTACTATTCTAGTATTTTTCACTATATTCCTGCTTTTCCCATTTGGGAATATTACAGTAGTATCATAGCATAATATTGGCACAGCCTGTGCATCTTGAAAATACAATATTTCATCAGAAGAAGGAGATACTCTTACTGATAGAGATAATAGGTATCAAAGAAGAAGACACCGTAATTTTGACTATACAAATGATAAAGAAGACAAGGGTAAAACCCGTTTATCAAGAGGAGAAGATGAAGAGAAGGAGTTTCCTAAGATTCTTCTCAAAGCTGTGCAAGACATTGCTAGAGAAAAAGAGATGATAATGGATATATACAAGGAATCCCCTAAAGGATTTCAACATGGTGAAGGCTCTGACATTTCTCATCACTAGAATGATCAACTAGTGCAGCAGCAACAAGTTTCCCAACACTCTACAATGCCTACATTCTTAGCAGTGGGAAATGAGGGGTTTCAAGAACAATAAACTCTTGAAGAATATTTCATGGAGTATGAGTCTCAATATCAAAGGTTCAAGGACCACTTGAGTTTTCAAGAATTTTGTCAGATCAAGGACAATAGGAGACCCAGGCATCACAATAGAGGTGGAGGATTCATTCAGAATCATGATCTACACCGCACTATGTGCAGATTTTTCTTACCCAACTTTGATGGGTCATATAAATGCACTGCCAAATCATGCGTATAGAATATTGACATCTACTTCCAGCTGAACAAAGTACCGGAGATGGAGGCCATTAATATAGCAGCACTGCACCTTGAGGTTGAAGCACATGATTGGTGGTTCCATGGCCTGTCTACATTAGGTCATGCCAATGTGACTGCATATTCAAAGTTCACAAGGAGGTTGGTGGAGAGGTTTGATAGAAGAGATCTTGAGGCACCATTCATGGGGCTTGCAAAGCTTAAGAAATCAAGTAATCCAGAAACTTATATTTCTGAGTTTTTAAAACTTTCTGTTATGTTTCCTGATTTATCTGCAACAAGAAGGGTCTATGTTTTTTGATGGGTTAGAAGAACCTCTTCATGGTTTGGTTAAGTCTACCAACCCCACTACCCTTCAAGATGCCATTGAAAGGGATAGAGATCTACAAGATGCCCTGCCAAAATCAAAGGCAACATTTCAGTAAAAGCCCTCTTTTCCATCAAAGGGAAAAGATGAGAAGGCTCCTTTCTCAAAGGAGAGACAAAATAAAAAACCTCTTAGTGATGGTCTACGAAGATATTTGAGGAGAAGGAAGCTTTGCTTCACATGCCAAGAATCATGGGCGCCCAGACATAGATGTGTAGCTGGAAAGGAACATTATATAGAGGTCTTATCACATGATGAGGAGGAGGAAGAAGAATAAATAGAAATGGATCACAACATTGGAATAGTAGGAGATGATCCACCACCACCAGGAGGTGAGGATGGAGCGATTGCTCCAATTAGAGGGACTCTTGCATCATTAAGAGTGGTACCCAATTATCAGAAAACTTCCACACAAAAAACAGAGTTGGATTTACACAGTGGAACCATGGACATGATAGTCCCATTTATTATGCATATGAGATTGGTCCATGAGACATCACTATTTTGTGGCAAACTGCCTGGGAGGCCACCTGATCCAGATTTGGTGAGAAATGTATCACATCATGATGCACCATTCATTGATCCAGGAGGAATGGGAGCATTGGGAGGCCTTGTTACAACGCTGAGAGTCTGGGGTAGACTCAAGGAGGAGGGAGACATTCTCCCAACATCATCATTACCCACTCTCATTTCATATTTTGCACTGTGGGAGAAGCAGCATGGGAAGGATAGAAGCCTTCCAACATGTACCTTTGGCATGGGAGATGTCAAAGATAAGGGCAACCATATGACAAATGTTCTTTGGGATAGATCATCAACGCTATCACTATGGAGGATAGATCCATATTGGAAATCCCAACTGTTGGTGGATTATACCAAGGATCTTCTTACATGCATGATACTTGATGACCAGCTACATGAAGAGGGCTATTCAGTCCAAGATGAGGTAATTTATTATCATGGTAGGATCTTCTTATCTATAGCTTCCAAGATCAAGGAGAAGTTGCTACAAAGAGCATACGAATATTTTCTCTTCATCCATACTTATTCCATGAGAGCCTACAACACCATAATGGAGAGATACACTTGGGAAGGCTTTGAAGAGGAGATATATCAGCATTTTCAAAGATGCAAGAACCATGTGGAGATGGGAGAGATACATAACTCAATGAGGGAGTTATCACAGCCACCTCTTTCCTCTTTTTGAATGAGAGAGGATCTATCTATGGACCACTCCATTTGTATGAGTAGAAATTTTGGTAAGGAACATGCTTATGTACATGATGTTTCACTTGATGATTATTTTCATTCCTTTACCATGTATATGCAGGCCATTTCTCCAAGGAGGAGCATTCTCCCATATAAAATTCATGGCCAAATTTTGGCCATAAACATTTCTGAACATGGCCACTCCCTTGGAGGATATAGGGAGATGTTGTATCATTGTGGGTGCACTCCAAAGGCACCAACCATTTCTCACCTTTTCAGCCATTGTGAGAAACTTGGACAACAAGTAAGTGGTGGGGAAACCACTTACCATATCACTATCTGATGTATTCAGGAGATCTTCTATGGTAGTTCCACATGTGGGACTATGACCCACCTCCATTTTTACATATTTCTATTTGCATGTACTTGGTTTTAATCCCATACATTGATGATGTACTTATTATTTTTATGGGAATGATTGGAGGGAGGATGGGAGGATTGTATGTGCCCTATGGGAGAGAGGTTCTCCACGTCCATTATGCTACATGTTTCAGGGAGAACATTGGGAAAACCATGTTTGTTTCATTGGATCTATTGCTTCCTTGTGGGATGGATCATTTGCATATCATGAGAACTTTGGAGGAGCATTTCATGGAGGGATGGATTTGGAGACACTTAGCTTATGAGGGAAGCTTATCACATGATGGTTTCACCAATGGTGGAGGAGATGAGTTGCAACACTCACCTTGTCAGTTTCTTGACGACAAGAAACATTTGGGAAGGGAGGACTGTAATATTCCCAATTAGCCATGAGTTAGTTGGAATATTAAATTTTGTTTTGTTGTCTTGTTTTATGAATAAAATGACAATCGAGGTCCATAAGTCTCCTTAATAATGAATAAAATCAATTCCAATGTGAAAAGAAAACATCTTGGCAGCTTAATTGAGCACCCTTAGGTGTGAAAAGGGGTTGGAACACCTTGACTAGGTCAACTTTGACCAAAGCAACAATGTTGTCATGGAGGAGTGGCATTCAATGAGGGACAACATAGTTTTAGATGGAGACACCTTGCATGGAAGTAATGTCATAAATGAATGGGGCTTAGGGTTTGGAAGCTCATATCTTATTAAAGGAAGAGGATGGCAGCCATATTAGACAGTTTATGATATGTTGATATTTTGATATATGGTCTGTTTAGACATATAGCTTTCTTTGGCTGTTTAGCTAAGTTTGCAAGTGTTTTTTAGCAATGGTTTTTCTTGATTGGGAATCCCACCTATATCCTTGAGAGGCCTCTTGGTAGAGAATTTTACTTCACTTCCACAGTCAGGCTTAAGTCCAAGCTTCATCTTACATCTACAGTGCAAAGCCTGTTGAGGGTTGAGTTGTGTTGCAGGTTTCAATAGTGGAGACCACATTTGGGTCACTTTAGTACTTATTTTCAGTGGAGAAAGGTTCCTTTCCATTGGGAGGACATTAAGGAAGGCCCTTGAGCTTATTTTCAGATCTTGGCATCAAACCACTTATTTATTTACCCCTACAATGCAGTTTCTATATTGGACTGCATTATTTTGAGGGAAGAGTTGCAGGGAGGTTTCAGTACACCATTTGGGGAGGAGGTTTTCTAGTGAAGGGATTAGCCTTTCATCTAGAGGATCTATTGGAGGAGGCTATATTTTTTTCTATATCATATCAGCCACAACTTTTAAGATCTATTGTTGCACTGAATCTTCAGCCCTAGGGCTTTGATTCAGATCTTTTACATTGGTGTATTGCTGAAATCCGTTTGGAGGTTATTTTATGAAAGTTGTATAGAGCCTATATCTACATATTGATGTATATTTGAGGCATATAACAACCATAGATCTTTGTATGTTCATTTTCTATAGCAATGCACTTTATGACTGCACTGTAGCAGTCTTCCCACATTTTGATATATAGTAGCAACACCTCTTTTGAGGGTTTTTTCCATTAGAGGCTTATTTATGCATGTTGTATCATTTGTGGCCCATTATTTTACATGTATATGCTATTGTTATAATGAATAGAAGGTCTCTATATTGGCCTCTTTCTTTAATATGATGTTTTACACTATTATTCTATTATTTTGCACTATATTCCTGCTTTTCCCATTTGGGAATATTACAGATGGATAAGGAGGTTTTTTCTTAGGTAGCTGGGCATCTTCAACTAGAAAAATTTCAAAGGTTTTAGCCCTTTTTGCAAAGTCTAGCTTCTGATATAGTTCAATGACTGATCCTCAAGAAAAAGGAGTGGAATTATATGTAATAGGGGCCTGCATCATTTGATCTATAGTTTGGGCATTTATGGTGACTAGAATATCTCTAGTAGGTGCAATAAAAGCTCTTTGATTGGGTTCATAATGGGCTTGACATTTCCTGATGAATTCAAGGGCACTATGGGTGTTGGGAAAGATATAATGGGGAAAATTAGAATCCCACAATCTAATGTCATCAGTTTTATCAAGGAATTTGTCTTCAAGCCAGTAGTACATTTCGAATAATTCTAGCTTGCATAAGGTTTCATGGATTTTGTAATCCCTATCGGTGAGAGGATATGATCAAGGTCAACTGAGGGATAGAGGAGTGGATTTATAGTTTCCACTTGGGTTTTGTTCTTAGGGGGCATGGTAAACTCTGGTTTGGTAGTGAATGAGGGTTTCTGTTAAAACAAATGGAGGTTATGGCTAAGAAAAAGCTATGTAATGAGGAAAGGTTGGGGATAATTACAGAGAGCAACTCGACAACGGTTGAATTTGATTTTATGGTGCTATACTAACCTGTAGCAAACCTGTACAGATCAATGAAAATAGTAATGTAAAGGATAAACCATCGCCTAACCATGAATTTATATAGGAATGGGTCATTTTCCCATTTATGGTGACGTGGGTCCGTTGATTTAACGGTTAGGGATGAATTTAATTAGCAACGGTTATTAACACGGGAAGGCGTTTGATTTGGCAACGGATGGGTCTAGGTGGCGTGATAGGATTGGTGTTCAACGGACATATTAATGGCTTTAATACATTGAGAAAAAAAAAATTCTGAGGGGTGGTGAAGTGGTAAGCGGCTTTGGCTAGGGGGGGTGAGAAATCATGAGAAAATGACTAGTTATCGTGGGCCCGAAACTTAAAACCGCCCATTTCGGACCCCTCTTGCCCCAGATGGTAAAGTTTGGATGGAGAGGGGGGGGGGGGGGGCGAAAAAGAGTATGGGTCGTTGGATGAAAAGTGCAGGGAGAGGATGATGTGACAGATGGAGGGGGGTTAATGGACCAGTGGTGGGGTTGGATGGGATATTTTTTTCGAGTAGCGGGGCGGGGGGGTGCTTATGCAAAGGTAAAACTTAGGATTGGGGGGTTAATGTGGCATATTTTCATATTGATATGTCGAACCTTTTGCCATTAGGATAAAATTTTATTCCTTTGCCTCATTAGTGCATGAAAGTATTTTTTGATTTAAAAACTTTGGATAAATATTTTTCATGCTTTTCAAAGGAATTATGTAATTTCTACCCACTCTTTCCTTTTCAATTTTTTATTTTTAAGCTAAAGTTTTTTTATCTCATCTGTTTAGGGTGCATTTGAGCTAGCAAACCCACATATCCTTTTTTATAACATTATAACCTACTCTATCACTTATTCCTCCTATTGATTCAGATTGAACTGTTGAATCAATCTCATTTTCTGCCTAACTACTGATTTGTCAAGATTAAACTGTTTGACAAATATTTATTCAATAATCTATTTGACATGAAATTTACAATTTTTCCATCATGATTAAGTTGTATGATTGGAAAAAAATCTAGTCATTGTGGCATTTTAGATATGCTGCACACAATCTTATTTAATTTTTAACATAAAGGAAGCTAATTTAACAGTAGTGGCATTTAAATTTACAACACTTTCAGTATTATTTATATTTTTCTTTTATGGGGCTTTATTCACTTTTATTCTTTTTCAATTTTCTTCTTTTTGACTTTTTCTTCATATTCATCTTCTTTTTGTCATACCCACTTTTGATTTTCTTTATATATATATATATATATATATATATATTTGGAAATAATTTACAAATTGAAAATAATTTACAATGTAAACTTACAAATAATGACATACTCAATCACCTTGAGATCCTATAAAATATAGGACCCTAACACAAGGAAAATAAATTATAAACCTATATGGAGGTCATTGTGAAGTATTGTTCATTATAAAGAACCTCTTTAAATAACAATGCAAGGTGGATAATAATACAGTCATAAATCTAGATGGATCCATCTTAGATGCACAGACATGTGATGTTCCTTTTGGCAAGGAGTGTAAAGGTTTGATGGATATATACAAATTTTCCACTGAAAGGGGACATATGGAGTCCTATGTTGGAGGAGCAATGCCACAAGTTCTTTTTACATAAGAAGATCTGTGTTCCAGGCCACCCCAACAACTAGAAGCATAACCAAAGCCCCAGGTTCCATCTCAACAAAGGCACCCCTACCAACAAACCTTTCAAGGTAATATGAGCCTTGAAGCCAGCACATTAACAAGAGAGAAAAAGAAGCCCAAAATATGAGTAAGAGAGATAAATACACCCACTACAACCAAGGTAGATGGGGCCCACCCTACAACTGGCACATTATTAGAAACTTCTAGAAAGAATTAGTTCTATAACAATTATGTAAATATTCATAGTGTTTATTGAACACCACTAATGGTTTAGGGTTAGGGTGTTGGGTCTTAAGAGCCTATATATAGGCCTCATTTTGATGTAAATAAGGAAGGAGAAATTTTGATGTAGGGAAACTCTGTCAAAAATTTTCTGGAACTGTTGGCATACTTTGAAGCTGTTATAAGGGAGAAGAGTCTGATGTAGGGGAACTCTGTCATTTTTTTTGTGGAATTGTTGGGATAATTTGAAGCTATTATAAGGGAGGAATTATGAAGTATGCCTTGGGCTATCAGTGCTTATTTTTCATGTAATTATGAAAACCCACCTTGTAATTTGAATTTTTCTCAATATTAATACAATTGCAGAAGTTCTTCATGGAAGATCATGTTGTAAACTTGACATCTCTATGAAATTTGAATGTAATTGTGTGAATTAAAGATAATTCTAAATCTGTAATATTGTTTTATTTAATTTTGTGAAATTTATCAAGATTATGAAGAGTATATTTGTTATTTTGGTAAAATTTCACATGGATTAAAATGAAATTTCATAAATTCCAATTACTGTGTTTCTTGTAACTGAATTCTTAATCGCTCAGTTTTTCATTTGATATTAGTAGGCTAAGAATGAATTCTTAATTGATTATTTTGGTTTGGTGAAATATTTTCCCAATATTTTCTTTTTCACATCAAAGCCCTCATAGTTATTATGTCAAACCCAAGGTATATGAATGCTCTAACCTGAAAACATATGGAAATTATACCCAACAACAAACTTCTAAATTGTTGACACTTTATTACCCGAATTCTAAAAAGAAACAAATATCATAAAACATAAATTGAAAATGTGATTTGGACGACTAAAATATTCTCTTCATATTTTCTATTTTCTTGTTAAAACTAAGGTGCATGGATTCTCAAACTTGAAAATGCATAGAAAATACCTAACAAAATTAAAAGTAAACTTTGCACTTTGTTACAAATATTTCCTAGTAGGAACAAAACCATTAAAAAAAAAGAGTCAAATTTAGATGTTTCGAGGCGCTGGATTATAGCACAACATAGTGTGACTCTAGTGCCCCAACACATTCTTCAAATTCTTGAACTTGGATGGCATTTTTTGTTAGTCTCAATAGTATTGGAGGGTTGAACTTTAGTATAATCCATTATATACCCAACCTTTGTAAGAGTCTCTTGTAAAGAGGTGTTTTTGATAAGGCATTGTGTATCCTAGTGGGGGAATGAACCTGTCTTAGTTGCAATATGTAAGGCAAGGCCTACAATCTACTTTGGCATGCTTGTATAGCCTCTCCCCCTAACAATCTGAACATATCCTCAAAGTGGAGGATATATTATTTCTATCCTTGCTTCCAAATTGGTGCTACTTGTTGGTCTTCCATGAGAATGATATGGGATGCAATGATGATTTGAGGGTTAGAGTCCTCTAACCTTATAACATGGTGATAATTTCTTCCTCCAATTTTCTCCTTACCTTCTTGGCCCTTATCTCTTTATGCCTCATCCAAGAGGCTATGGATAGAAGTGGGGCATCTCCTACATAGGAGTTTGGGTCACAAAATGGTGAGTCAGGTAATGCAAGATTTTATATATAGAACTCACACAATTTGACCCTTTGGAATGTTGCTAAGGCATTGCATAAGCCAAAGGGAAGAAATTTATAAACAAATTTTCCCTAGGTGCAAGTAAATGTGGTTTTTTCTTGATTTTCCGAGCTGATTTGAATTTGGTTATAACCATAAACCCATCTAAAAAGGAGAAGAACTTTTTCCCTACCAAAAGATCTGAGACTTAATCAATGAAAGGTAGAGGAAAGTGATATTTTCTACTGTCCTTGTTTAATTCCTAGTAGTCCACACATATTCTCCACTTTCCATTCATTTTGGGAACAATAAGCCAAGGTGACACCCACTCACTATCTGAAATAGGTTAAATGAACTCAACATCTAAGAGATTTTGCAGTTCTTCTTCAACAATGACTTTTAATGCAGGGTTCATCCTTATCTGAGGTTGGAGAATGAGCTTATGATATTTTTGTTGAATATTGCAACAAGAAACAATGAAAGAGGCATCCGGAAATATCATCCTTGATCCTAGTGAAAAATAAGCACCTAAACTAGGTGGGGCCCACACAGGTTATTTTTAGGTGTATGTCTATTTTTAGACATGTTGAGAAAAATCTAAAATTAACGGGAAGTTGATTCTAGATGATTGAGAAAAATATATTTTTAGATTAGTTTTTATTTTTAGATGTATGGGTGAAGTCTATTTATAGATCGCCTGTCTAAAATTAGAATGCATGTCGATTATTATTAGCCCTTAATAATAATCAAATAATAAATAATAAATTATTCTCTTGGAGCACTTGATTTCAGTTAAATGATGTGGAAAACCAGTTGATTGAAGGAATTTCGAATTCCAAGGTTGGTTGGTGACTCATGCATGCAGGACTTCATTATAACTGATAGTGGAAAGTTGTAACAGAGTTGGAGGAGTAGTTATGTGAGCTGTTATTTAGTTTAACTCAGTTCAGTGAGTTAAACTCAGTTGCACTAGTTGTAACTGAACATACACTAGTGATAGATGAGTGAATTAATTATTTAATTAATTCACAAGTAGTTTCTTACTTGCAATTGAAGAAATACAACAGTTAACTACTTGCATGTCAGATCCAGTGGAAACCCAGTGGAGAGATAGGTGAAAGGGTGAGATGGACTATCTGTTGTGATTATAGTGGAGCATTCAATGAAACCACACACACATTGGAGATGCCTATGAGTATTGCACAGTAAAGGCAAGGTAAGGTCGAATTCATTCAGGGGTCTTCTTCAGTAGGGATTGGGCAGTGGAGGCAAGCTGTCAGGAGGCAAGAAATTAGTGCATGGAGGTGCAAATTTCTGCATGATAGTGTGAGACGATTGTATATTGTACTGAGAGCTCTATGAGCTAAGCTTTGTATGAGATATATGAGATTTTTCATGATCCATTGATATACATAATATATGATAGTTGGGGTTTTTAGATTTAAGCTTTCCCGGTAAGACAACTTGTTATGTGTGATTGATTTTTTCTTCATGTGTTTGCAATTGGCGATTTAATTTCCGCAAAGAATTTAGTAGAAGGATTATGTATTTAACATAAGGATTAAATTTTTATATCAAAAGAATCTGGTAATATACATGCATATTATATAATTTCTACATGATATTAGAGCAGAAGAGATTTCAATAGTGAAGTAGTGCTAAGTTTTTGTTGGTGGAAACAATTCGAATTGCTGCAAGAATTTCTTGGTGCGACAGTTGAGTATACATTGAAATGGATTTCAATGGTTTGCGGTTGGAGTATGCACTCGAGGGCAGCTCAAACTACATAGCCTAGAAGGACGGGATGGAGGCGGTGCTTGAAGATAATGGCTTGATGGAATTCATCGAGAAAGATGTTCCTAAGCCCACTTCGACAGATGCTGCAGTATATGACGCATGGCAAAAGAAAGTAGCAAGGGCGAGGAGGATTATGTTGGAAGGTGTGAAAGACCATATTATGTAAAGCATTCATGGGAAATCCACTCCATATGTTATTTGGAAGGCTTTGACAGATCTTTTCCAAAGCAGCAGCGACCATAGGAAATTTACGCTAAAGGATAAAATCAGAAAAATCAAGATGGAGAAGAACGACACTATTCCGGTATACTTGACAAAGTTTGACCAATGCAGGGATGAGCTTGGGAGTGTAGGAGTCAGTGTTGCAGATGATGATCTGGTGAGCTTGGCTCTCCTTGGACTTTCGAAGAGTTGGCATAGTTATGAAGACTTTGTCAATGGACGGGAAAAACTGACATATTGGGAGTGACTTTGATCGGATCTAGTGCAGGAGGAGTTTAGGAAAAACACCAAGGATGGCTCTTCATCAAAGCATGATGGTGAAGAAGACTATGCCTTGGATGCCAAGGTGAAGAATCAGAAGGGGAATAAATTCCATTCTAGATATGAGGCCGGAGAATATGGCAAGGAGCACAACATGTCCAAAGTGAAGTGTTTTCACTGTCACGAGTTTGGACATATTGCCACAAATTGTCCACATAAGAAGAAGAACACGATGGTTTTTGGAGCTGCAACTGGTGAGCCTCTTGCCTCGCAATTTGATCTTGACTTCTCATTGATTGCATGCATGGTGTCTAGGGCATTGGGATTAGGGTGGTACTTTGATAGTGGTGCTTCCTTTCACATGACGGGTGATGAGAAACTTTTCAGTGACTTGGTGGAGAAATATCTCTAGATGCATGTTGAGTTGGGAAACGATGGGCGATACAGTGCGATCGACATTGGTACCATTACCTTTTAGAGGGCATCAGGTAAACTCATTCTTCTAAAATATGCTGTGCATATTCCAGGTTTAAAGAAGAATTTAATCTTAGTCGCAATGTTAGAGGATAGAGGCTATGATGTTGTCTTTAGTGAAGGAAAAGTTTTCTTGTGACACAAAGCAACAGGGAAAGCCAAGAAGGTTGGGATTAGAGTTAGGAATCTCTACAGACTTGAAGTAGATGGGATTTATACAGAGCTTCCTATTGTTGGGAAGTGCGAGAAAGCCATGCAATTGAAGCTTGAGAGGGAGCAGGATTTGCATGCAGGTAAGAGTGAACCTTGGGATGTGGAGCAGCCACAAGATGAGGATCATGGAGTGGGAGAAACCACTCATGCAGAGAAATTTCGTGCCAGATGGGCAGAGGGAGTTCATGTAGCTATACCACCAGTTAAGAGGTGGGGCAACATGCATGAGTAATCCTAAGAAGAGATTTCTGGGAAGGATTCATTGAGATGGTGTGGATCTCATGAATTGAACCTGGATACAAGGCACCCATAGAGTAGCAATAGCATGATCAGTTGGATTGATGCAGTTAAATCAAAGTGATAGTGTCGTATACTGGAGCACGGATTAGATTTGATAGCAAGTGTAGAGTTCAATAACGCAGTGGTTCCTGAAGACATGTGCTAGGTGAAGTCAGAAGACTTTGATGACAGATGCATTAGAATGATTGAGTTGTTTGGAGGCTATTCAGTTTCAGAAGTGTTACATGCAAGTATTGCAGGGTGAATGCATGCAGTTGCAAGGTGCATGCAAAGACAGTCCTTTCTTTTTGAGAGGGAGTGTTGAATATTGCAACAAGAAACAGTGAAAGAGGCATCCTGAAACATCATCCTTGATCCTAGTGAAAAATAAGCACCTAAACTAGGCGGGGCCCACACAGGCTATTTTTAGGTGTATGTCTATTTTTAGACATGTTGAGAAAAATCTAAAATTAGCAGGAGGCTGATTCTAGATGATAGAGAAAAATCTATTTTTAGATGAGTTACTATTTTTAGATGTACGGGCGAAGTCTATTTATAGATCGCCTGTCTAAAATTAGAATGCATGTCGATTATTATTAGCCCTTAATAATAATCAGACAATAAATAATAACTTATTATCTTGAAGCACTTGATTTCAGTTAACTGATGTGGCAAACTAGTTGATTGAAGGAATTTCGAATTCTAAGGTTGGTTGGTGACTCATGCATGGAGGACTTCATTATAACTGATAGTGGCAAGTTGTAATAGAGTTGGAAGAGTAGTTATGTGAGTTTTTATTTAGTTTAACTCTGTTCAGTGAGTTAAACTCATTTGTGCTAGTTGTAACTGAACATACACTAGTGATAGATGAATGAATTAATTATGTAATTAATTCACAAGTAGTGTTGATCAAGAGATCATGTCCAAGTTTTAAAAAATGCTCGTAAATTAAAGTGCTCAGAATTGGTTGCAACCTAAACGATCGGAAAGGTCTCGTCACTGCAATTCTGGTGGCACAAATGGTTCGCAAAACAAAGGTCATATGCAGAAGTTATTAAGGTTTGAAAAAGCCTAGTACACTCCAAAAATGAGTTGACCAAGTTTGACTTTTCAAATTTGGAAAAATTAAAAAAATAATATTCCCTGGAACATTCCATATGGGCGTATCAGATGTTAACACTTGGCATATTTTCATTCGAAGTTTGGTTGACTTCAGATTTTCGTGGCCTATCATGGGCTGCCACATGGCAGGTCCAAAGGCCACCACATGGCCCCTGGCCGAGGACAATGGCTTATTAAAATAGTTTTACAAGCCACAGGATTCGAACCGGGATCTAGCCCCTACCAGCACAAAGACCCAACCAATTGAGTTTCGTGGTATTTCTTAAAGACTATGTACAGAGCGGTTTATTTAAATTTTAATGAAACTCATTTTGATGGTAAAGGGGGCCAGCCCCACATTATATCACCATAAGACCTTGCGCGGAGAACCAGGATCATTACCCGGTGGTTAGGGTAATGGCGGTTTATCCGGTGGGTTCTACACCTGTCACATGTGGAGGTTTAAACCTTCAATGCAATCATCAATAGTTGCAAAACCATGCAACCACTCCAAGTTCCGACTCAATGGGCAGGGTCAGTTATGACGGTTAAGGCGGAGGTCATGTGATCACTGTCGTCTCAAAATAAATGCCACCGTTAACCACCCACCAAATTTGGGTGCAGTTCTGCGTTTTTCAGGGTTTTGGCCAAAATTGGGACTCTTAACTGGAGTTCCTCCATTTTTGGAGGAGGTATTCAAGGGATATTGGGAAAATTTTATTTTTTCCATAACTCATTCAGTTTTCGACCAATTTGAGTGCAAAAATGGTCAATTTCAACTAAATTGGACTTTCTAAACTCAATTGAGCAAGTTTTAAAGCCATCAGAGAGCTTCTAAGCAAGTTTTTTCTTCAATGAAGTTCAAGGGGCCACTAGGGCCACCAGGAGGCAAAATCAATTTGAAGCCTAGCCAGGGGCGCTAGAGGCCTTATCCAGAGATCCAATAGTCAAAATTGGATATTTCAGATGTTCTGATTCTGATGAGATGGTTTGTAGAGCATGTATAGAATTTTAGAAATCTGAAAAGCTTCAGTAAAGTTTCAGAGGCCATTAGTGCTAGCTTTTGCCAGCTGTAGTGCAAGGCCTAGCCAGAGCAATTAGAGGCCTTGTGCAGCGAACCCGTAGTCATTCTTTATTGTAAGAAAATTTTTGAATCTAATGGCAGAGGTTTCAGAAATTTTTGAAGACTTTTAGAGGTCGAAAACTCAGCAGATAAGTTTTTAGTGAGCTCAGTGCCAGGGGTGCCGATAGGTGTTGGAGGCGAAACCGGAGTAGCCGGAGGCCATTTTTGATGAATGAATAGTCTATCTTGACTATTTCAAATATTTTGGAACAACAAAAGTGGTTTCATAACATTTTGAGAACTTCTAGATCTCGAGAAGCTGAAGTGAAGTTTTGGGCAGCCCTGGGCAAACCGTGGAGGATAGCTTAGTTTGGGGATGAAGTGCTCGATTTGAGAAATTTATCAGTTGATATTTGGTTTTTGATGTGTGATAGATATAGCAGGAGTGGTTTCAGTGACAGAAAAATAATTCTAAAGGATTTTGTGCCATTTAGAAGCTCAGAGTAGCTCAAAGCACTGACAGAAGGAATCGTGTCAAAGGGAGCCTAAAGCTGTTTGCAGAGTTTGGAAAGCCATGAGAGGGATATAGATGGTATTATCAGCCCTTTGGATCAGTTTAGTATCCATTGGAGTTAAGTGTGGAACTTGTAAAAGAAACCTTACCATAATCCCAAAGAGCCGAGTCAAGATGACAAAGCTCAAAGGAGACGTAGCCCATGAGATTCGGGTGAACTCCTAGATTAATTTTGTTGTTGTGTTTAAATGTTTTATTGCTGCATTATGTTGCTATTATACATGTTAAATTTCAGCAAGAACATATGAACTTAAGACACATAAACAGTTAAAAATGCATACACCACTTTCGAGCATAAATTTTGCATAATGTCAAGTACAAGCTAGATCATTTAATTGTTAAACTGAGTGGGAGGTTCTTGAAATACATAACAAGTTATCCAGACCATTTTCAGATCAAGTGTCTTACTTGCAACTGAAAAAATACAGAATTTAACTACTTGCATATCAGATCCAGTGGAGACCCAGTGGAGAGATAGGTGAAAGGGTGAGATGGACTATCGGTTGTGACTATAGTGGAGTATTCAATGCATCCACACACACATTGGAGATTTCTATGAGTATTGTGCAGTCAAGGAAAGGTAAGGTTGAATTCATTCAGGGGTCTTCTTCAGCAGGGATTGTGCAGTGGAGGTGGGTTGTCAGGAGGCAAGAAATTGGTGCATGGAGGTGCAAATTTCTGCATGACAATGTGAGATGATTGTATATTGTACTGAGAGATCTATGAGTTGAGCTTTGTATGAGATGTATGAGATTGTTTCATGATCCATTGATATACATAATATATGATAGTTGGGGTTCTTAGCTTTAAGCTTTCTCGGTAAAACATCTTGTTATGTGTGATTGATTTTTTCTTCATGTGTTTGCAATTGCCGATTTAATTTCCACAAAGAATCAAGTAGAAGGATTATGTATTTAACATAAGGATTAAATTGTTAGATCAGGGGAATCCAGGAATATACATGCATATTGTATAATTTTTGCAATTTTAAATGTAAATTTTATGGGTACAAATAGATATATTAGTTCCTTAAATCCTCGTATATTTGCATGCAAAAGCATTAATTTGATTTCTCAAAATGGTGTCCAATTTTTTTTATTGATAAACACTAAGGGAGGTACCTATTTTTAGCAATTTAGTAGGGTATATTTCCACAGTTTTGGTAATATATTCACCAAATATATTGGTGATTAATTCTTCCCACTCATTTTTCCTTGAGCTACTACATTTTCTCAAAGTTTTACCATTGTTTAGACCATCGATTTTCATCACAACAGGGTACTGATTCTATAGAAAATTAGAAATTACCTCATCTTCACCACTTTGTTTATTGTTGAGAGTCATTTTAATGGCACACACATCATGGATTGATAAAAGGATGGAATTATATTCTTCTTCATCTTCCATCTAAATAGGAAATTTTCTTCAACAGAAGGTTGAGCATGAGAATACAACACAAGTTTTTTCTAGGATTTCCCATTAGTGATGGTCATGTTACCAACTCTACAACTAACATAGGCATTTGTTATAGCTAACCAAGCTATCCCTAAGATGAGTGGGTATGCATTGAACTTGGTCTTTGGTTGTAAAACAAGGAAATTAATGGGGTACTACCAAGAATCATTTGAGACCACAACATCTTCTATCATGCCCTATGGTTACATTGTCGATTTATCAATAATTTTAAGCACACTAGTAGTTTTCCTTAGGGAGTTCTAATGATTGATTTTAAACATGTTTCCCATAGTCATGATGTTGATAGTCGCTCCTATATCAATCAAATTACTTTGAAATGTAATTTGATTAATATGGACGTCTACAACTAGGCTACTTAGATGTAGATACTTAAAGACAATCATCCTCCCAAGCATTGGATCAATTAGTCTCCCTATGATGTTGATTGTGTTGGCATCCATTTTTCCTGTCCAAAATATTTTAAGACATTATTCCTTGATGAATTTATTATATATGGGGACATTTTTTATGGTCAATATAAGTGAAATCTTAATGCACAATTTTTTTAATTCCCATAAAATTTCAACCTTTTCAAGTGTACGCGTCTTCTTGATGGCCAATCTCTTATGGAAAGAAGGAATTTGAGAAATTTGTTAGGTTTATGTTCCTCTTCTTCCTTTGTTTGGATTTTCTTGTTGAGAAGGATGAGGAGGTTGTTGTAATACTTTCCTTGATCTAAGGTTGGTTTCCTGAACTTATGGGGAATAAGTCTAATAAGCATTCTCACTATTGTAAATAATATTGGGTTAGGTAGGAACTTGAGGCTACTTTAGTGAAGTAATATTCTAAGGTATGCTAGACTATTGAGGAGGAGGCAGCAACACCATGGGAGTTGATCTAGGTGGATATCGGTGGCCACCCACCTATTCCTCTTTGACCTCTAGTCGGTTTCATTAGTTTCCTTGTTTATAACACACTTTACTATTTTTAGCAGCGTTTCGAGTCTTGATCTTCCGGAGTTGTTTTGACCGCATAAATAGCATTCTTTTTAGGTCTGCAAAGGATCATGGCCATAGGCAAGGGTCTATCACAAATCTTGTACTATTCAGATATATATTTCTAACGAGTTATCGTACACACCAAACAAAGATCAAATGACCAAGTTACGACCTCAGGAATTTGGATGCCCAAATAACCCCAATAGGGCCCACAAACTCTTGGGGTTCCATCTCCTAGGGTTAGGCTTTTGGTTTTTTAGGGTTTACCTTTGATGTTAAATAATAAAAAGGCCCTTGAGCCTCATTATAACACAATTTAGAGGCACGTAGCCACCACATCTGTTCTCAGAGATAAGATACCACTGCCTGAGCTAGTTATTTCCATTCTGTATGTAAGCATATTACATTTATTTGATATTAATGAAATGAGAATTTATTTTTGTTGCATATTTTTGTCTATGTTTATTCTGTATTTGGTTGCGTTCCTACATAATTCTAGATCAGTGGTATCAGAACAATATGCTTTTTCTCTATTTTTCTTTCGATGTCCCCAACGAGGTTGGGGTATAAGGAGTTAGGGCTAAAACTGGTTGAAACTTTGCAAAAACAACCTTGCCAACCTTGATGACCTCCCATGGTCGAAGAACTGAAAGAAAAGGAGCAAGAGATCCTTTCAAAATATTTCTCGAAGAAGCGGTCGAGCAACAAAAGGAACATGATGATGGACAACTTTTCCCAGATCCTTAGGTGGATGCCCACATGAATCCGTAAACCACTCCCTTATTTTAAGGCCACATAGATGCAGACACTATAGATATGTTGAGATTTCAACAAGATGATGAGCTTAGTGGAAAGGAGTCGCCTTCACTAAGTGGGCCCGCAGGCTATTTTTGGCGCAAAGTCTATTTTTAGACTATGTCTATTTTTAGACATATGGATCATGTTCTATGAGTTACAGGATGCTATTTGTGGATGGTTGGTCAAGTCGAAAAAAATAGATGGACTTCTATTTTTAGACATATTGGGCGGAATCTATTTTTAGATTGCCAGTCTAAAAATAGATATGTCGAATATTATTAGCTCTTTATAATATTTGGACTATAAACATTATCTTATTCTCTTGGAGCACTTCAGTTAAGTGCACAGATGTGGCACAGGAGCTGACAGAAGGAATTACGCTATTCCTGAGGGTTATGTGGAGCTATTTCATGAAGACTTCAGTTAGAACTCATGTGACAGAGTTTGGTGGAGTTGATTGAGGAAGTTAGTGGAGTTGTATTCAGTTTAACTAATCTAAACATAGCTGAGCTATTTGTATCTAGTTTAACTGATCGATACAATTAGTGAGAGTGGTGTGAATTAATTATTAATTAATTCACTAATTATAAACTCATTAATCAACTAAAGAATACATCAGTTAACTTCAGTGCATGGACAGTTTCAGTGGAGACCAGTGCAGAGATAGGTGAAAGAGCAGGTTAACTATCAGTTGTGACTATACAGTTTCTATTTGCAACACACAGATAGGTGGAGAAGCCCATGAGGATTGCGCAGTACAAGCCAGGTGGTTTATCTATTTAATGAAGCCATCCCATAGCATTGATAATGCAATAGAGGCTGGCTATCAAGTGGCAAAATATTGGAGCATGTGTTTTGCTAGATCTAGTTTGATAGTGTGTAGCAATTGGAGGTAGTGCTGAGAGCTTGTGAGGAGCTTTGTACTATGATTATTACATGATCTCCATGACATATAATATACAAATAGTTGGGGTTTTCAGCTTTAAGCTTTCCCATTAAATACTGTGTTCATATATGTGATTGTTTGTGGTTTTAATGTATGCATGCAATTGATTTTATTTCCGCATGTGATGATCAATGGTAGAAGAGATTCTGTATTATGCATGAAGCTAAAATAGTGTGTGATCAGGAGAATCTCGGTGAATAATATATTAGTTATTCAAATTTCTACATGGTATCAGAGCGATATTGATCATTGGAGAAATTGCAAAACATTGAAGCGGTTGAGTTTTGTGCTGGTGGAATTCGAATTTGTAGTAGTGTTTTCTTGGTGTCGAAGTTGAGATGTCTTTCAACGGATTGCGATTGGAGTATGCCCTTGAGGGAAGCTCAAATTATATTGCATGGAAGGACAGGATGGAGGCAGTGCTAGATGACAATGGGTTGAAGGAGTTCATAGATGCAGAAGTTCCAAAGCCTACTTCCACTGATGCTGCCGTACTTGACGCATGGCAAAAGAAGACAGCAAAGTGTTGAAGGATTCTGTTGGAGGGCGTGAAGGATCACATAGTGTCCAGCCTTCATGGTAAGGCTTCTCCATTCTTGATGTGGAAAGCCTTGACAGATTTATTCCAAAGCAAGAGCGACCAGAGGAAGTTGGCGCTCAAGGACAAACTCAGGAACATAAAGATGGAGAAAGGCGACAGTATGCCCAAGTACCTCACGAAGTTCATCCAATGCAAGGATGAGCTAGGAAGTGTGGGGGTTACTGTTGATGATGAGGACTTGGTGAGCTTGGCTTTCCTTAGGCTTCCAAAGAGTTGGCACTCCTATCAGGACTCTGTTAATGGTCGGGAGAAATTGCCAGGATGGGAGCGAATTTGGTCGTATCTTGTGCAAGAGGAGATAAGGCGAAGTACCAGGGACGAATCTTCATCAAAGAACTCTGATGAAGAGAATTGTGCTTTGGCTACCAAAGCAAAGAAGGGGAAGAGCAAGAAAGCTTCTCATTCCAGTGCGAAAGGAAAGAAGCAAGACATGTCCAAGGTGAAGTGCTTTCACTGTCACCAACACGGACATTACGCCACTAATTGTCCACAGAAGAAGAAAAATAAGTAGGTTGCTGGGACTGCAGCTAGAGAGGCCTTAGCCTCACAGTTTGAGCTAGATTTTTCACTGATCGAATGCTTGGTTTCAAGTGTGACGGGTTCAGTGTGGTTTCTTGACAGTGGTGCGTCTTTTCACATGACAGGAGATCGAGATTTGTTTACTGATCTAGATGAGAAAGATCTTGGAGTGCACATCGAGATGGGCGATGATGGTAGATATAGTGCAACCGGTATCGGTACCATTTCCTTTGAGAGGGAGTCTGGTAAACCCTTCGTATTGAAGGAAGTGATGCATGTTCCAGGATTGAAGAATAATCTTATCTCTGTGGCGATGTTAGAAGACAAGGGATATGATGTTTTCTTTAGCGAGGGAAAGGCTTTCCTGCGCAGTAAGGAAACTGGTGAGACTCGGAGGATAGGGGTTCGAGTTAAGAACCTTTATCAATTGCAGGTAGATGGCTGCGTAGCAATGGCAGGCAAGGCAGAAGGAGTGGTGAGCCGGGATGATGGCGAGTTGTGGCACCGAAGATTGGGCCACCTTCACCATGGAGCTTTGAAGATACTGCAGCAGATTTCTACTAGGCTTCCTAAGGGTACTCTTGCGCAGTCAGATCAGTGCAAGGGATGTACCTTGGGAAAATTTGTGAAATCCACCTTTCACGAGAAGGATAGTCGCGCCATGACGATCCTTGAGAGAATTCACACAGACGTGTGTGGACCTTTCTCAGTAGCTTCGACAGCAAAGCACAGGTATTATGTGATATTTGTTGATGATTTTTCTCATAAGTGCTGGATCTTCTTCATGCAGAAGAAGAGCGAGACATACTCAAAGTTCTGTGAGTTCAAGGCACCGGTTGAGAAAGAATCGGGGAAGTAGGTGAAGGCTCTTAGGAGCGAAAATGGTGGTGAATTCATCTCTGGCGAATTCAAGGACTTTTGCAACGCAGAAGGAATTCGAAGAGAGCTCATAGCACCTCATAACCCACAGCAGAACGGGGTTGCTGAGCGGAAGAACAGAACGATCGTGGGTGCTGCACGGGCGATGTTGCATGATCAGGGCCTACCCATTCAGTTATGGGCGGAGGCATGCAATACTGCAGTATATGTGCAGAACCGTTGTCCTCACAGGATACTTGGCATGAGTACACCCGAGGAGGCGTTTTCTGGTAAGAGGCTTGATATTTCCCATTTGAGGATTTTTGGTTCACCTGTTTACATTCATGTGACGAAGGATGCCAGGAAGAAGCTGGAGCTGACCGCAGAGGTTGGGATATTTGTGGGGTACACTGATACGCCCCACAACTATCGTGTGTATTTTCCAGATAGTCGCAAGACTGTTGTGCGATGGGATATCAAATTTCAGGAGGAGAAAGCCATGAAGTGTTCACTTGAGAGGGAGCCACACTTGCATGCAGATGAGGAGCTATCAGTTCCTAAGGATGAGTCTCAGGATGTGGATCAGCCACAAGATGAGGTTCATGGAGTGGAAGAGACCACTCATGCAGCGCCAACCATCAGAGGGCGGAAGCGCACTACAGAAGCTGAGCGACTGGCTCAAGATGTAGAGAAGGTTGTAGGAGCACCTACATCACAATGCAGACAGAGACAGTCACCTGACCGGTATACTGGATACATGGCTCTTATGAGCAAGTGTATCGTGACAGAGCCATCCTCTTTCGAGGAAGTTGTGGAGGACCCCGCATGGGTAGATGCCATGGTGGAAGAGTATGATTCGATTGTCAGAAACAGTGCATGGGAGATTGTCCCGAGGCCGGAAGGGAAATCAGTGGTGGGTTCGAGATGGATCTACAAAGTGAAGCAGGCAGCTGACGGGAGTGTGGAGAAGTACAAGGAAATATTTTTTGCCCGAGGCTTTTCACAGATTGAGGGGATCGATTATGAGGAGACCTTTGCACCTGTCGCAAGGTATTCTTCCATACGGACGATTCCTGCTCTCTCAGCGCAGATGGGGTGGCACATTCATCAGATGGATGTGAAGACTGCGTTCCTCAATGGAGTCATTGAGGATGAGGTGTACATAGAGCAGCCCGAAGGTTTCGAGATCTTCAGCAACGAGTCGCATGTGTGCAGGCTCAAGAGAGCGTTGTATGGGTTGAAACAAGCACCTCGTGCTTGGTACACATGGATAGACAGTTATTTCACCGGACTTGGATTCTCCAAGAGTGAGGTGGATCCTAACCTATACCAGATTGTGGTGGAGGGTAAGTTGCTGATCATTGTACTTTATGTAGATGATTTGATTTTGACAAGTGATGAGCTGTTGATACTCTCATGCAAGGAGGATCTTGCAAAAGAGTTTGAGATGAAGGACTTGGGCCTCCTTCATTATTTCCTGGGATTGGAAATTTGGCAGCGCAGTGATGGACTGTTTGTTTCTCAGGGTAAGTATGCCCGGGAGATACTGGATAAGTTCAACATGCATGGCTGCAAGCCTGTTGATACTCCTCTTCCTGGTGGTTGGAGGAAGGAGGATGCTACTTCGGCGGAGGTAGTGGATGCCACTGTTTATCGACAGTTGGTGGGGTCGCTTATGTATCTGGTCAATACACGACCCGACATATGCTATGCTATTAACCAGCTTTCAAAAGCTATGGTTAAGCCAACCAAGCTCTTTTGGAAGGCAAGCAAGCATGTATTGAGATATCTCAGAGGCACATCGGGATATGGATTATGGTACAGACAGTCGGATGAGGTGAAGCTCTGTGGCTTCACAGATGCAGATTGGGCAGGGAGCCCAATGGATAGAAAGAGCACATCTGGAGGGATTTTCAGTATCGGGTCGATAGCATTTTCTTGGTACAGCAGGAAGCAGAGATCCGTGGCACTCAGTTCAGCAAGGCCGAGTATATGGCAGCAATTTTGGCTGCATGTGAGGCTATATGGATGAGGAAGATCCTGGTCGGGTTGTTCGATTCACACTTGGATCCTACTGTGATTTATTGTGATAATCGGAGTTTCATCAAACTCTCGGTTAATCCAGTATTTCATGATAGATCTAAACACATTGACATCTGGTATCATCATATCATAGATTGTGTGCGGCGGAAGATCATGTTACTTTCATACATTCCCACGGAGGATCAGGATGCTAATATCTTGATGAAGGCGCTCACCAGGAGAAAATTCGAATACCATAGGGGCAAGATAGGGGTTGCAGATAATCCTTATCTTTTTGAGAGGGAGTGTTGAGATTGCAACAAGATGATGAGCTTAGTGGAAAGGAGTCGCCTTCACTAAGTGGACCCGCAGGCTATTTTTGGCGCAAAGTCTATTTTTAGACATATGGATCATGTCCTATGAGTTGCAGGTGTTACACCATTTTTTGGTCATCTAACTTATTATCATTAGATGGACCCAAGTACACCATGTAAGACCAGTTTTACCCTAAGTAAAATTGCTTTCACTATGTTAAAACAGGAAACCCCAAAAGGAAATATTAAACAAACCTATATTTGTTTGATTTTCCTCATGGAATAATTAATTAAACCATAATTTAATTATTATTCCTAGTCATGTTTAACCCAAAACAAAGAAATTAATTAGATAAAACTTTATTTATCTTATTATTTTCTAGGAATAATTATTTAAATCTTATTTAGATAATATTCCTTGTTAAATATGACCAAATCACCCACAAATAATTAAATAAATCATTATTTATTTAATTATCTTTCAACCACTTCCTTAAATAATTAAATAAATCATTATTTATTTGATTATCTTCTAACTGCTTCCTTAAAAAGATAAATAAATCATTTATTTATTTATTTTTGACAAATTAAGGGATTTGACCCAAGACAAATACCTTTTCCCTCCAACAAATATAATAAAATATTCCATAAAAAGTGGATCTAGATCTGGTTAACCCATGCACCAAGATCTAGAATGACCCAATATTTTGCTATAAATAGGAGGGTTTTTCCTACCATTCTTCACCTTTTGTTGCCTATTAGATCACTCTGGATCTATACACTTGGTCACCATTTTCTGCCATTTTGCTCCCTTTGAGCTCTACTCTTTGCATTGGGTTTTCTACATCAACTAGAGAGAAGAATCTTAGATCTGAAGTGCTGAGGACTTCCAAGAACCCATCCCACTGAGGGGAATTGGATACTCTTTCTGGTTTTCCTCACAGGTGCCCCATTTAATACAAAAATTCTTTCAAAAATTGTTCTTGTCTTGTCTATTGGTATATGGAGCAAACCCTTATTTTTACTGCTTAATGTCTTTCCATACATAGATCTGGTGTTTTGCAGCTATTTTCTTGTCTAACTAATTGCAGATCTGAAGATATTGGCAGCCACTTTTGTTGTTAGGGCTATTAGTTATGCGTAGCTAAAGTGGTCCTTTTTCGTACACTTCGACAAAGGATTCATACTAAAAAATGGCGACTCCACACGGGTTTTAAATTACGACCGCTGTCGTTTTTCATATTCCTGCATATCCAGCTACTTCAGACCCTAGGGTTTCTTTTCAGCTGTTTATTTTTCCTAGTTTCATGTTGTTTTTCTCACATAAAACCCTAAAACATCAAAATTTCTAACTTCCGTGTGTTTCTGGCCCTATTGCGCAGGTAAGCGACACCAGCTGCAACTGAGACGGCAACTTTTCTGAAAATCTGCCGCCGAGACAACCGGAAGGGGGGGGGTCGCACTTTTTGGCCCTAAACCTGCGACCTGGACCTCCAGGTTGCACTTTTCAGCCTGTTTCCTGTGACCTGCACTGAAATCAGGTCAGAAACTGCGACCTGCCATTTTTTCAGTGAATTTTCTGCAATTTCTCTGGGTTTTGTTGCAGCTTCTGTCAGGGTCTTCCAGCCTCTATCTCAGCCCGCCTTGACCAAGTTCTAATTTTTTTTTACTCATCTAAGTGGGAACCTAGCCCCCTAGGGCTTTAGTACCCTCCACTTTTTGTGGAAGAGTTTTTGCTGTTTCAGCCGTCTGTTTTTCAGAGCTTCAGCCCCCTTTTTCCAGATCTGTTACCTCCCTTTCAGATCCTTTGAAATCAGCCTTTCTTCCTTTCAAATCACCTCCTGTCATTTTTTTTGGACCTCCTTTGCAGGCCTCCGCCTTGCTCCCTTCGGTTTTTGCTGATTTCCTTCCTTTTTTCCAGCCACCTTGCCTCTGTCTCTTGGCTGTGATCTGCACCTCTTTTCAGCAGATTTATCCTTTAGATCCCTGTCCCTTTCGACCTTAGATCTATTGGCCCCGTTACCGTGTGTTTTCCATAGTTTTTCCCTTTCTTTCCAGATTAGTTTTGAGAGACCCACCTTCTTGGGTTAGATAGATGCACAAGTAGCTGTTATTTTTCTGTTATTTCAGCATTATATACTGTTCTCTGTAGGTTTATTTTCAGCTACGCAACACACTTTTTTCTTGCTCTCAAAACGGAAAGGGTTTAAAAATTAAAATTAACGCACACCACACACTGACCCTAAGTGAAGAAGCGCCTGGTTAACACCGCCTGGAAAAGACTCTAAAATCAATTGTCATTGCACTTCATCTCGCTCTCTACATTATTTGATTCTATTCCTTTCGCCCTTTGCTGGCTTCCTCTTCCCGTCATCATTTTTCTCAAGGCACCTTTCCTTTGCACTATGGCCTCACCCTCGGGGCCGGCTGATCGACCTCGCTCCGCACCGCGTCGCCAGCCACCACCTTGAGTCCGCACCTTTTCGACCTCTCTCCTCCCCATTCATATTTGCTACTATTGCGGTTTCTCCCCCCTGTCACCTTCACTATGTTTGGTCCAGGGCCTAATTCTAGCGGTTCTCCCGGCCCCAATGCCGGCCCTACTACTAGCGGAACCGCCACAGGAACTACCCCGGCCACCCCTGTGCTGTCGTACATTGCAGGCCTCAGCCTCCCCGATTTCCATCAGTTGATCAATGACCCCATTCACCACAATGCTAACTGGCCCGCTATGCCAACCAAGCTCCCCTCCGACATCCCTAAGTTTGAGGGCCTTAATAGAGAATATCCAACCAATCATGTCCGATCTTTCCACATGTGGTGTTCCTCCAATTCCATTACCGATGACTCCATCTATCTTCGTTTGTTCCAACGCACGCTTACCGACGAAGCTTCTAAATGGTATGTCGAACAAGCCACCTCTACCCATACCACCTTTGAGACTCTTGCCCAAGCCTTTTTGTCGTACTTCCAGCTCCCTCTCCGATACGATACTGGCACGGAGCTCTTGACTTCCTTTTTTTAAGCAATCCTTCTTCAACACGCCTTTCCGCCACAACTGTAGAATGGCGAAGAAGAGTGAGCCATGTCGAGCCCCTCCTCAAGACCACATGGACGGTTCTTCGCACCCTCCCGGTCCCACAGCAAGATGAGCTCATTTTCACATTTTCCTCAAACTGAAGAAGCCGCCCTCCAAATAGCTCTGAAATATGACCTGATCTACGCTCAGTCTGGTTATGTTTATACCGTCCTTCCTGACATCCCCAGGCCCGGTGGCGCTAACGCCCCGGGGGCATCTCATTCCGCCGACGGTATCGTTGGAGCCCTTTCCCATCCATACGCTCAACCTCCTATGGGCTATGGTCTCCCTCAGGGAGGGGCCAGCTCCTCCAGCACTCTTCCCCCTCCCGGTCGCATGTATCCAGGATACGGCATGCCTCCTCCTTTTGCCCAACCTCCTGCTTACCTCAATGTTGCCCAACCTACCCATTACCCTTATCCGCAGCCTGGTGCGACAGCTCCTCCAGCATATGCGCTTCCTCCTCCCTTGCCTCCTCAACCCCAGCACCAGCACCTACAGCCCCCTCCAGGGCAAGTATTTGCACAGCAGGGCGCAACTAATCCCCCTTCTTCTCAAAGAAGGCGGAGAGGCAACCAAAACCAATCTGCCCCTGGTACCCGAGGACCCAATTCTGGTGTGGACCCTAACACTGGCAACCAGCAACAGGGCATTCAGCCCAAGCCGGACAGGCCGCTTCGCACAAACAAGCCCTGTTCGTGTTGCGGTGTTTATGGTCATTACACCCACGATTGTCCCCTCTTACCCCAGATGCGGTAGATGTGGGAGTCTCAAGCCACATTGCGCGGACAACACGCCTCTCCTCATGCTCCTCCTAATGTGGCCACTACCCAGCCAGCTGTGTTTACTAATCCTTTCCCTCCGCAAGGATTCGTGGCTACCCAACCACCCGACAGCCAGGGAGCCACCCCCCCTTCCCTTTCGGGGTTCTCGATTATTAGATCTCAGATACCCATCCTAACCCACCCGTCGATCTTTCCCACCCGTCGATCTTCTTCACCAAACCATGTCCCTACCGCACCCAAGCCTCCCGTCAGCCCACTCTCGAGCTTCCTCTTCAAAAAGCTCATGGCGTAGCCTCTTTTGACATCCAGTATCCTACAGACCTTCAACCCAAAGTTGAGGGTCCATACCATCATTAAGGGACCACACGCCGAAATTTTTCTTCCGGTCGAGCCGCTTCTATTCGTGATAGTGATAGGCAGATGATCTGCGTACTCTCTGTTGAATATTTGACATTAATCGGAACTCTCCTCCTGCTCCTTCCAAAAAGAAGGTCTAATATCTGCCGTAAGGTCAGAGATTCGCCGATGACCAAATGATTGTTTTCGACGCTCACTCAATCTACCTGTCCTCCCTTCCTCCTCCGGGCTGCTTCCAAATCTCACAAACCTAACGCCAACGTGTCCCAGTGTATCATTGATGAGGGGGCATCCACATGCGTGATGTCCGCTTCGGTTTGGAAGCAACTCGGATCTCCTGAGCTGGCCCCTTCCACGATCACCCTTCGAGCGTGGGACGGTCATGCCTCCCAGCCCATTGGCCTGTTTCGTAATTGTCCTATCACCCTCACCGGTAAGACTGTTTTCGTTGACGTCGAAGTCATTGACGCCCCTCTAGACTACAACATTCTATTGGGGCGAAGTTACACCTATGCCATGTCTGCTGTCCCATCCGCGGTTTTCCGCAAGATGTCTTTTCCACATAATGGGAAGATAGTCACCATTGACCAGCTATCTTATCATGAGCCGCCATCTCAGACCTCCTTCGAGACCACCATCTCTAGTTGTTGCTGGCCAAGCAACCACATTATTTGACCAAGTGGTTCACCTTGCCACATAAAAAGATTCCCCTCCCCGCTTGGAACTTTCCCTTTAACCTTCTCCTCCTATCACTCGATCCCACTCCGAATGTTTGTATGATGCAATCGTCTCAGTCGCTCGTAGCTGGTTCTGCCCTTACCAGGGGTCAAAGAACCTCCCCATGCCCTCCACAACCCGTCCTAGCCATTCATCTCAGCTAGCCAGACCTCCTCCTTCTGGCCCTACCCCTACAGGTGGTATCCCTGAACCCCTTTATCCTCCTGGATCGGTTCCTCCTGGCCTTAACCATCTCGAAGCCGTCCCTCCTGGTCATTACCCTGCTGGGCAGATCCCTTTCCTAGCTCCCCCTCCCGGAGTATATTCTGTCCCCGTCATGGCCACCCTCTCTCTCCCTAACCCGACCTTGGGCATACCGGTCTAGTACCTCGATCCCCCAGCCGCCACCCCTCCTGGTCCCCCCAAACCCTACATGGCTTTGACACCGGTTCAACTGGTCCCCCTTTTCCTCCGCTGTCGATGTGATGCCAAAGACCTCCGTCAGAACCTTCTCCTGTTGTGACGGCTCCCGGGAAGAAAGGCAAAGCCCGCAAGGGGGCACCCAAAGACAAGACCACCACGACTGACCCGGCTCCTCCTCCGCCCGTGAAGCCTTGTGCATTATGTGATGTCACCGGTCATGCCACCCATGCTTGTCCCGAGTTACCCCGTATTCAGCCCATGGTGAAATTCGCGTTCCCCGAGTCTACGGTCCCTGAAGCCTCCACTCCTTCTTCGTCCATAACCAAGAACCCCAAGACTCTCTGCACCAACAAACCTTGTGCTTTGTGCGGCATCCATGGCCATTACTCCCACCATTGTCCTCACCTGACGCATTACCGCGCCTCTTTAGAGGTGATCCGCGATTATGAGGTTGAACAAAATCAATCCGCCTCTCCCATCCTCGCGCAGTATGCTTCAGGCCAGCCTGAGGATCCCCCGGCTCCCATCGACATTCCCCCCCCCCTGATGTTCCGATGACGGAGTCTACTGTTACCATTCTTTACCTATCCTCCTCTGCGCGACACTCAGAGCCTAGCCCATCTGCATCCTCCCCTGTTGTGTCCCTTAACCACCCTTTTCCTACCCATACACGCGATCACTCCACCCATGTCTCTGTTGACCTCAACAGCCCGAGTCCTCACCATGCTTCCGATAGCCCTCATATACCACCCTGTATGAGTCATGGTCATCCTGCCCCTTGCACTCCCTCCTGCGATTGCCGCCCGATGACTTCTGTCCACTCACGCTGCCGTCATTACCTTTCCTCCCCTCATTTGTTGTCTTGTCACACCATTCTGCAGGACCCCCCATCCACACCCTTTATCGGTTACGCCGATGGTGCAAGTCGCTACTCCAGGAATCTAGCCTCGGCAGGTTGGGCCATCTTCACCCCCTTGCATGCCCTTGTTCTTTCTAACGGGGTATGCATTGGTTCTGCCACCAACAATCAGGCCGAATATGATGCAGTGCGTGGTCTCTTAGCCGATGCCCTCTTTCATCGCATCCTCCATCCGCACGTTCGTTTGGATTCCCTACTTCTTGTAATGAAACTAAATGGTGTTTATCGTGTGCATAACCCTGTGCTGTTTAGACGCTATTTACGAGTGAAAATCTTGATACGTGCATTTGAAACCATAACTTTCAACCCTGTACCTCGAGAACAGAATCACTATGTGGATAGTATTGCAAACCATGTTCTAGATTGGCATTTATCACACACATTCCATACAAGACAATAACATTAACAACCATCAAAAAACGATGCATATCCATAATATGTGTCGCAAAAAACATGTGTTTAGAGTCCATCTACTCTGATACATATGACATGCCCACAGCATGTTACAACAAACTCAAAACTGGGGGCACCACTTGCCCCTACATACATCATAGGGGGCACCACATGCCCCACCCCTAATCACTATCTGGAGGCTCCCGGGCCAATGGCTCTGCCCCTGCAGCATGTAGATCGCGCATAGCCTGACCGGCCATCGCCATGCGCCGCATGACCCCTCGCCACTCCGAGGGTAGACCAACACATGGCTCTATGAACTGGTCGTCTAAGTCCTGCCACCCGCGCTCCGATACTCCGGTCAACAACCTTTCGCATCTACGGCGGATGTCCTCCAGCAGGGCGGCTGCATCCTCATTTTGCGCCGCTCTCGACCCACTTGGACCTATAGCTCCAGACGCTGCCGGTCGTTCCATATATCCGGCCGGTTTTACCGGTGCTATATCTGCATACCAAAAGTACATGGATCAGTATCATTAATTACTATTCAAAAACTTTAACATGCCCACACAAGAATAGCCATCTGTCACTTACCATCGGGCCCCCAGACTCGACCAGGTGGAAGTGGCAGATCCAGATCTCCATAGTAGCTCATCCCACTATAGGGATAGTCGTCTATGTACAAAGGCATCTGATCCCAATGGGCAAAAAACTCCGGTCGAAACACTCGCCCGACCGCCCTTCCTCCTCCTCTGCACAGTAGCCATCCCCAACGGCGCATCCTGGGCTCTCTCGGGCCCCCATCTAGAAGCTGTACACGGGGCCTCAAGGTCGGGATCTTCTCAAAGAAGAAGGCGCACAACAAAGTCCCATATGAGCAGTCATGGTTCACCTGCCGCCTGCATAGTGACAACTGTCGCTTTAGCGACACCAACAACATCTGGGCCCACCCATAGTAGGTCCCTCCCAACACACTTTCCACTATCATCATCTGCCTCCCAGTGATGTGATGGAACGCCTGGACGCCCAGGATTCGCAGCACAGCTGCGGCCACTGCACGGGTTTCTAGCCTCTCTAGATCCCCGATCGGTATTCAAGTCCCCTTGACTTGGAGACCCGGTCGACAATGGCGTTCCACGAACTCCATGATATGCCGCCCCCGCGGCAACACTGGCTGTGTGTTTCCCACCATCCCCAGTGGCGGGAGACCAGTCAGGAAGTACACATCCTTGACCGTCAGCTCGATCCTATGCCCCTGCACTACAAAGATCTCCTAATATGGATCCCAGTAACTGATAATCCGGGCCAGTAACGGTTCCCCTGCTCTCATCAAAGGGTTCTCCAAGAACTTGAGAACCCCAAATCTGGCCAATACACGCCGAACGCCCTGATCCGCCTGGATCTCTGTCCGTAGTGTCCCCAGATTTCTCTCTCTCCAGTTGACCCGTAACTCTGCCATACTTGCACAAACACATCATTTTTGTCAGCATACAGATCGGGAAAACCATAACCAACCACCAAAACCCAACTTCCAGCCATAAAACAGCACCAAAACCCCCTCATCTCCCAGGTCGCAGTTTTCTACTCTTTTCTGGACCAGGTCGCACTTTTTGCCCTGATACCTGCGTCCTAGGTCGCACTTTTTGCCCCAAAAAGTGCGACCCGGCCGTAGAGATGAAGGAGGGGCTGTTCCTGGATTTCTGGGCCCTAAACTGACAATGTAATCCATCAAAATGCAAGAGAAAAGTTAGACCTCTTACCTGCAACTGACGGATCACGATTCCAACGGTCGGTTTGTCCGCTACGTTCACCGCAAGATTTAGGGCCTTCTCTCCTCTCTACATTCACCACAGCAACAATAGCAAATGAGTGATTTTGGAGGGAAAACTGCCTTATTAAAAGAGAACCTATGTTTCCTCTTTCGACTGCTGTGACCACACCGTAGCCCCGTTTGACGAACCATCTGCACCGTTGGAAAGCTCTCACTGAGCCCTCAAATGGGTATCTGTTATTTTTTTGAGATCTGACACTCCACCAGGACACATTTTGTCCAAGAAGGGTCACTTCACCCCTCCTCAAAATCGAATTTCCTCACTTACGACACTTGTACTTGGGGCACCATCTTGCCCCCTTACTTGTCCTTGTTCGTGTCGATTTTCGTCATGAGTTCCCATCATGTACTCATGTTTCCTCGGTCCCCCATTGGGGCCTTTACTGTGTGGCAGCACCATCGAGTCACCCTTGTTTAGAGCATCCAAGTTGAGTCATCATTCCCTCCATGGAGTCTATACCGAGTCCCTTTGTACCCCACTGTAGCCCTCCATCCGTCATCGCTTGGTCTCTCTCTTGTGTCGCACTTTATGACCTTCAGTTCCACTGTCCCCCACCCCTGATGATGTTGTGTCAATCGCTGCCATGTCATTTATGCCCTTTATGCTCTAGCAAGGGAAGTCGTCCATTCGCTACTCAGTCCTTTCCACTTCACTATCATCATTAGTTTCAGTCTATCCATCGCTCTACTCTTTTCTCTCGTGCCTTAGTTGAAGGTCTCTCATTGCCTCAACTATGGCGCACCTCCTTCTGTCGACATCAGCTCATTTATTCCAGAAGCCAGGTCTAGAGGGCGGTGTACCTTGGTTCTAGCTTCCACTCTTGTTCGGTGCCTCAGATCAGGCAAAGGGATATCTCCTTTCCCTTTGGCTTGGTTGTTTCTCCAGCTCCTTCAGCATGATCAAGATCCGTATACTTGATGGTCCAGTGATCCACAGCCTCGACAGCATTCCTGTGTGAGATGTTTCAACCCCAAGAGGGGTGGTTCATGGTGGCTCCCCCACATGCCCTGGCTAGCTCTTCTTCACAGCCTTCGATGCAAATTATTGTATTTGATGATGATGGGGCCAGGCTGTCGCTTCTTCATCTTGTGCATGTATCGCCCGATTTTAGAGCCCTTCCCATTTGCAAAAGGTCAGTTGTATTTGTATCTCATGTACTGGACATTATTGTATAAGTCCTGTCGTTATCCCGTAATGCTCATGTATGTGGATTCCTCATTGCATTTTTATCCTGCTCATCATTATGCCACTGTATTTTTATGAAACTCACCTGTCCCTTGTTACCTGGACACACTATTCTTTTTGTACTTTGTCTCTATGGCATAGGTATGTTCTCCCCCGCGCTCTTCAAAGACAAAATTCCTCTCATAAAAAGAAGATCGTGCCACCACAGTCTGCTTCCTCAGGGTCTAGTCCTTCAGCACACTATCTACCTCACATTTCTCTCTCTGACACCCCTTTTGTTGTCTAGTGATTGTGTTCTTACAACGCACTTCGGTCATACGATTTGCTCCTGACACTCGCACGCTGGGGGGCAATCTGTTACACCATTTTTTGGTCATCTAACCTATTATCATTAGATGGACCCAAGTACACCATGTAAGACCAGTTTTACCCTAAGTAAAACTGCTTTCACTATGTTAAAACAGAAAACCCCAAAAGGAAATATTAAACAAACCCATATTTGTTTTATTTTCCTCATGGAATAATTAAATAAACCATAATTTAATTATTATTCCCAGTCATTTTTAACCCAAAATCAAAGAAATTAATTAGATAAACCTTTATTTATCTTATTATTTTCTAGGAATAATCATTTAAACCTTATTTAGATGATATTCCTTGTTAAATATGACCAAATCACCCATAAATAATTAAATAAATCACTATTTATTTAATTATCTTTCAACCACTTCCCTAAATAATTAAATAAATCATTATTTATTTGATTATCTTCTAACCGCTTCCTTAAAAAGATAAATAAATCATTTATTTATTTATTTTTGACAAATTAAGGGATTTGACCCAAGTCAAATACCTTTTCCCTCCAACAAATATAATAAAATATTCCATAAAAAGTGGATCTAGATCCGGTTAACCCATGCACCAAGATCTAGAATGACCCAATATTTTGTTATAAATAGGAGGGTTTTTCCTACCATTATTCACCTTTTGTTGCCTATTAGATCACTCTGGATCTATACACTTGGTCACCATTTTCTGCCATTTTGCTCCCTTTGAGCTCTACTCTTTGCATTGGGTTTTCTACATCAACTAGAGAGAGAAATCTTAGATCTGAAGTGCTGAGGACTTCCAAGAACCCATCCCACCGAGGGGAATTGGATACTCCTTCTAGTTTTCCTCACAGGTGCCCCATTAATACAAAAACTCTTTCACAAATTGTTCTTGTCTTGTCTATTGGTATATGGAGCAAACCCTTGTTTTTACTGCTTAATGTCTTTCCATGCATAGATCTGGTATTTTGCAGCTCTTTTCTTGTCTAACTAACCACAGATCTGAAGATATTGGCAGCCACTTTTGTTGTTAGGGCTATTAGTTATGCGTAGCAAAGTGGTCCTTTTCCTACACTTCGATAAAGGATCATACTAACAAATAGGATATGGCTTGTGATAAGTTAATAAGTCGGGAAAAATATATGGATTTCTATTTTTAGACATATTGGGCGGAATCTATTTTTAGATTGCCAGTCTAAAAATAGATATGTCGAATATTATTAGCTCTTAATAATATTTGGACTCTAAACATTATCTTATTCTCTTGGAGCACTTCAGTTAAGTGCACAGATGTGGCACAGGATCTGACAGAAGGAATTACGCTATTCCTGAGGATTATGTGGAGCTATTGCATGAAGACTTCAGTTAGAACTCATGTGACAGAGTTTGGTGGAGTTGATTGAGGAAGTTAGTGGATTTGTATTCAATTTAACTAATCTAAACATAGTTGAGCTATTTGTATTCATTTTAACTAATTGATACAATTAGTGAGAGTGGTGTGAATTAATTATTAATTAATTCACTAATTATAAACTCATTAATCAACTAAAGAATGCATCAATTAACTTCAGTGCATGGACAATTTCAGTGGAGACCAGTGCAGAAATAGGTGAAAGAGCAGGTTAACTATCAGTTGTGACTATACTGTTGCTATTTGCAACACACAGTGATTGGAGAAGCCCATGAGGATTGCGCAGTACAAGCCAGGTGGTTATGTTATTTAATGAGCCATCCCATAGCATTGATTACGCAATAGAGGCTGGCTATCAAGTGGCAAAAGATTGGAGCATGTGTTTTGCTAGATCTAGCTTGATAGTGTGTAGCAATTGAGGGTGTGCATGAGAGCTTGTGAGGAGTTTTGTACTATGATTGTTACATGATCTCCATGACATATAATATACAGATAGTTGGGGTTTTCAGCTTTAAGCTTTCCCATTAAATACTGTGTTCATATGTGTGATTGTTTGTGGTTTTAATGTACGCATGCAATTGATTTTATTTCCGCATGTGATGATCAATGGTAGAAGAGATTTTGTATTATGCATGAAGCTAAAATAGTGTGTGATCAGGAGAATCTCGGTGAATAATATATCAGTTATTCAAATTTATACAAGATAGATGGTTAAATATTTTGAAAGAATATTTTTCGGTTCATGATTTTTCCAATCTAGAAAATATTATTTTTTCACTCCTTAAAGCCGCCCCACATGTCAAGGACTGGTGGGAAACCTGCTGTGAACAAAGGGATGAGAGATAACCCTCATAGTTTTCAGCTGCACCCACTTGGAATTCTTTTCAAAACACAATCAAGGAATAGTATTACCCTATGGGGAGCTATGAGGACAAGTACATACAATGGATGACACTGTGGAAACAAATGGATCAAGATGTGCATGAGTTGACGAATCTTTTCCATACCCCGCACAAAACGTTGGGTATCAAATATTCAAAAAAACATTTGGTGCTTAAGTACTATAGCTTCTTTCACAAATACATTTAGGAGGAAATGGATTTCCTTGACATGTTCTCGCTTGGTACAACATGTTTCTATGCTGCCAAGATTGAGTAGAAATTCAAGTAGAAGAAATGAGACTTTGGATTTGCAAACCCAAAGCAGATCAAATATGCCCCCAAGCCACAAATCAAAGGGAAAATTTAGGCCGCAATCCCCAGGAAAATTCCTCAAATATGCAAGCTAAGAATAATGGGAAGGCAAAGATGGACACAGATAAGTGGTGTGAGTTCCATAAAACTCCAACTCACAACACAAACAAATGTCGCATAAATCATGCACTAGTGGTCGAGTTGAAAGACTCAGAGAAAGAAGCATGCTCTAATTCTGATCCAGAACCCGACAAGGGAAAATAGATCATTGAAGTATAACCCATTGTGATGGTAGCCACCACCAAAATCCAAAAAGCGGAACCTGAGGATCTAGACAAGGGGGAGCTCCTCTTCTAGTCAGAGATTTGGGTAAAGGTTTCGTTGGTGCAGTTCATCATTGGCAGTGGGAGCCAACAGAAGTTGATTTTAGTTGAGGTAGTTAATAGATTGAAGTTGTAGACAAATTTGCATCCATATCAATACACCATCAGGTGGCTCCACCAAGGGTGAGATCTCTATGTCATCCAACAATGCCGCTTGTCGTATAGCATTAAGCCCTTTGTATATGAGGTATTGTGTGATGTTTCCCCTCTTAAAGTTTGTGATTCTTTATTAGGTCAACCATACCTATGGAAACTTCATGCTATATATGAATCCATACCTCATTATGTTATTACTACTTTGGGTTAGAAGTTGTACATGATACCAAAGGTAGCGTCGCCTACCACCTTTTCTTTGATCTCTGCTAAACAATGGAGTAAGATCATTTCCCACACTGGGAAATTTGTCTTCCTTATGATTCACCCTCAGAACAAGAGGAATATCGTGACCACATCCAGAGCCTCTAGATAAGGCTCCTCTGCATGACAACAACAAATGGACAAGGTCATGGAGGAGTATGGGGACATATTCACCTCACCCACATGGGTACCCCTATAGTGTCAGGTCAAGCACTCCATTGATTTGACCTTGGGCGTGCTTATACCCAATGGAATATTCTACCGATGCTTTGTTATGGATAACGATGAAATCAAGAGGAAAATTTAGGAGCTATTGCAGAAATGGCACATTAGGCCAAGCTCCTCACCTTGTGGGAGCCCGATTATGTTGGTATAGAAGAAGGACAGAACTTGGAGGTTTTGTATTGACTATCGGGCACTGAATAAGATCATCATCTAGAATAGGTATCCAATCCCATAGATTGATGACCTTCTAGAAAAGCTCAAGGGGACCAAATATTTCTGCAAGATTGACTTGAAGTTTGGTTACCACTAGGTACCAATTGAACCCTTTGTAAGACTGTAATATTCCAAATTTTACATCTGTTTATTGGAATATTAGAGTTCTTACTTATTTTTCTTAACTAAGTAAATAAATGGGTGGAGGGACCGATAACCCCTTAAGATGAATAAATCCACTCCTAAGAGTGTGAACATGGTTAATTAGCTAATAAATCTACATCATGGAATAGTGGAGAAGCTTATTAATGAATCAAAGAGTGGGGATCAAACATCATTAATAAGAATAACATGGAGAGATGAAGGAGTATAAGATCTAGGAGGAATCAAAGTAATATCATAGAGTAATAAATGATGAGATGATGGAGGAAGTGGTGCATTAGTACACACATGATGGAGAGGGTGAACATTAAATGCAAATATCATGGAGATCATGGAGAGACAACGCAGTCAACATGGAGACCTATGTCCACATGTGAAGCGCAGTTATGAGGTGGGCCAAGTCATGGGAAGGCTCATAATCTATATAATGAAGATAAAGGCAACATTTGAGGTAGGATTTGTATTATTGATTATTGATCTGTTTATATCTAGATTTTTCATGTGACATTTCTATGCACGCTTATGTTGTTTAGCTAAGTCTGCAGTGATGTTTAGCACAGGATGCTCCTGAGCGGGAATCCCACCCTTACCCACGGGGGACTTCGAGTGCCTACTATGGGAAGGTTATTATGAGCTGCCATTCATCATCAGGCATTGGTGCCATATTATACCTACTCTTTGCAGTCTATACATCTTCAGAAATAACGCATTTCTGCATCAGGGTTTGAGAGGAGGTGGTTGTCCTCCAGTGTTTCAGATGAGGAACTAGTGGAGGATTCATACTTGCACCTTGAGCTTCAAGATCAGTCTTCCAGTGCTTCATATCTATATCAGGCATCAAGTCAAACACATCACACCTCCATGCAGCAGAATTCCCATCAAGGATTAGCAACTCCAGTCCTGTAGATCCAATGGAGGAGGGAAGTTTCATGTACTTTAGATGGAAATCCTGTGAGGGATCTTCCCCTCACTTTTCACTTATTATTTCCATCATTCTTGAGCTGAGTAGACATATTTTGCAGTAGGCATCAGTCTCTCCCTCCCATAAAGCACATTTTTTCCAGCTGTTGTATATGCAACGGTTGTTATCTTAAGAGGAGGAAGAAGAAGCTAGATCTCAAGCTTCTAGCTTGGAGATATGAAGGAGGGATCAGCCCTCAAAGTATAGATTTTATCTATAACACATTGCAGCCATCTTATATCAATTTATGCTTCAAATTTTCATAACCCAGTTGTCAAGGGATCAAACGCTAGGAAGGTGAATTTATGATCTTCTTAGATATGGATTTCCTTTCTAGGTTATCTTGGGTTTCCATCATAGTTCCCAGAGAATCTTGGCATCATCAGAGCTCTAGAGCACCATATATCTACATTTCCCTTTCAGAAATCAGATGTTAGATTATCATCAGCTGAAGGGACATCGTAATATACAACTTCTAGCAACTCCAGTTACGCAGTTCCTGCTTTGGTATGATTTCAGGGTCATTCTAGGCCACTTTCTTGGCTTGAGTGATTCTACTTTATGCGCTATTGTATCTATTATCCATCTCCACATAATAAAATGACTCACCTATTCTGGATATTTTTGTGTTTTTCATAACTTATGTGTACATAATCTGTTGTTACAAATATTGTGTTTGTATACCACAACTCTTATTGGCAATCTAACATACATCTAGCAGATCCTTACTGAGTTTCTTACTGAGTTATATTTAGGTTATTCCTTCCATTGTTTGACTTTAAAGCACTTATTCACTTTGTTAATATTGTACTCATAACTTGGAGGCCATTAGCTCTAATTTGTGGGTTACCTCATAGATATCAAGGATTTACATTAATGGATTTTGACTAGATGGTTTCCCCCATGGTTGATAGAAAAATTATTATCCCATCATGGAGATTCATACTAGTTGAGGCTTGCAAGTTACATGTCGTAGTAATATTGAGCATGTCTGGCTTCATTTCAACATAAATTTGAAGTTTGCATATGAGAGGCCTATTTCACAGGGTTTTTATGGTCCTCTCTTATAGTTTAGTTTTCTTCAAGAGTTGTAAGATTCTTAACATCCCATGGGAGCATTCTTCCCCATTTTTTCCTAGTGTTATCACCTAGATTGGGTTTACTCAAAGTCAAATCAAAGTGTCTATTTCCCTTTTTTCATGGGTATATTTTGGGATGGATTCATTAGTTGGTGTATGAACATGACATTGACAAAATTTCTAGGAGTACCTCTTAGACTTGGCACATGTATTGTTACTTGGGGATAGATGGTTTGGTATTTTCTTAAAAATGTTATTCATATAGTTGCAACACATGTTCAAGTGGATAGGTTATTCAATGGTAGATGATGTCACATAATTACAAGTTCAGTGTGGTATTTAGAGCAGGTATGAGAGTCAAATACCTCAAAGGATATGATTAGGTTGGTTTTGAATGCTTATTTTATTTGATATTTTATTATAGGTTTGAACACCCTTTGAGGAGATTTGTATGTAGTTCAAATTTCAAGAAAAACTAGAATTTTTTTATTTTTAGTAATGTCTATTTTTAGCAATTTTTGAAAGTTGTCCAATGAACGAGATGATTACATATTTGACAGCTCAATTGGGAGATTTTTTTATGGTTCAAGTTTCATGATATTTCGAGGTGTTGCTATGTTTATTAGGGTGACTATACTTTACACATCGTTGTATAATTCCAAGTCATTCCAAACACTTTCAAATTTCAACCATTGATTGTGTTTTAGAATGGTTTGTATTGGGCTTGTTGGCCCACATGAAGATATTTGTTATTTTTAGATAATAACGAGCCTTAAGAGATTCTCTTATGGCCTCAAATCATGGGCCCTCCTTAATGAGTTCCTAGTATCATAAAGTGTATTCACCCTCTTAGATAACTACTTACTAATTTTGAGATGCATATATTTAATAGGAAAAAGATGGCTAGACTTAGGGAGTTCTTGCATGAGAGCATGGATTTTTTATTATTTTAAGAATTTTTATTTTCCTAAAATTAAGTTAGATGCCATGGTATTGGTGACTTTTACTTGTTCCCTATTTTAGGCTTGAAATTTGACCGTTTCCCTTTCTAGACGGGGGTGCCTTAGCCTTGGAGTAATCTTGGAATTTCCCTTCTTAGACCCATGCACCCTAGCCTTGGAGAAAATTTTTAGCATGATAAAATCTATCATACGAGGATTCAACATAGATTTCTTATTTTACACTTAGAGCTACTTTTTAGGGAATTCAAAAGTATGCCCTAGAATGGGTAGGGGTGGTGGTAATAAAAAGGTGATTGTTATCTTTGGAGGAAGTTGTCCTTTTAAGGAGGTTATTCATGTAGCTACTATTTTATCATATGAGGAATTTTATATTTCTAACATTCTATTCTTACTTTTTCTCTTTTGTTATTTTTGTTGTTCTCTTCTTATTCTTTCTTTTTTCTAGATATTGTACAAGTTATAATGGATAAAGATCAGGTTTCTTGGTGACCAATTATGTACTAGATCTTAGTTGATTAGTGCCTTTGCACCTTTCATTACTTATTTTTTTCTTGAGAGAATGATTGGATCAGGAGTGTACATATCCCATTCAATTGGGAAAGATTGTACTAAAGTTCTTTTTTGTTAGAAATTGTAAAGGGTTATGTTCTTTCTACAACCCTTGTCAATGAAGACAATCATGTGATTTTTTAGCAACTATTTCTTTCACTCTACTTGATTCTTCCACTTATCATTTATTAAGCCATTAATGAACTCTTAGCCCTTAAATTACTTATTTAAAATAGAACAAATATTAGTCATATTAATTAAGCATGTAGGTTTATTGTTTAGCTTGTTGCCTATTTTTTCCATAAATAAAATAAACCATACACCTTTCTCAATTTATGTGCACCCACAAAACCAAAAACTATTTTTAAAAAACTAGAAAAACTACTCTAAAAATTTACTTTTTACCTTAAAAAATTAATCACATTAGTTTGTTGTAATTTCTCTTTCACATTTAAAATTAGTCTATTAAATCATTATATTGATATTTCAAATTTAAAGTAAAATTATGTTATAAAATTTTGTTTATAATTTCTAATCCATAATTACATTATTAAGAGTATAAAACTATACCATTTCTTTTATGCATATTCTTTTGCCTAAGACACTTTCAAGCTTTCAAATCTTTTTTACAATGCTATTGATATACATTTTGAGCATCATTAATTTTTTTTTTTTGGTAATAGTATTAATCCATGGTTCACTTAGAGATATTGTGACCAATAATGTGATCCGTATATGTAACAAAAATTCATGTAATCATTCATGCCATGGTTGGAAACATGGTCAAAACCAGCCCTGCCATCGATCTAATAATAGCCCTTCAACTCATTGAGGAAAAGGAAATCCTTGTTGTTGCTCCAATTGTTGATTGCATTGTTCGTTGTGCAGTTATTGCAACCCAGTTGATTTACCTGAACCACATTGTGTTTATCCTTCTGGTACCTAAATGCTGCAAGAAAGCAGAAACAAAGTTCGAAACTCAAGAAACAAAAAACAAAATAAAAGAGATTTGGAGTTCTAAACTCAAGAAACAGAAAACAAAATAAAAGAGGTCTGGGGTTCTAAAACCTGGAAAAGAAAAACAAAGCGGAAGGTATTTACATCGTGTAGTTAACATCGGTGTTCCATCCCAAATCGCTACGGATGATGTAATCCCTTATAGCGAACCATCGCAAGGGCGCCCAGGAAGAGCCATGCGCCTAATAAGTGTTTATTACCCTTCATTGATACTGTCAGATTCAACACCTTCACTATTATTATAGCTGAATGAATGCTACAGGAAGTTTAAAACCAGTGCCAGCGCCAACTGCAAATGGTATTTGACTTACAAAGATTTGGCTCCGCTCAGCAATGTAGCCAAGTCTCGTAACAAGCTCCAACAACAAACCACTAGCTAATCCAGAAACCTTAATAAAATCTAAAGACCCGATGCCACGGAGATTCTGTCGTGTGTTTGGAATTTGCAATATGCGTAGCCATGGGCTCATTTCAAAATTTTCCAAAGCAACTCTACTGTTTGAAAACCTTGGCACGGAAGGAGCATTTGAATATTTGAGCACGGAGAAGAATTGATTGCATACCTGTGAAGAAATCTGTAGTTGTAAAATTGCCAAAAAATGGCCTTGTCAGTTAATCGAGGTTGTCTAACATGTATGTATTACCATCTATACAGATGGTCATGTCAACTCCAAGAGGTCGCATTAGTTGCTGATTCTGACAGGCAAGGCACATCAAATGGAAGTGCATCATTCTGACACCACGTCAAACAGAGGGGCGTTGGAGGGGTTGGAGGAATGCCGACTGACAAAAGCTAAGAAATTCCTCCGCCTGGCTAGAGTACTCCCCAAAAAACCTGTGTGTGAGATTTTCAGAGCTTTTATAGAAGGGACCACATGTATATCGGTGTTGTCAGGTCTTCCAGCAAGTTTTGATTTATCAATAAGGGCATACTACTTTAATGAGACAATTATCGTGCCTTATTCACTCAGTGTTATCAAATAGACTTTATACAATTATTCCAGTGAGTTCCTTAAATGGATTTCAGAGGATTTATCAACATGAAGGGCATACCATTGTAATGAGATAGTTGTCATTCCTCTATCAAACCTTCGATAGTTTCACACTACAAATAGAAAATTCCAGTTCAGCAATAAAATGCCTGAATATGTTAACCATAGTTCTTCCTTAACATGCTGACCCTTCTGCAGCAACTTGACTAGGATATATCACTCGAACCAAATCCATACATATGAAAGATCTTGTCAAATGTCAAGTCCTTATAATAGTAATATTTTCAAGGCATGAACATGAGCTCTTAAAGCTTCACCCAAACACATCATATTTTACCAAGAAGATGAGTATGATATCCATTCCTCTACAAAACAAGCAAGTCAATTATTTCCACAACCTCTGCTACAAACTATGTCACTACACAAGCAATTCTTTCATCGATATATGTAACTGATCCCATGCAATTCTTGAAGCTTCAAAGCACTCTTTAGGTTAATAGTTTCACACATAGAGATCCTCAATATACCACTTCTCTCATTGTTAGTCCTTACCTTTAGCATGACTATAGCTATCGATAAATCGTTGGTTGGCAATTAATTGATGCGACTCAATTTTTTTTCATTTTTTCACCATTTAACCAAACTTTTATAATGACAATTCTCATTCATCCAAATTTTAACGAAAATTTTGGGATGAAGCTCTTATTGCAGACTTGCTTATCCCAATATAGGAATGTTGGACAACCTATATTTTATCCAAAGTTTTAACCACTACTCTTTTTATTTTAACATATTCAAAGTTAGTTGCCTATTTTGCTGTATACCATGTATTATATTTTTTCTTGTGTATTTTGTTGTATCCAAAGTTTTTATTATATCTTCGTTGCTCCTGCTATTACCATTTGTATCCAAAGTTTCAAAGTTTGTATTATATTTTTGTTGCTCTCTATGTTGCTGCTACTACCATTTTTCAGGATGCCACGTGCTGCCACAACCATTTTCTGGGACGCCAGCTCTTCTTGTTGCCTTGCCTTCTGTCACAAATCTTTTGTGCCACATGCTCTCGTTGATGTCTGTAATATGTTGTTGTGTATGAGTTATCAACATATCTGAACTGGTAACTTGTGGTCAGTTCTATTCCCTTTAGAGCCACGAAAGTCAAGAGCCAAGTCGACTGAGATGCATAGCTTCTCGCAGGATTTTATATGGGCTGGGTGCAATTTTTTCTCAGCAGGGAAACATTCTCATAATGTTTGATGGACACATGAAGGAACTAATTCCTGATTTTTCGGTATGCCTGTGACAACTGGAGTGGTCTCTTCTTCTAGTAACCGTCCCTGCCATTTGCTGCTCTGAAATTGCCCTTTGCTGTTCTGAAATTGCCACGTTTCTCCTCTTAAATCTCCACATTTCGTTTAAATCAAACTCTATTTATAGAGAATGTAATTCCTGTTTATGGTAATCTGTGTTAGTGAGTTTTATTAGTGATAAGGTTTTTTTATTTGTGCACTGTAATAGAGACTAGTCTGAAATTTTATTTGTGTGAAAACAGAGCATACTCTATTTTACTGTTTTGTAGTAGAGGTAATTTGTACCCTTTTTTACTGTTTGGAATAAAATGTTGTGACAGTGATTTCCTAAATTTGATATCTGAGTTTTACTTTTGTTTCTCATAAGCAATAGCTGATAATCACTGATCAGATTTTCAAATAGAGCTTATTTTCATCAGAAAACTGAGTTTTACTTTTGTTTCTCATAAGCAATAGCTGATAATCACTGATCAGATTTTCAAATAGAGCTTATTTTCATGTGTATTTTCTGGGCGTGACTCCTCAGTGGCTCCATTTTTCAGATTCTTCATTTGGTATCGGAGCCTTGGTTTGTGGTTGTTTGCTCCTAGAAGAAGGAGAAAATGGGCAAAAATAACAATTCATTCCAGTACCAGATTCCTCTTTTCTGTGGGGAAAATTATGAGTATTGGAGTGTGAAGATAAGAACTTTGCTCATATCACAAGATTTATGGTTGCTTGTTTACAGGGTACACATTTATGGTTGCTTGTTTCTACAGGGTACACAGAGCCAGCTGATCAAGCTGCTTATAATGCATTGATCAACTCGCTGATCAAGCTGCTTATAATGCATTATCAGTTGATCAGAAGACACAAAATTGAAGGAGAATAGGAAAAAGGATGCTAAGGCTCTGTTTATTCTTCAAACAAGAGTTGATATTTCAATTTTTCCAAAGATTGCAGAATGTGGAATGTCCCATGATGCTTGGGAAAACTTGGAGAAGGTATACAAGGGCTCTGTAAAGGTAAAAGTTGTCAAACTTCAAATGTTGAGAAGAGATTTTGAGTCTCTTTCTATGAAAGAAAATGAAAGTGGTGAATGTTTTATTACTAGAGTTCAAAATATTGTTAATGTTATTCATGCTCATGATATTGTTAATGTTATTCATGCTCATGATGAAACTCTCAAAGATAGAAGGGTTGTAGAAAAAATGTTAAGAAGTCTTCCTAAGAAGTTTGATCATGTCACTATTTCTATAGAAAAATCAAGGGATTTAACACAACTAACCCTTGATGATCTGTTTGGAAGCCTGCAAGTACATGAAGGCAGGTTGAAAAAGAATGAGGAATTTTTGGATCAAGCCTTCCAAAGCAAGTTGAAGGTAAATGATAAGAAGAAACAATCTTCCACTGTAAAAAATGATGCTCCTACATCATCACATAGAGGTGGCAGAGGTTCTAGAAGAGTTAGAGGTAGAGGTGGCCGAGGTAGAGGAAGAAGCAGAACTAGTTGAAGGTAGATGATAAGAAGAAACAATCTTCCACTGTAAAAAATGATGCTCCTACATCATCATATAGAGGTGGCAGAGGTTGTAGAAGAGTTAGAGGTAGAGGTGGCCGAGGTAGAGGAAGAAGCAACAGTTCTGGCAGAGGTAAGTTTCACTGCGCCTATTGTAATAAAGATGGTCACCTTTCTCTTTTATTCTTTTCAAAATAAAAGAGACACCTTTCAAGAAAATTTCAGTAAGGAAGAAGGTGAAATTCTCAAACTTTATTTCTCACAAGTAACAAACTTGAAGCTTGTGATGATTTTACATGGTACTTGGATAGTGGTTGTTCAAATCATATGACTAGAAAAAAAAAAATTGTTTGTGAATCTAGATGAAAATGTGAAAGGGACAGTTAGTTTTGGCAATGATAATGAAGGAGAGGTAATGGGAAAAGGTACTATTGCCATACGAGTTAAGAACGGAAAAAATATGTATGTTCAAGATACCTTGTTTGTTCCAAACTTAAGGCACAACTTGATTAGCATAGGGCAACTGAATTCTAACAATTACAAGACTGTTTGTGAAGGAAAGTGTTGTAAGATTTTTTACAACGATGCCCTTGTTGCTAAAGCTCCCATGACTGATAATAGGATGTTTTTGTTAAGAATGGAATCAAATGTAGTTTTCTTGAAGGCCTTAGTTGATGATTCTTGGCTTTGGCACAAAAGGTTTGGACACCTTAATTTTTGATCTCTATCCCTTATGCAAAAGAAGAGTTTAGTAAGAGGTTTACATTCTTCCATAGAGTCCAATAATAAGATATGTGAGCAACAAAGAGCAAGTTTTCCTCATTACAAGTTTAGATCTTCTATTTTTTTCAAGAATGTCTTGGGTTTATTTCATAAGTCAGAAATCTCAAGCTTTTTGTTGTTTTCAAAAGTTTAAAAAGCTTGAAGTTCGTGTTGTTTTCAAAAGTTTAAAAAGCTTGAAGTTCGTGTTGAGAAGGAATCAGGATATTATTTGAAAGTCTTGAGAACTGGTTGAGGTGGAGAATTCACCTCCAATGAATTCGAGGAATTCTGCAACTCACATGGCATTAAGAAGGAGTCCACTACTACTTACACTCCTCACCAAAATTGAGTAGCAGAGAGGAAAAACAGAACAGTGGTAGAAATGGCCAGATGTATGTTGAGATAAATGTGTTTGCCAAATATGTATTGGGTAGATGCAGTCCATTCAGTCATATATATTCTCAACAGAAGTTCTACAAATATGGTAAAAGATTTTCCTCCTTATGAAACTTGGTTTTACAAAAAGCCTAATGTTTCTCATTTGAAAATATTTGGGTCTACATGCTTTGTTTATATTCCTAGTCAACGAAGGCATAAGTTAGATGGAAAATTTGTAAGATGTGTTTTCATTGGATATTCTGAAGAAAGTAAGGCTTATAGATGTCATGATCCACTACAATTAAGCTTTATGTTAGTAGATCCACTACAATTAAGCTTTATGTTAGTAGAGATGTGATATTTGATGAAGGGGAAGTTTATTTCAAAAATGAAAGAGAAGTTAAAGTGATGAATTCACATATTGAAGGCTTAAGTTTTGATAATAATGATGAGTCTTTGCAGCCCTCTACAGCAAGATATATGGGCTCACCTTCACGGAGTTCTCCATTGAGGGTATATTCATCCTCTCCAACAATAAGAACTCATGATGATAGCCAAGCAATATCTCCATTCAGTCCTCTTAGAAAAACAAAAATAATTTCTAGGTATGCTGATCATAATTTTGCTCTTCTTTCTTCTGCACATGTTGAACCTTTCAGTTTAATGAACCTTGTTCTAATGAGTTATGAATGCAAGCCATGGAAGACGAGATTTCACAAATACAAAAAAATGACACAGGGGTGTTAGTTGATCTTCCTCATGGAAAATCCACTATTGGTGTAAAGAGGATTTACAAACTTAAATTTAATACGGATGGCGACATTTCAAAACATAAAGCACGTTTGGTTGCACAAGGATATGTGCAAAACATAAAGCACGTTTGGTTGCACAAGGATATGTGCAACAAGAAGGCATTGACTATGATGAAACTTTTTCTCCTGTAGCAAGAATGGAAACAATAAGGATATTTCTTTCCATTGCATCTCAGTTAAAGTTAATTGTTTATCAAATGGATATTTTAAGGAAGAAGTTTATGTTGATCAACCTAAGGTTTCATTATTGACCTTAAAGAAGATAAGGTGTATAGCCTTAAGAAGATAAGGTGTATAGCCTTAAGAAGGCACTTTATGGTCTTAAGCAAGCCCCTAGAGCTTGGTACTCTAGAATTGATGACTATCTTCATTATCATGGTTTTGTTAAATGTAATTTTGAGAGTGTTGTCTACAAAAGGGTTGTTGGGTCAGATTTCATCATCCTTTTCTTATATGTAGATGATTTAATCTTCATTAGCACGTCATTTCCACTTATTTCCACTTATGGAGGAATTTAAAGAGGCAATGAAATCATAATTTGAAATGTCCGATTTGGAGAAATGCAATATTTCTTGGGAATGAAAATTCAACAAACAACTGAAGGTATTCTATTTGTCAAACTAAATATATTGAAGCCATGTTGAAGAGGTTTATCATGCAAAATTGTAAACCTGTGAGCACTCCTCTTGTAGTTGGGAGCAAACTAATGAAAGATGAATAAAGTCCACTTTGTGATGCTACCCTTTATAGATCCCTGATTGGAAACCTTATGTATCTGACATCCACTAAACCAGACATTATGTTTGCTGTCAGTCTAGTTGGTAGGTACATGCATCAACCTCACGAGTCCCATTGGCGGGCAACCAAAAGGATTCTCAAATATGTAAGTGGTACTAAATTTTATGGATTGTTTTATATCTCTGCTAATGATTCAAATTTTGTAGCATAAGCAAATGCAGATTGGGCGGGCAGCTTGGATGATTGAAAGAGTACCTCTGCATATGCTTTTCTCTTTGGAGGAAACCTTGTTTCTTGGAGCAGCAAAAAGCAACCCACAATTGCACTATCTACAGTTGAAGCAGAATATATTGCTGCATCAGCAACCAGCACACAAGACATTTGGTTGTCAAAGTTGGTGGAAGAATTGGGAATGAAAGTATTTAAACCCATCAAAGTTTACTGCGATAATCAAAGTACTATCTCCATGACAAAGAATCCAGAATCCAGTTTTCCATAGCAGGAGAAAACGCATTAACATTCGCCACCACTTCATTAGAGATCTTGTCCAACAAAAAATTCTTTTTTTTGAATTTTGTAAATCTGAAGATCAACTTGCAGACATTTTTACTATGGCTCTTCGAAAGGATCGATTGGAAGAACTCAGATCATAGTTGGGAATCCTCAAAATTGACATTAAGGGGGAGATTGAAGGAACTAATGCCCGAGTTTTCCGCATGCCTGTGACAGCTGGAGGGGTCTCTTCTGCTAATAACCATCCCTGCCATTTGTTGCTCTACAATTGCCATTTGTTGTTCTGAAATTGCCATGTTTCTCCTCTTAAATCTCCACATTTCGTTTAAATCAAACTCTATTTATAGAGAATGTAATTCCTGTTTATGGTAATGTGTGTTAGTGAGTTTTATTAGTGATAAGTTTTTTTTTATTTGTGCACTGTAATAGAGACTAGTCTGAAATTTTATGTGTGTGAAAACAGAGCATACTCTGTTTTACTGTTTTGTAATAGAGGTACTTTGTACCTTTTTTACTATTTGGAATAAAATGTTGTGACAGTGATTTCCTAAATTTGATATTTGAGTTTTATTTTTGTTTCTCATAAGCAATAGCTGATAATCACTGATCAGATTTGTACCTTTTTTACTATTTGGAATAAAATGTTGTGACAGTGATTTCCTAAATTTGATATTTGAGTTTTATTTTTGTTTCTCATAAGCAATAGCTGATAATCATTGATCAGATTTTCAAATAGAGTTTATTTTGAATCTGTATTTTTTGCGCGTGACTCCTCACTGAGCACTTAAATCCATTTTTCAGATTCTTCAACACAGAGGCCATGACACAAACAATTCATTTGAACTACATGCTCTGGAACATGGATGAAAAATAGACTTAAAGCGAAAATAGAAACACCTGGTTATAGAAGGAGACTTGAAAATCATTCATGGTAATACCAAAACCTTAGTTGATCTGTTTATTAACCATGTGTATAGTTGTAGATTTAAAACGTTCTACATTCTAGCTACTTAATTTCCTTCTTTAAACTGACAAATTTCCTGCTTTAAAGCCCTATTTCCAACCCTATTTGCAAATATTTCCAACCCTATTTACAACCATTTGCAGACAAACTGAGATAGGACCCCTATACCTCCTTTCTTCTTATCTAAATCTCACATCAAGCCAATTACTCGTTGATTTAACTTTTTTCTGATTCTTGTCTGCCACATATTATTATTTCACTAAATTACTTTGTTTCCTTTCATAAAGAGATTAATCAAACCCCAATCAAATTGTTAGTGCAACAAGAAGCTGGGAAAACTTAATACTACAACATGAAAAAATGGTTTTATCTCCTTAATGGTAGAATCTAAAATCTGGAATACTAACAACGGTTCCTCCACAGTATAGACAAACTTAAATTTTGTTACATCAATGGTAGCATAAAAACCAGAAACAAGATTATAGCTACCCTAGCTACCGGGAGCCTGGTCATTGATGTCGATCATTCCTTCGCATCTGCAACACCACTTGTTGCATCAGAAAAATCACAACATTTTCCTTCCGTAACTGAGATATTTTCCTTTGGTTCCAGCGCCAACAATCTTTGATTGGATTCCTTGTTTCACAGTGTAAATATTTAATAATTGATTGCTACTTTTACAGCACACAACAATTTGGATTTCATATATTGAACATAGAAACTATATATAGTCATCATGTAAGGAAAATTGATATATAGTAATTTATAACATTCTTTTAATGTACAAAAAAGACAAAGCTTCGAGAAAAATGGGAAAATGGGTACTTACTTTTGGACCATTTTTTTTTTTTTTTTTTGCATCTAGGGTAATCGGTAACTGGTGAGAGTTATCCTGAATAAGGCCCAGGATAAAATCCTACTGGCTGCCACTATAAACCTAGGCTAAGTGCAACAACCTGCAAATTGAGTGAGTTATCCTGAATAAAGCGGGATCAAATCCTGCTGGCTGCCACTATTACCCTTATAAACCTAGGCCTAGGAGGGCAACAACCTGCAATGGGGTCGCCTACTCTTCTAGCCAAGACACAACAGGCCATATACTCAATGAGATTTGAACCTCCATCTCATGGGTTTCACCCAGCGAAATTTACCGTTAAACCACATGTATTACTTTTGAACCATTTTAACTACCTACTACCTCTTTAGGAAAAAGAAGAAATCAATTGGGAAAATGAGTACTTACTTTTGGACCATTTTAACTAGTTCCTACTACCTCTTTAGGAAAAAAAAAGAAATCAATTGCCCAGCCTGATCTAATACTATAGATTGAGGCTTTGGAGCTGAGGGTGAGAAGGAAGACATTTTCTTCAAATAAAATTAGATAATGCAACCATTGCAGTGTCATTGTTTCTCTCTGAGTTTTGGTATTTTCTCTGTGTCTTGGTATTTTCTGTGTGTTATGCTTAGTGATGGACTCACACAGTGGAAACATGCACATAACATTTGGGCGATGGAAGCATAGAAAAACAATTAAGAAAACATCTAATGAAAACACATTCTTATGCATGCAACCCCCACTTGACAGTTATTTTATATTTTATTTCATTTAAATTTATTTATTATTTATTATATTTATTTATTTATTTTAATTAAAAAAATTTATTTTTAATTTACATATATTAAAAAAAATTTAACCCCATCATCAGCATCATTCTTGCACCATTGTTGTTATTCTTTTCTTTTGATCAGGTTAGAGATCCATATACAAGCATATTTTCACTTTGCATCACGAATAGATCCAGATACAAAAGCACAACCTTATTATTGTGGTGAACCGGATACTTATGCTTATGATTTTGACGTGGAGTATACCACTGGCTCTGATTCAATTGGAGTAACCTTTACCAAGTGCACTATTGGAGTAAAATCCTAGATAACAACTGAGATGTAGAAGGCGAACCTGTTTCAAGCAGAGGTAAAACATACTATTTAACACAAAGACTATTTTTAGCACCATCTGACTTTTGGAAACATTTATATAAGATCACAAAAGTATTTGTGTGGCCATTATTTTCGTTTTAGTTGATTGGAAATTAATGATTATAATTATGTCGTGTGTGGCACACTAGAACAGAGTGACTGCAGCCATAGGCCGTTGTCGTTGAATAACTAAAGCAACAATCCTATTTTGATTTTTTTCTGCTACAGGTTTAAAGTAATCAAATTTAGGTTCCTATTGTCGGACCAAACTTTCTCCACAACTTGTGGATATAAGTGATCAACACTTGTAGATGTGCCTTCAAATCGATCCTTCAACAAATTCCTAGATCAGGCAAGCAGATGGATTCAGAGGGCTTGCATAACTTAGATATGTGAGATGGTTGTATTAGCTAGCGAAACCTTCAAGATATACAATGGTTGGTCTGCCGCAGAGGATAGGTGGTTTAGACAATTAACACGATATCAGATTAGTTAGATCATTACGCTTCAACAATTCAAAACTGAGACTTCCACAAATTTTAAAATCGAATTGTGCACAAAATACTTCAAGCCAAGTTTTGTCAGTAAAATCGCCTTAGAAAGTCAGATGTTTCATATGCTGTTGTGTCTCAAATCTGGTATACAAGGAGATGGGCATACTATGATAGAACTGTACAAACAATTAAGTAAACCAACTTTAATTCTCATGAATCTCCTTCAAATAAATCTTCAGCAAATTTCCTAAGATAAGAGACACACAAGACTGCAAAGTTTATAGTAATGTATTCAATGAAATGCTTCAATATTAGTGGCAAAAACAATGCTTGATTGGTATGCAAAATTCTTTGATTCACCTTCAAAATAAGAAACCAATGAAACCATTACAAAAATTCACCAGCCCAAAAACCCTTCTAGACTGTCTTATCGTCAGATCTTCAAAAATGACTCTAGGCCATGGAGAAATTTAGAAAATTCCTTGATAATATTAGAGAGAGAAATGAGTGCATTTATATTATGGGTTTTCAGGAAGGGAAGGCGACTTAACTTTAGGAAGGAAAAAATTAAAATTAAATTTTCGATTTATGGAGACAAAAATCCCGAAGCCGATTTAATTCAAAATATGATTCCTCACCGAATTATTTTAGTCATGGCCCTTTAATTCGATTTTTAATAAAAGGATTTTTTTGAGTTTATGAATTTAATAATAATTTACCAGAGTGTCGATTTGCTATATCATCACCTTTTAGGGGTCTTTGACCACAAGATGGGATTTGCATTTTCAATTGGACATATCTCTCAAACCATGAGGGCCCACTAAGCATGCCACAAACCTCCATAATCAACATGATGAAGATAATATAATTATGATGGTATCCAAGGAAATTTCACTGGCTTTCTACTTCAAAATCTTCAACAAGTGCAGGGTATGTTCATCATCCATGGAATCTAAACCCTAGAGCTAGGGTTTCATCAATGCATCATTTCATCCATGCATACTAGCATACTAAGGACATCAATAATGATATCCTACTCCCACTTTTACTTCAATGACAACCTACTCAACACTAAGTACATCATCTAATGGAAGTACCTACCACTAGAAAAGGAGACAAGGGAAAATGATTTTTTCGTGTACAAACACGTACAGTTAGTCAAGTGTTGAGGATATAAATTTTTTGAAGGGGAGGAGCATGTTAAGCACTATATAAGGGCCATATTAATCCTAAAACCGCCTATCATACCCCATATATTAAGTTATTAGATTTATATTGTTATATTATTATATCTCTGCTAGAACCTTTCATTATACCTTTTCATAATAATTGCACCCCCCCTCTCTCTCTCTCACACACACACACACACACACGGGAGATATAGTCTTAGGATCATCAATTTTTGTCTTATATATTGTATTAATTGTAAATAAGATTCCCCCTCGAAGTGGACTATAATTATCTTGATTTCCTATCATTTTTAAGGCATAAGTTTCATAGCAAATATGGTGATGGAATGACATTTATTGAAGTTGGCCTTTTGTAAGTTGGAGTTCTAGTTTGATATGAATTAAAGATTTGTGGTAAACTTATTTAAAATATGAACTTGTGTAGGGCCAATCTATGATAAAGGCTTGGGCTAACCTCAAGTTTTGATATATTGAATTGGATTTAAGGAAATATTAAAGGGCCAAACTTACCCTTGGGAAGTTTTAAGTTCATTCTAGCATGAGGAAACCTATTATTATGGGGTATTGAGGTGGAATTTTCACTTTGGAATCCCACTTATAATCACATGTAAGCCTTGGAAGGAAGATTAGGGGGCTTCATTGATTTTTCTATGGAAAAACTCTACATTGAAGGGTGGGTGTTGGATGTTACAATTACAAAACATTTCTTTAATGATATATCTCAAAATTTTGGGTTCACACCCCTTAGGTTTTACATATGTGGCTTGAAAATCCCCTACATTGTATTTCTTTAGATTACATAATTAAGCAAGAGAGTTTTTACCCCCTCTATAGTCTAGGTTAGGTTCTTTTAGACTATAAAATTAATATTTTAATGTAAAGGAAGTTGAGCACCTCCTCTATAAATAGAGGTTCACTTCCTCTCATTTTTCTCATGGTTGGATTTAAGGAAGAAATCCCTTCATAAGTTATAAATTTTTGAGATTTTCTTATTCTTATAAATTGGCTATGCATGGATGATTTGAGCGACCTCTTGGAGAGGTCTTATTGATGTGGACAATTCTCTTTTCATGGATGATTATTGGCGAGTTTTGATGAATTCATGATAAATTGAGTAGGGTATCTTTCTTTAACTTGTTTAAGTTGATGAATAATGGTTATTAAAGATTCACCAAAGTGTTGTTGGTATTTTTATATCGTTATCTTGGACAAGATTTTCATCAAATTATTTTGAGATGACCTAAATGAAGCTCCCTTCCTTATTTATACTTGAATATTGTAGGATACCTAGGAAAAACCTTGAAGGGAATATTATCACTCCCCCCAACTTCCCAAGGCTGAGAGTGGGATTGAAGGAAGGTAACCACATACCAAGCTTTAGGTCAGGTAGCTGGTCCTAGTAGGACCAGAGAGGGCTCTCTCAATGTCACTTTGCATTCAATTAAACGATTGAATATCTAATGATATTAGGCTAGGTATATAAGCTCAGTAAATAGGGTTTTTGTTTGGTGTTTTTTGTGTTGGATAGGAAATGACGGTTAGGAGACTAGTTTATTGCAGAAATTTCCAAATTATCCACAGTGTTAGGAGACTAGGTTTAGGTTTAGCTCAAATTTCAAGGTCAAGTTGCAGATATATAGACGAGGCCAGGTAGGTAGCTTGAAAGCATGCTTTGTTTGTCATTGTGTATAGGATGAAATCATAGAAAATATGAATGAGCACTGAGGTGAATTCATTCATTTAGAAGAACATAGACATATAATGTAAATATTGTTAAGACAAAGCATAAAAGGGTATGATTTCAGCTTGTAGACTGACAAGATAAACACATAGAAGCATGTATATGAAAGAAGAAAACATATCATTTAACATGATAAGATACACATATAGAGAAAGAACAAATGCTTCTAGGCATACCACATGATTCTTAACACAAATTCTGCAACATTGTCTTTGATTTCATTCCAAAAGGCTTGTATAATAGCTCCATTGCAAAAACCAACTATCCAACCCAAGAAAAGACTAAAGTGGGTCTACTTATTGAAAATATGAACAATGACACCTCGTAGGATTGAAATCTCATCCAAAGTGCATCATGATTACATGAGATGAGTCACTGTTGAGATTGCAACAAGATGATGAGCTTAGTGGAAAGGAGTTGCCTTCACTAAGTGGGCCCGCAGGGTATTTTTGGCGCAAAGTCTATTTTTAGACTATGTCTATTTTTATACATATGGATCATGTTCTATGAGTTGCAAGATGCTATTTGTGGATGGTTGGTCAAGTCAGGAAAAATAGATGGACTTCTATTTTAGACACTAGGCGAATCATACACCGTGCAGTCCTAAAAATGATATATCGAATATTGTAAGCTCTTAATAATATTTGGACTCTAAACATTATCTTATCCTCTTGGAGCACTTCAGTTTGATGCCTGGATGTGGCACATGCAGCTGACAGAAGGAATTACGCTATTCCTAGGGTTTAGTGGAGCTATTGCATGGTTGACTTCAGTTAGAACTCATGTGACAGAGTTTGGTGGAGTTGATGAGGCAGTTAATGGAGTTGTGTTCCGTTTAACTTAGTTGAGCTAGTTGTATCTAGTCTAACTGATTGATACAATTAGTGAGAGTGGTGTGAATTAATTATTAATTAATTCACTAATTATTAACTCATAAATCAACTAAAGAATACATCAGTTAACTGCAGTGTATGGACAGTTTCAGTGGAGACCAGTGAAGAGGTAGGTGAAAGAGCAAGTGTGACTATCAGTTGTGACTATACTAGTGCATGAGATGTGCACACACATTGATGGAGAAGCCAATGAGGATTGCGCAGTACATACTGGTGGGATTTGAACCTTGATCTTATGATTATCCATATTGGATTGCGCAGTAGAGGCTGGCTAACAGGTGGAGCAGATTGGAGCATGTGATTTGTATGATCTGAACTTGTGTAGTGTGTAACAATTGGAGATTGTACTGAGAGCTTGTGAGGAGTTTGTACAATGATTGTTACATGATCTCTATCATTATAATATACAGATATTTGGGGGTTTTCAGCTTTAATCTTTCCCATAAATACTGTGTTTATATGTGTGATTGTTTATGGTTTTAATGTGCGCATGCAATTGTTTATATTTCCGCAATTAATGATCAATAGTAGAAGAGGTTATGTAACTCTCATGAAGCTCGTATAGTGTGTACAGATTTAACTTTGTGAATAATTCTACCGTTTATTCAAATTTCTACAGTCACTTCCTAGAATTTAAGGAGGCTAGAAACCATTCCCTCAAATTCAGCTAAAAACTAGGAGTGTGTGTCCCCCACATTAAATTAGATGTTTCTTCATGATAAGAGGCAAAAATGAACTCAATTACTCCAATGTCAATCCGCACCAGGGATATTGGTGGTCACCCGCCTATTCCATTTGGGGCTCCACCATTGTCTATTTCAGTTTTTCAGTTTCGGCACAGTTTACTATTTTTAGCAGTTTTTCGGGTCCTAAACTTCCGAAGCCGTTTTGAGGCCCTAAACGACGTTTTTTGGGAAAACGAAGGGCAACATGGGTCCATGGACCGATGTTGCCCATTCCAAATTTGTAGTCCTCGGATAGATCTTTCTAACGAGGTATGGTACGCGTCAAACGGAGATCGTATGCCAAAGTTACGCCCCTGGGAAGTTGAAACACCAAATTACCCAAACGGGGCCCATAGTTTTGGCGCTTCATCTCCTAGGGTTAGGGTTTTGGCTGTTTAGGATTTCCCATTGTTTCTAAATGATAAATAGGCCCCCGAGCCTCATTGTAACTCAGTTCAGAGGCCTGTAGCCGCCACATCTCTTCTCAGAGATAACTACCAGTGCCCTAGCTAGTTTTATTTCCATTCTGTCTGTAAGCAAATTTCAGTTCTTTGATATTAATGAAATGAAGTGTTAATTCCGCTGCATCTCTGTATTTATGGTTATATGTTTAGAAGTAATGGTCTTAATGGTCCCCATTGCGTTAAGTTCCTCCATGAGATGAGGAAATTTCTGCTGAACTTGGTCCCTGGTGAACCACTTTCCTTGGTGTAGGAGTTGGCCAGCTTTGACAACCTGATACAGTTGGATCCTCCGTTGGCGAGTGTTCTTAATTTTCATGTCCATGATACAATCTGTGGTGGCCTGTTCCATGCAGTCTGGGTTTAACTCTGTTGGTGTGAGTTGTTCTGCAATGTCCGAGGTGTCCAGTAGAGGTGGGAAGTAAGGACGAATATTAGGATTTTGGCTACCAAATGGAGTCATCAAGCACTACAAAACCCTGCTCCAAACCCTTGAAAATTTGACTTGTAGACAACCTATTCAAAAGTGCAAAAAATGACTTGGAGAAACTGTATTTTTGGAGTTTCTCTCAAATCATAACACTTGTGCATAAAATGAAGGATGTTTTTGTTCTTTGGCACATTATTGATAAAAAAACTATTTCATGCTTGGAAAATTCATCTCCATTTATTCAAAAACTGATTTTAAATCAAAATTGTCCCTTTGTGTAATGTAAACCCTAGCTTGATCACAAAACTCTGAAAATGATGCCATGGGTCTGAGTTGGTTCAATCCTCGAATGATGAACTCCCTTGTGAACTTTCTTCTCACTCTTCATAGTATTTTTGAACACAATAAAACCCTCCTAGATGAAATGAGTGGGTAGGTATGAGTGGATTTGGAAAAACGGGGGATGTGGATAGGGTAGGTTTAGGGGTTGTGATGAGGTATGAGGAGGTTGATGAAAATTCCCAAAAAAATTGAGAGAGTATGGTAATTTTTTAGCTCAATAATACAGGTAGAATCACTTGAAATGGGCATGGGAAAGTGACTCAAAATAGGAAAACATAAAGATTTTCCAGTTTTTTGGTGAAAGTGTAGTGGGGACTTAGGGTTTTGATGGAAGAAGGGTAAAGGGTATTGTAAGTGGTATGGGGTGTTGTGGTAGGGTTTGTGAAGGTTTTTTGAAGTATTATTGAAGGTTTATGTGGTGGGAAAAGGGTCTCCAATGGCCTAAACCAATTAATAAAGGAGAAACCCTAAAATGGAGGAAACAAAAACTCTAATGATGAAAAACACTCATACAATCTTGAATTGACTTGAAGAAGGCTTTGGAATGTCAACTTACTGGTTTTGGAGGTCACTTGAGGTTCAAACATTAGTTTTGAAGCTTGAGAAACTAATTTATAAGCCAAAAACCAAAAGCGCAACACACTTCCAGATGCGTAGTGCAAGTGTCCAGATGTGTAGCAGAGGTCTCTTTAGAGAAATTTTCTTGATTTTTTTCCAACCCTTGACAATTATGGAGCAAGCTGAAGGTAAGAGAGGAGCTCTAACAATTATGAAAAGACAAAATGAGTTGAAAAATCCTTCTTTTTCCTCTTTATAACATCTTGAAATGACTTTTTGTCTTTTAGTCAAACCAAAAACTTCGAGGACAATTTTTCCCTTTTGGAACAATTTGTCAATGAAACAAGTTTTGAAATAAGACAAATAGTCTTACTTTATTCCCCTAACTATGCTAAATCCCTTTAAAATACTGATATTATGAAAATGAAGCCTTGTTCGGCCTTTTTGGTGACATATTTTGACTTTTCAGTGGCAAAACAAGGACACCTATATAATAGACCTAGATGGAGATGGAGTGATTGAACTAAGACTCTAAATGACATTGAATTACATGACCTCTGAGATGATGATGGCCATGGATAGAATTAGGGGAAAATAATTTCTGACCTAGACCATATGCAATGACCAAAATTTATTTGAAAACTTGTTTGAAAAGACAAAATTTTGACCTAGGACTACAAAAAATAAACTAAAATATCATATTTGATCAATGAACATATTGACACTAACATTGACTCCAGCTGGGGATGGCATATCCTTCAAGAGGTGTCAATAAAATCGTAGATCGGGTAGCCTCATCCATTGGGAAATGGAGTTACTGTAGCTACAATCCTCAAACTGACTCAAATCAGACTGAAATCTGAAATGTACATCATCAAATGCAAAATCTATTGGAAACTGACACTGAAAAATATGTTGAGAATGTTGAGCTTATTCATCACACCTTACCTAATCTAATTGATCCATAAACCACTTGATCAAGTGAAGTCGAATATCCAATGTAACCAATCAAGTAAACGACTACTTGATTTATGCTTGTATTCAACTCCACCAAGCATAAAGAAATATTGAGTGAATGGAAACTCAAAATGAAATCTAATCCCAAAACCTATGTTGGTGAACAAAACAAACTCACATTTTATGATGCTCGCAAAAGACTGCCCAAGGGGCCTTGAAAATCATGATACATTACCTCTTGTTGATCAGAAAAAAGAAGGGAGATGCTTTCAGATATAATGGATTATTGTTCTTCTTCATTTGGTTAATCCTTCTTAAAAAAAAATCAACAATGTTATCTTCCATATCATCTAGATCAGAGAAAATATTTGTATGTTCTTGCAAATATTCATTTGAGGTAGCCAAATCGGCATCAACAAAAATATCTTCAAGTGGCTTTTCATGTATATCAAAAAGAGAATTGTCTTGGTTTTGAAAAAAATCTATACCTTGATCATTTGAAGGCTATTGAACATGTTCATCAAACTCAAGACAACAAACTTGTTGTACACTTTTTTTTACCTCAACGGATAAATCATGACTCTTTAGAGTTTCTTTACAAGAAAACTCAAAATTTTGATCTTCATATATTTCTTTCTGAATTAAAAACTTAGAAAAGAAAATGGGATGAAGGGTAGCTGGACAGAACATCTTCATATATATCTTGATCGCTTGAATATTGGAAATATCATTGCAAATTATCATCAACTTCGAAATATGGAAGATCAATATCATCCTTTGAAGAATTATGCTAAAGTTCGTTGTCATCCAGGGTAGAATCCATGATCTTCTCATGGCGGTGAAAAGGGTTTTCATTCAAAGCATATAAGAGTTCATCATCCATAAAATATTCATCGCTATAATCACTTTCTATCTCTTGAATAAAATTCTCAAAGTGATCACAACAATCCTCAATCAAAAGCAAAGAAGAATAGGCTTCTCTATACTTCTCAAAAAATGCTGAGTGAAAATCCTTGAGAGAATAAATACAAGCAGGAGGTAATCTTTCATACCAAAATCATACTTTTTCTTCTAATGTGATCATGAACATCTTCATTAAACAATCTTCATGAAAATTAATATTCAGCTTATGCACATGCATATGAAGTCTTATTAAATGAAGTGTAGCATCATCACCTTTTCCATATCTGAATTTTGGCAAGTATGTTTTCCAATCTACTTGAGGCATATGATTTGGAAATCCAGGTATATGAGACCGATCCATAGGAGCATACCTTGCATTCCTTCTTGCAGTTGAATCCATCTTGAAAACATTGAAGTCGCCAAAAATTTCTTCAAGCTACCGGTTGTTGAACAGTGGAATCACCATGAAAAATTTGAACTATTTGATTCTTCGACATTGGAGTCGCCAGGTGAAAGATGCACAACCTTGTTATGCCTGACCACTATTCACCACCAGCAATCAGATCTAATATTTTTCATTTTTTCCCAAGAAATATTTAACCTTATCTCTTCATCAATGATGCCAAAAATTTTATCACCCCCCCCCCAACTTCCCAAGGCTAAGAGTGATATTGAAGGAAGGTAACCATAGACCAACCTTTAGGTCAAGTAGCTAGCCCTACCAGGACCAGAGAGGGCTCTCTTAATGTCACTTTGCAGTCAATTAAATGAATGAATATATAATGTTCTAAGGCTAGGTATATAAGCTCAATAAATGGGGTTTTTGTTTGATGTTTCTTGTATTGGATAGGAAATGATTGTTAGGAGATTAGGTCTTGGGTTTAGGTTAAATTTCAAGGTCAAGTTACAGATATATAGATGAGGTCAGGTAGGTAGCTTGAAAGCATGCTTAGTTTCTCATTGTGTATAGGATGAAATGATAGAAAATATGAATGAGCACTGAGGTGAATTCATTCATTTAGAAGAACATAAACATATAATGTAAATCTTGTTAAGGTAGAGAATACAAAGGTATGATTTCTGCTTATAGACTGACAAGATAAACACATAGAAGCATGTATATGAAAGAATAAAACATATCATTCAACATGATAAGATAAACATATAGAGAAATAAAAAATGTTCCAAGGCATACCACAATATTCTCAACAAAAATTTTGTAACATTGTTTTTTATTTCATTCTAAAAGGCTTGTACAATAGCTCCACTGCAAAAAAACAACTATCCAACCCAAGAAAATACTAAAGTGGGTCTACTTGTAGAAAATATGAACAATGACACCTCATAGGGTCGAAATCCCATCCAAAATGCATCATAATTACATGAGATGAGTCACTTCCTAGAATTTAGGAAGGTTAGAAACCATTCCCTCAAATTCAGCTAAAGACTAGGAGTGTGTGTCCCCCAAATTAAATTACATGTTTCCTCATGATAAGAGGAAAAACCAATTCAATTACTCCAATTCCAGCTCAAAGGAAAGAAAAACTTCGAAAATCTAACTTTTTTTGGGCTTGACAAGTGTCCTGACGAATCCTATGCAGATGGGTAGCTCCTTTTTACAGATGCGTAACACCTTTTTGCAGCTGATTTTGAGGGACTTTTAGGACTCCAAATCCAAATCTCGAAGACAGGTCAACTAGCCCTGTGGTTATAGTTTCTAGAAAATCTTTAATTTTTAAACATGACCCATGGGAAGGCCTCCAAAATTTTATTCTCCCAAGCTTACTCCAGATGCGTAACGCCTAGTCAAAAATACTGGCATACGCATAGAAAACTGATGGTTTTTTGGCTTTTTCTTCAAAAATAGAGCTTGCCATGCAAATGTGGTACCTGATCTGTGATTTAGTCATCAAAATTCATCCAAATATGTAATCCATTCATCATTTAGGTTCACTAGTAAAAAGCGCAACACCTTGGCGCTACGCATCTGTGGAGACCAAATTTCCAAAACTGCCAAAAATCTAGAAATTTCCAAAAGAATTTCTGCAAAAATTGGGCTTAATGATGGATCAATATCTCTCAAACCATAACATTTTTTTCAAACCTGAGAGAGGATTTTTTTATTTGGCATGTTATTAACAAAAACTTCCTCATGTTTTCCAAACTAATTTCCTAGGTGCTCAGAACCCAAGTTTTAAGTGGATCACTCAAAATTTGCAGAAGCGTACCACACTCTAAGAAAAATTGTAGCACCTACTTTGAGAGGGAATTTGGAGGCATTACCAGAGGATTTGGGGCTGAAAGTGGTATGGGTGTAAATATTAGGATGTGTGCTACAAAATGGAGTCATCAAGGACTATAAACACCTTCTTCAAACCCCTAAAAATTTGACTAGAAGACAACATGTTCAAAAGTGCAAAAAATGACCTAGAGAAACTATATTTTTGGCCTTTCTCTCAAATCATAACAATTTTGCCTACATTGAATGATTTTTATTTTATTTGGCCTATTATGGACAAAAACCTCTTTTACTTTTGGAAAATTCGTCTCCACTTCCTCAGAAATTGATTTTGAAGAAAAATTGTCCCTTTGTGCAGTGTAGACCCTAGCTTGATCACAAAACTCTATAAATCATGCCATGGGTCTGAGTTGTCTCAATCATGGAATTATGACCTCCCTTATGAACTTTCTTCTCTCTCCATAGTATTTTTTAACACAATCAAACCCTCCTAGGTGAAATGAGTGGGTAGGGATGAGTGGAATTGGAAAACCAAGGGATATGGATATGGTAGGTTTAGGGTTGTGATGAGGTATGAGGAGGTTGAGGAAAATTTCAAAAAAAATTGAGATATTACGGTAATGTGTTAGCTCACGAATATAGGTGGAATCACTTGAAATGGGTATGGTAAAGTGTGTCAAAATAAGAATACACAGAGATTTTCCATTTTTGTTGTGAAAGTGTAGTGGGTACTTAGGGTTTTGATGAAAGAAGGGTAAAGGGAACCGTAAGTGGTAGGGGGTGTTGTGGTATGGTTTTTGAAGGATTAGTGAAGTTTTATATAGTGGTAAAAGGGTCTCCAATGTCCTAATCCAATTAAGAAAGGAAAAACCCTAAAATGGAGGAAAGAAAAACCCTAATGATGAAAAACACTCAAACAATCTTGAATTGACTTGAAGAAGGCTTTGGAATGTCAACTTACTGGTTTTGGATGTCACTTGATGTTCACACAATATTTTTGAAGCTTGAGAAGCTAATTTAGAAGCCAAAAACCAAAATTGTAGCACACTTCCAGATGCATAGCGCAAGTGTCCAGATGCGTAGCACAGATCTCTTTAGAGAAATTTTCTTGATTTTCTTCCAACCCTTGAAAATTATGGAGCAATTTGAAGGTAACAGAGGAGCTCTAACAATTATGAAAAGACAAAATGAGTTGAAAAATCATTCTTTTTCCTCTTTATAACATCTTGAAATGGCTTTTCGTCTTTTAGTGAAACCAAAAACTTTGAGGACAGTTTTTCCTTTTTGGAACAATTTGACAATGAAACATGTTTTGAACTAAGGAAAATTGTCTTATTTTATTCCCCTAACTATGCTAGCTCCATTTAAAAGACTGATATGGTTAAAATGAAGCCTTGTTCGCCCTTTCTGGTGACATAATTGGTGTTTTCAGTGGCAAAACAAGTACACCTAGACAACAGAACTAGATGGAGATGGTGTGACTGACCTAAGACTCGAAATTAAAATGGGTGACATGACCTCTGATATGATGATGGCCATGGATAGAATGAGGGGAGAAACATTTATGACCTATACCATATGCAGTGACCAAAATTTATTTGAAAACTTCTTTGAAAAGAAAAAATTTTGAACTAGGACTACTAAAAAGTAAACTGGAAGAGCATATTTGATCATTGAACATATTGACACTAACAGTGATAAAAGTGGGCCTCCATCGACCTTTGAACCTAAATCTACTCTATTCCTCTTCAAGTGTGTTTCTCTTTGACCCCATATTCCCCCCCAATAAAACATATAATAACAAGCCAAGGCAACAATACTATATTCTCCCTCACCTTTTTCCTTTCAAAATACTTTAAGTCATTTTGTTGGAGTTTTCTCTCTTAAATAACCTTTTAATTCCTTTATTATGTGTGTTTGGGGACATTCATTTTGAACTCAAATATATAAATTACCGTAATAACCTTAACAATCCTATCTTCAAGATACACCTTTAACCCTAATTATTCGATCCTTTGATTGGTGTTAATAGAAGTATAAGCCTTTGGGAGTTCTTGACTTGGTTTGAATAGGACAGTAGATCCTTATATCTAATAAGGAGAACTCCCCTTGAGCTAGAGGAGAGCCAACCAAAAGTGAGAAGAGGGTTAGTGAGATGATAGTTGGCCCCCTCTTAATTACACTTGATATTGCTCTTGAGATTTAGGACATTATCTTGAGAAGTGAAATATTTTCTTATAATAATCTCTTTCTTAAATTCATTTATCTCACATAGAACATTCATTCTAATCAACAATGACCACACACCATGGTGGATTGAGCCATAATTGTGATGCCTATATAAGAAAGCAATAAAAAGACTAGAAATATAGATTCTGGATGGGAGAAAGAGCTTATAGAATGTCCAAAATATAGATTTATAAGGGATGATCCACTTCCTTCATCCAAAAATGTTCTTGATTGAGACCAAAAAGGCACTTTGCTAGAGGATAATAAGAACCAAAAATTGAAAATTTTCGTGGAAGAACATGCCTGACATATTAAACCTTCATAGCTCACTAAAATAAGCCGTATTGAAGTTTATAAGACCTTATAGAAGTGGAGATGGACGAGTACGTAACATCAATATAACTATTAAAACTATGTTTTTTATTTGTTAGCCTAAATGAGAGAATTATTGTTGTTAAAATTTGAGAGTGAAATTTGGTGTTGGATTGAACCTAAAGTCTGTAATGAAATTTGACATTAGAATGGACCTAAAATTCCATTGGAAGAAAGAATTCCTATTCTTTGTGTTACTAAGAGAGCAACGGAATCAAAAAACTCTATTTTAGAATGCCCTTGTTTTGTGTACAGTAGGTATCTATTCTACAATGTTTGTAACAATAATAATTTGTTTCTTCATAATTTTTTTACTTATCTAAATCAAAGAAAATTTGAAAGGTTTATTTGCAAATTTTTTAATCATAAAACAAAATATTAAAAAAAATTATTAATAATATAATTTACTAAGATGTGTTAATAAAATAGTAAAACAAATCACTTAACTATCTAATTTATTAATATATAATAAGTCAAAATTAATTTTAATAAAGAAAAAACACTATATAATTAATTAATTTAAATCACACCTACCATCACGTTCTTCAACTATATTAAGAAAAAGAGCATTCCCTTCCATTTGGTAAGTGCCCTAAGTTATTTAGAAACCAACACACACATTTTAAAATTATTAAATTCATATGTACAAGGATTTATCATAACTAGTATGAGTTGGAATGTGAGATGTGTTATTGCTCAAATTAGCAATATTTGCAAGGCTAAACCAAGTATGATACATAGTAAGCACTATTAGGAGTGTTAGTTTCAATATGTCAGTGATCAAACATACACTTTTAGTTAATTTTCTAGTAGTCATTGGTCAAAATTTTTGGTCTTTTCAAACAAGTTTTCAAAATAAATTTTGGTCACTGAAGGATTCTAGGTCAGAAATTTTTCTCCCCTCATCTCGTCCATGGCCATCATCACCTCAAAGGTCATCACATTCATTTTAATTTATAATTCTTAGGTCATTCACTCCATCTCATCTAGGTCTGTTGTCTAGGTGTGATTGTTTTGCCTTTGAAAAGTCCAATTTGTCATCAAACAAGGAAAACAATCCTTCATTTCCATCATATAAGCCTTTTAAAGTGAGTTAGCATACTTAGGAGAATAAAGTAAGGCAAGTTGTCTTATTTCAAAATCCGTTTCAATGTCAAAAGATTTCAAAAGGCAAAATTGTCTTCATATGTTATTGTTTTCACTATAGGACAAAAAAGTCATTTCAAAGCTTATAAAATACAAAAAGAGGCTCATCCAAACTCATTCTTCTATTTTCATTTGTGGTAGAGCTCCCCTCTTACCTCCATTGCACTCCATAGTGGTCAAGGGTTTGAACAAAGGCAAGAAACTACTCCAAAACACAGTTTCTATGCTTCTGTTGGCCTTTGTTACGCTTCTGGATCACTTTGTTACGTTTCTGGAATCCATTATTATGCTTCTGTTGGCCTTTGTTATGCTTCTGGAGCATGTTGTTACGTTTTTGGAACCAGTGTTACGCTTCTGTAGCAGCTATTACGCTTATGTACCATGTTGTTATGCTTCTGCTGGGGGTGTGTTATGCATCCAGAAAGTGTTGAATTAGGGTATTTTTGCTCCCAAACTATTCAAACAAGTTCAAGGCTCATTGGCATCAGTTTTTAGAGCTCTTACAATAGTAAGTAGGCTTCTCATACCTCCTGTGATCAATTTATCAAGCTTACTGTTGATTTTAATACTCACTTCATACTCCATTATGTTTTCACTTCTTCATATCATTGAAAGATTCGAGTGAAACAAACCCTAACCATCAGCTAACACTATCCTACACCTCCCACATACATCATATTTTCATTCCTCACCATTCATACGCTTCCTAAGAACCATTTTCATCAAACCCTAATTTCTAGCCAATTTTCAAGTGTTAGTTTGGGAAATTCTTGTGTTTCCCTCATTTGACCACCTTCATGACATCCACTTCACCTAATTTCACTCATATTAAGGAGACAACATACAATCCTATCTCTGAAAATTTTTGCAGAATTTTCCTTGGCTTTAAAATGCTTCATCTCACCCTATAAGTCTACCCCATCCCTATACTATATTTTTCCAAATTACACTACACATACCCATTCCATCTACACACTAGGGTTTCATTTTTCACTGATAGAAAAGATGGAGAGTGAGAATAAAATCCTCAAGGGAGGGTGCCACGCCAGATTTGAACCCTCCACCATGCAAGAAATCAATGCTTGACCCTTGGCCAAAATATGCTTTGAGAGGACTGGATGTTTGAGGTTCTATGAGAAAATTATGGAGGGAGGATATCATATTCAACTTACAAGCTTATTTTCCTCTAATCTCAACATGGGAAAGGCCATAATTTTAGGTGTAGAGTTCAACATATCAACAGATGTGATTTCTTTAGCAACAAGTATACCTAGTCATGGAAAAAAGTGGTTTAAGGGCATGGACATAGACCTTGAAGATTAAAAATTGTTCCTCAAACTTCAAGTGACCTCCAAAACCAGTAAGTTGACATTCCAAAGCCTTCTTCAAGTCAATTCAAGATTGTATGAGTGTTTTCCATCATTAGGGTTTTGCTTTCCTCCATTTTAGGGTTTCTCCTTTCTTAATTGGTTTAGGCCATTGGAGACCCTTTTCTCACCATCTAAACCTTCAATCATAATTCACAGACCCTCCGAAAATCCTACCACAACACCCCCTACCACTTACAATTCCCTTTACCCTTCTTCCATTAAAACCCTAAGTCCCCACTACACTTTCACAACAAAATTGGAAAATATTTGTGTTTTCCTATTTTGACTCACTTTCCCATACTAATTTCCAATGATTCCACCTGTATTATTGATCTAACACATTATCCTACTCTCTCATTTTTATTTTTGGGAATTTTCCTCAACCTCCTCATACCTCATCACAGCCCGGCCCTAAACCTACCCTATCCATATCCCCTATTTTCCCAAATCCACTCATCCCTACCCACTCATTTCATCTAGGAGGGTTTGATTATGTTCACAACCACTATGGAGAGTGGGAATAAATTTCATAAGGGAGGTCACCATTCTAGGATTGAGGCAACTCAGAACCATGGCATCATTTTCGGAGTTTTGTGATCAAGCTAGGGTTTACATTGCACACAGGGACAATTTTAATTCAAAATCCATTTCTGAATAAATGGAGATGAATTTTCCAAAAGTAAAAGAGGTTTTTGTAAAACATAGGCCAAAGAATGAAAAAATCCTTCATTTTATGCACGGGTATTATGGTTTGAGAGAAATACTCAAAATACAGTTTCTCAAGATCATTTTCTACACTTTTGGACAGTTTTTCTTCAAATCAAATTTTCAGGGGTTTTGATTAGGGTTTTGCAGTACTTGATGACTCAATTTTGTATCATACATCCTAATATTTCCATACATACCAATTTAAGTCCAAAAATCCTCTAGGATGGCCTCCAAACTCCCTCTACAAGTAGGCACTATGCTTCTGCTCAGAGTGTGCAATGATTTTGCAAATTTTGTGTGATCCACTTCAAAATTGGGTTATGAGAAAATGGGAAAGTATTTTGGAAACTTGGAGGAGGTTTTTGTTCATAACAAGCCAAAGAACAAAAACCTCTCCCAAGTTTTAAAAAAACATTATGGTTTGAGAGATATTGATCTATATTTAAGCCTTATTTGTGCAGAATGTTTTTGGAAAATTCTAGATTTTTGGGAATTTTGGAAATTCTCTCCTCACAGAATCGTAGCAAGATTTTGTTATGCTTATTTTTGGGGAATCAAAATGATGATTTTCTTATATGGGTTGATGCATTTTGATGAGTACATCACATATCAGGAACCCTATTTTCATGACAAGCTTTAATTTTGAAGAAAAGGACAAAAAACCATTAATTTTCTATGCTTCTACCACTTTTTTGGAGGCCTTGCTATGCTTTTGGAGTAACCTTGGGAGAATGAAATTTTGGAGGCCTTCCCATGGGTCATTTTTCGAAATTCAATATGTTATGGAAACTAGACATGAAGGGCTAGTTGACCGTTCTTTCAGAATCGGATTTGGACTACTAAAATTTCCTCAAACATGGCAGCAAATTTATGATACGCTTTTGTAAAATTTTGTTATGCTTTTGTCAAAAAGTGTTACACATCTGCATTGGATTCCTCAGGACACTTGTCAAGCTAAGAAAATGTCAGAAATTCGAGGTTTTTCTGTCCTATGAGTTGAAATTAGAGTAATTGAGTTGGTTTTTTCCTCTTATCACGAGGGAACATGTAATTTAATGTAAGCGACACACACTCCTAGTTCATAGCTGAATATTAGGGAATGGTTTCTAACCTCCCTAGAATCTAGGAAATGACTCATCTCATGTATTTATGATGCATTTTGGATGGAATTTCGACCTGATGAGGTTTCATGGTTCATATTTTCTATAAGTAGACTCTCTTTAGTCTTTTTTCGGGTTGGATAGTCTTATTTTCCAGTGGAGCTATTGTAACAACATTTTGATGAAATCAAATACAATCTTGTAGAAATTGTATTGAGAATCTTGTGGTATGCATTGGAGAATTTTCTTCTTCTTTTGTATGTTTATTTATTCATGTTAAAGGATATATTTTCCTCTTTTAGATACATCTTTCCATGTGTTTATCTTGTAAGCTTATAAGCAGAAATCATGTTTGTTCATGCTCTATTTTAGACAAGGTTTACATGATATGTCTATTTACTTCTAAATGAATGATTCACCTCAGTTTTAATTTAGTCTCTCTATCACTTCATCCTATACTCAATGAAAAATTAATCATGCTTTCAAACTACATATCTAGCCTTACATGTTCTCTGCAAATTGACCTTGAAATTAAGTCCTAAAAACACTAGACCTAGCCTTCTCAATGACCTTTCTATCGAGCACATAAAACATCAAATAAAAATCCTATTTACTAAGCTTACATACATAGCCTAAGATCAATAGATATTTAGTCAATCCATTGACTGTAAAGTGACAATGAGAGAGACCTCTTTGGTCCTAGTAGGGCTAGCTATCTGACCTAAAGCCTGGTTTGTGGTTACCTTCCTTCAATCCCACTTTCAACCTCGGGAAGTTGGGGGGGAGTGATAAAAAGGAGTATGCCCAATGTCACCTCAACATATTCCTCTTGATTTCGGTCAATACCCAATAAATTCCATGAACAATATCCCTACACAAAACAACTCAAACAAAGAAATTATAGACCAATGCCTAGATGAAGTATATGCAAGAGGTAGGAGGTAACTAAATAAATAAATTCTGATCTGATTAATGATGTAACAACAGAAAAATATTGCAGACTAGTGATTGAAAATAATCAATATGCTAAGAAAATTGAATTTTAAATAACACAAATTGAGTATCATAACTTCTTACCACAATAGAAGACAAAATATAGTTGTAATATCTATTCTATATGGCTCAAAGAAGATTAAATTCTTGTATTACACAATAATTGATCACCATGCTCATTTCCCATTCTTGATACTGAAATGCCCCGTGACAGACCCTGTACAATGTTTCCGCCATGAAGAAATATGTTAAGACATCCCCTTAAGACTCAAATAAAACTACCTTGGAGGATTACTGAAGAAACTTGGTTAAATTCCTAGTTTCCTGGTTTCATGCTTGCGTTGATGTCAAATTGACAGTTTGTCTTAGCACTGCTAGCACCCTTATTTCTTGGAAAACCATTTTGATCCCTTTATGGCAGTGTTTCCTCAAATGGAGGAGAAACTTCGACCTGTAGAAGTTCCAAGGTGGCAAGTTGGTTGTTAAACGATGGTGATAGAGTTAAGCTCTCTAATTTGAGAGCTTTGATCTTGTCTCATTGTTGAGGCCTCATAAATCCGTGGCAACAAAAAAGGGGGATAACCACCTGGTCCAGACCTTAAAGCAACTCCTTTTCGGTCTGGGGTAGTGGCTTCGACTGGGTGTGATGGGACCAGTTTCCTAGTTTTGGTTTTTGTATGATAACTTGTTGGGTTTCTACCAAATTTTTTTTGGAATGATGAATTACTACAAACTAAGACAAATTTAAATCTAAATGCAATACTTTAAATTAAATTTAATCTAACCCAGGATATAATATCTCAATGCGATCTAGAAATATATATATTGAATCTATCATGAAATCAATTTAGATTTAATAGAATTATTACCATGTAAGATTATTATCTTCAAAAATTAGTTAATCAAAAGAAAATAAAACATATATCGCATTGTCTAATGACCATATATAAAATAACTAATCTTTGTCTTTATACTGTACATTAGTGCAACATATATTTCAGACATAAACAATTAATTTCCTATATGATTCATGAAAGTTGTGTTCATCACTAATTTTCAGAAACAGAAATAACATACATGATATTAGTACCAGTTGTGTATTACTCTGTCTATCAGATCATTGATAATATGTCATATCTAGTCCTTCAATCATAGAGTTGTTCAAAGAATACAAAATTGCACCAGGCATTGATCAACAAAATGATATTTATAACTGAATAAGGCCGTGTTCCATTATTTCATCAAGGCATTCACAAACCTACTTAAAATTAAGCATTCTTTGCAAATGTTCTCAATAAAATTCTAGACCCTTCTCTAAATGCATGAGAAGGGTTTAAATACTAAAACTAACTACAAACTAAATTAAATATTTTACGAAAATGTAGAGGAGGTTTCAAACAACCTTCCTCTAACTTGAACAATAATCTAGGAATTTAAAACTGATAATCCTGATTCTAAGGATTTTGCATCTTTTGTGGAGTATGGTCACGCAGTTTGCAGATATATAGCATTGTCTTGAGCTGAGGTGACTGATATATTCGTGACCGGATTTGATTCTTGAAGATGGAATTTGAAATTTTTGACTGAGACTTTTTAGCTGATTATGTGAGAAGTAGAAGAGTTTGTTGCTGATGGTAAGGTTTGATCAGAAAATTCCAAGAATTTTCTTGATCAAACTTATTAACTTTCCTAATTACTTCTTCCTGTTGTTCTGCTCTCTGTGTCCATTTCGATTCTATTTCTTTTGTCAATGAAAACACATTAGACGTGTTTTCTTCAATAAGTCTTGTTTTGAACAATTGGTTGCATAAAAGCGATATGACCTCATTTGATTTGCTGAATGTCTTAATCGATGCTTTTTCTACTCGGGCAATCTGTGTTTTCCACTCTATAAATAATAATTCTCCATGAATCTTATCTATCTGAGGTAGATTAGCTTGTTTTCCCATATCTGAATCTTGCCATTGAATATGTTCTTCAATTTGTTTTTGAAGTTTCTCACATTCAAGTTTTTGAATGGAAATTTGCTGAATCATTATTTTATTGGAATCACAGTAAGAATCAAAACTTGATGAAAAAATACCTTTTGTTTATTTTTAATCATTGTATTTATCTCAAGTGCTTCTTTAATGAACTCTTCTGATTATGATTGATTCTGTAATTCTGCCATGGTTCTCTTCAGCTGTGTCTGTTTATATTTAAGCTCTGTATGATGTTCTAACTTAAGTTTTTCAAAATCTTTATGGAACTGTTCTAAATTTTCTCTGATTTGTTTTGTAGACTTGACTTTCTTTGTATCTAACATATGTTCCAATTCCTGTATTGTGGATTCCTTCTGCTTCAACAGTGTTTTGACTTCACTTGCCTTATCTACAGTAGTTGTAGCATAAGCTCCTGCTTATTGTGACAGTTTAGTCAAATGTTTAGTTGGATCCTCTAATGAATCTTTCTAGAGGACATCAACTGATTCATTTGTAGATTTAAGAGTTGTTTCATGAGTCCTTTTTCTCTTATTTCTTTTGACCACAGCTCTATGGCTGGGATTGTAGAAGATATCCAATGATGGAATGTCTTCTATTAACAAAATAATTTGATCTGTGGAGTAGGATGGAATGATTTCTTTGCTTTGTGATGCTGGGATTATCTGTAAAGGGTTGACAGTCTGAACTATCTTTTGAGAAGACTCTAGCGTTTGAAAACCTGCTGCTTGATCAGTATTGATATTTTCTTTAGAAGTCTTTATTACTTGGGAAAATTGTTCCCATTCATTTATTAGGTATTTTCCTTCAAATGATTTAGATTGATCTTCTATGATCTGATCCTTTGGAACTGCTTCTGTATTTGATTCAGTGACATTGTTGTTTGTTTTTTCTTGCAACTCTATGTCTTGAATAATATGGTCAATTTACAAATTGGTTTTTGTAGATTCAGACTCATCTTCAGATTGATTTGTCTTATCAGATTGATGTTGGGGCTGACCAGATTCATCTTCGGAGTCATCCTTCATTTCTTCATCAAGACTAACACTTGGAGTGTGTTTTTCTTCTTCCATGACTAGCAAATTCAAAGGGACATTTTTTAATATCTTATTTCTATATTCCTAGAAGGCTTTGGCATCTTCTTGACTTGATTGATTGGAAACCCTTTTAATAAAATTTGAAAAATATTCGACTCCTTGAAAGAAGTCATCAAACTGATCTTCTTATTTTATAAAAGGCTTTGTCTTAAGTCTTGCCATGTAATTCTTAATTTCATCATTAGGATCATATAGTCTCCCAGGCATAAATGCTAGATTTAACATCTAAATATTAGGAGCCTCTTTGTATGTATGGCCGATATTGGCCAAAGAAAAAGTACCGCACTGTACAGGGAATGAAGGCCAAATAGCCTTTTTGTCATCCTTTAACTGTTTTGTGACACCATTAATAAGTTGATAAGCTATTTCTCTCCCAAACAATCTATCCGGAACATAATATGGCAAAACATGTGGAACAACATAACTTCCAAATACTCGAACATATGTAAATTTCTCTTCAGCAAACCATCGGGCTATAGGAACAATATCTCTACTGACTTCCTTGGAAACCCTAGGGATCTTTTTATCGAAAATCATTTGATACATAGGCAGCATAAATCCATAACAGACTTTATAGAAATTCGAGTGGTATTTGGAATCCCATAGTTCTTTATAGTAAATATGGATTGGTGTAGGGTCTGTAATGGTCCATTTCCAACCCATGATTGGAAATGTAGAAGTATAACAGATGGAATCCATAACATAAGAGGACATGAAAATGGGTGAATTTTCTTGAGGTGAAGCATTCCTTTTATTCCTATATTCAACAATATGTTTGGCTAAATAATTAGATAAAAGGTCCGCCCAATTCAAAATGGATGAATTGATGATTGTGTCAATTAAGGGAACCCAGTCTCTAGAGAACCTAGTACTATCAGGTCTAGAAAATAACCTACACAACATACCAGCAACAAAGCAATAGGGATGAGGGATTTGTGAAATGGGGTACGTACCGGATTTGTCTTGCTTCAGTTTTCCCTCATTGTCCTTCCACTCATGGATGACCTTGATGAGATCTGGATGTTTAGCTTTGAACATTTGCACATATCTATTGTCATAATTTTGTTGCGGAGTTGGTAAATGATACATGGCTACCAAATCTTCAGCTTTAAAAGAACCCATAGTCTCTCCTCTAGAATTCTTAAACACTCTATCTTCAATATTCAGTTTTTCAACTGCCCACTTGATCATATTTGTGTAAGGCATAATCTTTGGTCTTGCGGCTATCTTATGAATAAACTAGCATGCAACGTCGAAAAGGGTTGCATCGGAAGTGATATCAGTGCCTGTTGTAGATATATTTGTTATCACTTTTGGCCCTTTATCCTCAAAGAGCTTATACATAGCTTCCCATGATGAGACACCGCAATCCTTGTTACAGACAGTGTCTTAAAACAATGAGGGAATATCTGTATCTTTTGAGGACGATGCTTGAGACACCTATTTACCCTTCTTACTCATCTCTGGCTTTCTTAACTCGATAATTGATTTCCTGAAAATGAAATGAAATATATCATTGTGCCGAGAGGCGCATCTACAGCCCAATATGACCCTGATGTCAGGTGGGTCACGTCCTCATACAAAATGTCGGCTTAAGTTTTAAATTAAAATAAAAAATAAAAAATAAAATTTAAGTGTCGGCTTAACAAATAAATTTTAACAATCATATAAATAAACAAAAAAAAATTAAAAAAAAACTCAGCTCTAATTCACGGCTCTAATTCCAAGCTTCAAGCATTTCTGCGGCGTAATCATTTCTGTGGCATTTCGAACTGTAAGCTCTCGAGCTGGAGTTCTCTTAGGTAATGTATAAAATTGAAATTGAATTCTTAAGAGGCATAGAACTGTTAACCTTGTGAGTTGAACTTGAATTCATTCCACTTATATTCATATTGCTGGAAGAGTAAATTTTGAACTGGAAACATTAACTTTGTGAGTTGAAGTTGACGTCACTCCACTTCCAGATTTGAATTAATTATGTGGTTACATATTTTTCCCAACTAAACAAATATGTTAGTCAACCAAACATTTTACATTTACACATCATAATCTTAATAATCATATATTTGAAATGATGATCATTATCTTGATATCTATCATGATATCCAGATAATAAGTAATTACTACAAAATTGGTTCAAGAATCAAAATATGATGAAATTTACTACTATTTCTCGAAGAATAAAGTTTGAACCGAAACTGTTAACCTTGTGAGTTGAACTTGACTTCATTCCACTTATATTCGTATTGTTGGAAGAGTAAATTTTGAACTAGAAATGTTAACTTTGTGAGTTGAAGTTGACACCACTCCACTTCCAGATTTGAATTAATTCTGTGGTTACATATTTTTCCCAACTAAACAAATATGTTAGTCAACCAAACTAAATTCCAATCCCTTAGTTACGACATTTAAACTTCTGTTCCTTCAATAATCTTTTTCTGTTTTCCAGAAATATTTTGATGAGGGCCTCATTAATTGCTTCCAAGAGCAATATAAATAAAGGGCACGCAGCTTTGTGGTAGTGTTATTTCCTGGAAATTTGTCTGTAACTTCGAATTTTAGTTCTGGAAGGATCAGGGAAGGAGTGACATAAAGTGTTTCTCTGACTGGGTTTCGATTGTCGTGGCCATCCACAAAAAAACAGAGATTCTGACGCTTTGGTTGACCCAAGTGTTTCGATTGTTTTGTTGAGAATAGGGTTTACGTACCTCAGCCTAGGTATGCCATGCTGGAATGTGTTACATGGCTTTGCATATCATGGTTGTTTAAAGATTTATGTTTGTTTGTTGAGTGACGTTCAAAATATTTATTTATTTTTGGTTATTATTGAGTGATATAATTTAGGTAATTTACGTAGTGACAGAGATTTATAAATATTAATATAAATATTTATTACTCATATTATTATAAATATGTTTGGTGATCATAAAAATGAAATAATTAATATATTAAATAACAAATATATTAATATTTTATAAATATTAATATATTAATATTTATATTAATATTTAATGTCCAAATTTTATCAAACACAATTTACAATATTGCACGTGTACAACAATTGCTTTATAGACATAGAAAGAGTATTAAATATTTTGTAGTTAGATATTTTATATTTTGTAGCTAGGTATTAAATATATATCTATATATATATATAGTTAATTGATGTGTTTGGTTTTTTTGTACAGGAATATAATATCATGGGTACTAGTAATGGGGAAACTAATAATAACAATATTGAAGAAATGAGAAGTGTAAAGAGAGAAAGAGTTAAAAGACAAGGATCAAATATTATGAAACAAGTAATTGAAATTGAAAGAGAGCAGAAGACTTGGAAATCGAAAGATGTTAAAGATGTTGCCAATAAATTGCCTCGACATATTAAAGACTTGGATTTAATGATGGTGGTGAAAAAAAAAGGTCAGCAAGGATCAAGCTATGATTTCACTGTTAGAAGGCAAAAGGTACTAGATGCATTACTTTATAAGATTCAAAATGATCCATATTATAAAGGTGTAGAAATTGATATGCATGTTGTGGACGAGTTACCAGAAAAAACAACAAATGTGTCACATATGATTAATTCTGTTATACTACCAAATATGGACAATGACATAGACATTATGTTGTTAGAAGGTGCTCCAGGTCGTGAAGATGCTTTAGAAAATTATGATACAACTTCTTTTTCTGTAAGTCCTCCAAATGCACCTAGGGAAATTGAACTTATTCGTGCATGGGCAGATAATCCTAATAGAGAAGAAAACCAACTAGATGGTGAAACTACAAATGTCATTAATTGGCCTAGAATTGGTTCATCTCCAATAAATGAGTACAATACTGAAGGGTTATTGATATGGCATTTCCAACATTATTCCCTAGAGGAGAAGCCGATTGGTTACAGGCATGACTAAGAAACGTGCATCTTCATGAGTATGCAAAACATCTCCTCAGATTTCGTGATAATAGGTTTGAGAGACATCCTCGATTTAGATACTTTTTACTCAATATCATCATGAGACATCGTGCTCAAGCATCTTCTGCAGTATTTGTTAAAAAAAATATGACAGAACTACCTACAATATTTGATGAGTTACGAGAGCATTTAAAAAATCTTCCTAATTATAAAATTGCAGATAGATTGATGAGATTTGGACATGTTCTAAGAGGTACACGTGCATATTGGAGAAAATGTTGTGGTGAATTATGTGACTTAGTACAAAAAATTGGATCTCCTACAATATTCTTCACACTAAGTGTAGCAGATATGCAATGGCCTGATTTGCATATATTGATGCCAGGTACCTCTCCTACAGATCCAAAGGAAGCAAGAAAATGGAGACGCTAGAATGTCATTGATAATCCTCACATTGTAGCAAGTTATGTGCATTTAAGACATACATTGTTTCGAGATGAGATTTTTTCAAAATTTCATCATGCTACAGATTTTTGGTGTCGTTATGAATGGCAACATTGCGGATCTCCAAATGTGCATGGGTTTCTTTGGCTAAAAGATGCTCCCAATATGGACAAATTGAATTGGAATGACCTGAATCAAGTTAGATTTGCAAAAGAATACTTTGATAGATCTGTCCATGCATTCAATCCATGCAATGAATATCAAATAAAGATCCCTATTCAACGGAACTATGATGATCATCCTTGCTTAAAGAACACTGAACAAATATTTCAATCTGATCCTATGATGGACTATGAACAACTTATCAATTGTGTTGAGCGCCACATCACCTGCAATGAGAAGTCATGCCTTAGAAAGAAGGGTGGAAAATTGGTGTGTAGATATAAGGCACCATGGGAGCTATGCAAAATTTCAAGACTTTATGTTGATGAGGGTGGAGAAAAAATATATGAACCTAGACGAAATGATGATCGATTAAATACACATAATCGTGAAACATTGATGATGTGGCGTGCAAATATGGATTGGAAACCTGTTCTTTCTAGGCATGTTGTGATTAGCTACATAGCAAAATATGCATCAAAAGTAGAAGAAAGGTCAAAAAGCTTCCATGATATGTTGATGCGTATTTCTTCTATTCAAAATCCAAATGAACCAGCAACACGTGCATATAAAACATTGTTGTGTGAGACTATCATTGATAGGGATATAGGAGCACAAGAAACATGTCATATGCTTTTGGAGCTTCCTCTTAATGAATGTAGTTATACATTCATTATTTTGAATGTTGGGATAAATGTTTTCAAATAAGTAAAAGTTGATGAAAATAATGACCATAATGATAATTATCTTATTGATGCATATAGGAAGAGACCCGTGAGTATGGAGCACCTTTCGTTGATAGAAGCTTCTAGATCTTGGTCATATGACATGTTGTAACTCCTAGAGACAGCCTAGAGTTGTTATAGACCAGTGCCTAGGACATCTTATGAGGTGTAGAGAGCAGGATATTTAAGACAACGTTTCATCCCTTAACATGACAGAGCTCTTACACTACCTTCTTTGAAATAGAGAACAGACTAAAATGGAACCAGAACTTCGGACAGTTTGAGGCATTTTAAATAACGCTGAACGAATGATATGCTAATATTCAGATACTGCTGCTTCAGACAATTGTAAGACAGATCAACGTAATGAGGGCCAGATTCACGACATATGGCAGAGAAAGTAAGTATAAACAATAGCGAAGCTGTATAGCGAGAAAGGGATATCGGCTGTCACATAGATGATACTAAGGAGAACTTCATGGCATACAAATGGGCTTAAATATCTAAGAATCCACATATACCAAGAGCTTTCGTCAATAACATTTCAATACAACCAACATAGTAGAAATACGAGTGAAATGCATGTGGAAAAATACATTACTCCTGAGCCATTTAAAGTGTCAAACTGCTACTGACATAAGTATCAACATGATAAGTTCATATCAAAAGACAAAAGACACTCGCATTCCAGGATGTAATATAAGAGAGATGAGCATAGATGAAACTAACAACAGAGAGACACACACACTACCATACAACCGTGTCCGGAATCCTTATCACAGTGAAGCTTCTTATTATTGAGACCCGATGGGCTCCTCCGGGCAGTATCCAAATTTTTCACAAAGCAGACACACAGGAAATTCTAATACAATCAAATTTTCTGAAGAAATGGAACCTGGTATCATTCTTTTTCCTGTATTATATAGCCTTCCATCTGCCTTTCAGTGAGAGGATATTTTCTGAAAATATCTTTCTCGCATGCTCAAAATTGTTAACAATCATTATCAAAACCACAAAATGGCATGATGGGGAAAACAACTCTTCCATCATGCGTAATAGGCCCCGGGCCAAACTTAAAACCAAAATGTAGATCATTGTTCAAGGTAAAAGTAAAAATGCAAGAGTGGGAGGAAAAACCGCCCACTCGGAAATTTAAATCAAACATAACTGAAATGAAAGTAAAGGCCGTTAAGGCCATGTCATGAATGAAACATAAGGTGTCATGAAAGCTATTGGGTCGAGGCTGTAGTAGACGCTGGAGGAGGTACATCGGTGGAAGGACTGGCATGCTGAGTCAGGAACTGCGTTAACCTCCGCTGGCTTTCTGGATTTGGCTCTGACATCTCTGAGAGTCTCTCCACCCTGGTAAATGCCTCGCCGAAGGTGTGGATGTCTGCGTGGGTGGGGAGATGGTACCGGATCATATGGAGGAGACTAAACTCCTTCTGTAGGGCTGTGATGATGGTAGTAGCTTTAAGCTGAGTTCCTTTGCCCATCTGAAGATCTGACCGATCCCGTTCTGCCTCTAGAAGTGCTGTGTATTTGTCGGGGTGCATTAGTACGGCAGTAGCGTTTGGTTCCCAACATGAAGGGAGGCCAGCAGTGGTGATTTCGTTCCATACCTTGTTGAACTGTTCCACAATGTCTGCGACCCGTTGGAGAGCCTTTGAAGCTGCCGATCGAGCCTCCTCTTTCTCTATAATTTTCCGACATTCATTGATTTCCATAAATCTGCTGGGAATGTCATGTTTTACCACGTCATTTGCTCTCAGTGTATAGAGAAAAGATATATAAATTCCGGCATGTCGGGCTCTAGTTGGCAGATTATCCCCGGCCTCCTGCAATCTCCTATTAAGGTATGGAAGGGTAGATTTTAGCTCTCCTATCATCGTTAGGAACTCCCACTGTTCAGTCACGGCCACGATTATATCTGACCAGATCAGGCTTCTAGCCTCGACCAGGGTGATATTTCCCTTCACCTTACTCTTCAGCTCGGCGATGATCTGTTGTTGCTCAGTCGCAGTCTTCTTTCCTTCCTCCACTTCTCTTCGCAGCCCTTCAATAGTTCTGACCTTCTCAGCCAGGGCGCCCTCCAGTTCTTCCACCTTCTGCCTTGCTGTCGTTGTTTGCTTCCCCAGCACTTCTATCTCAGCCATAGCCGTGGATAGTTGTGCTGTTGCTGATCCTGTCCCACTTGAGGTCTCGGCTGCATGACAACTGTGTGTGTCCCAGCGGGTCTGCAGCTCGGTAGCTCTGCTTTCCAGATCCTCCATTCTTCTGACCATTTTTTCTTTCTCCTCTCTCTCTCTGGAAAGCTTGGCCATCAGCTCGTTTTTCTCCTCCTCCACATGCACCAGTTCATCGGTCTGTATCGGATGTGAAGCCGGTATGCCAGACCGTTTCCTAGCCGCCGAAATGTCCTTCTCCAACTTGGCTATTAATGCCGCTTGCATTCCCTTCCCTCCGTCGTCTGAATTCTTAATCTGCTCTCTAAGGACGCGTACCTGATGTGCGTTAGCACGACAAGCGCTCTGTTCTGCGGAAAAAGAGCTGTTCAGGTCGTCGAATTTCTGCTCTGTCTTCTTTAGGGCAAGGGTAATCTGCGAAATCTTATCCTTCATCATGTCGCAGATTGTCTGGAAAAGGTCATTCAGGTTCTGTACCGGAACCTTCTTCATGTCGACAACCAATTCAATCACCTTGTAGCTAGGGACGTCCGAATTCGGGTCCAGGATAGCCTCGGCCATAGAAAGCACCAGGTCTTCAGTGTCTGCATTAACCGAGGCAGAGATTCTGGTGTGATATTTCTCAACAAAACCTCCTAGTTCGGCCCTATATTTGTCTCTGACGGTTTTATTGGTCAGCTCCCTTTCTTTTGTCTTCGAAGGAGGAGGCTCGATGATGGCCTGAGTGACTTCAGTGTAGTTAGAGGAGGCGGTGCTATCTCTTAGAACTACTATCCCTGCCTTGCTCTTATCATACTCTCCAAATTTTGCGAGGGGCTCCAGAATTATCCCTTCCCCGATGACCTCGGCTTCACTAGTGGCCACCCTTTGCCTCTTGGGTGGCGGCGCTCCGGAAGTACCAGCTTCCTGCTCATTGCCCCCTTTGTTCACTTCTTCTTCTTCTCCTGTGGCAGATGAGTCCGTCTCCATCTGCGAAAACATAGGCCAGACCTCATAATTAGCCTTCCACTCCAGAAATGGCCTGGATTCATGAACGTAGGGCGCAGACCTATTTCTCTTTCTTTTATTTGAGATAATTTCCCGTGGGTCATAAGCCCAACTCTCCCCTAATTTCAGGTCCATGTTCTGCAACATTTTTTCAACAATCGGGAGGGCATATCTAGAATTTACAACAAAGGGGCCAATATTGTCGGGAAGCTTCAGGATGTAGCCTTTCTTAGCGGGGACGAAATGAAGCTGGTCAGCCTTGAGGGCTTGCCGGATGTATTCAAGGGCGTAGACTCGTCGGACAGAAAAAGCTGGGAGCTGGTAGGGGGCTACTTCGGCTCCATAGACACGGATTTCAGTATACTCCTCTGATAGAAACCAATCGCCGGTACACTGGTACTTCCCAGCCTGTAACCAGCGCTTCATCTCTGGGAAAACCCTAGGGGAAGGTGCGTCGTGAATGATGGTGTAAGCAATGGACATGAAGGTATTCACGAAACTGATGTAACCCTCCCCCTTAGGCAATTGACGAACGGAGAAATTCCAGTCGAAGACTGGCCTGGGCTGAGAATTTTCAGAATACATCCGGTCCAGCCCCAAATGATTAAACTTGTCTGCATGCTGGAACATGAAGAGGTAGAAAACCAACGAACAAAAACGAAACTTTCGGGCCTTGGCCAGCTCCCGAAATTGGTTCCGGATGGTAAAAGACAGGAAACCTGGAATATCCAGTGTAACCCCATTCTGAGTCATAAGCCACAAGAATCGAATGCATACCCAGGAAATGTCTTCCGGGGTCCCTTCTCCCAGGAGGCCGGCAATGAGGGACAGGACTGGTCGGACCTCTTCATTAAACAGACTCAATGGGAAAGGCTCAACCGGAGGTAGGGCCGTCGCCTGATCGACGGTTATGGCAGCTATGAAGGCACGGCGGGCTTCCCTTGACAGTTTATTAAACTGTGCGAGCAAGGTTTCGTCTTTAAAACTGAAGTAGGCATCACTGGGAGGGAAACGAAGAGCCTGCCTTATAATATCGGGAGAAAGGGAGAAGATTATGCTACCCTGAGGGGAAATGAAGGCATCACGATGTGAATCATAAGAGTCTCTAAGCCAGACAATAAAATCGACACAGGAATGGACTTGGGGGGTAATGTAGTGATACAAGCCGGACGCGACAACTCGGAAACGATCAGCACTTTTACAGTGGCGGCCGAACAGTAGGGGCTTGATGTTCCGTATATCGAAAGGGTATTTTGGGTCACAGATACCCGCTTGCAAGTCACGAAGGGGCTCGAAACCAGGAGGATTTCTAGACTCATGGAGTTGGGGAGTTTCAGGTTCGTTCTTCTTGGGCGTCCCTCTCCCCATGGCAGTTATTCGACAATTCGGAAAAGAGAGAAAGGGAAAAATAATGAAACAAAATCGGAAAATGGATTACCTGAGCAGAGGGCGACAATGCTTGGGGAAAACAACGAGGGGAACTGTGACAGTGACTTGGACAAACCCGGCGTTCTTCCCTACTTGGTAATCGCCGTGGAAAACTACCTGAAAATAATTTACCAGAGAGGAATACGAGAGTTTTTACCATTCGGGAGGACTGTTTAGGTTAAAAGGTGAAAGTGTAAGAGAAGAGAGGGCAAGTGTCGTAAGGACACTGACACTGAGACACGTGGCGCGTGGGGATTGGGTAATTCTAGATATAGGTGAGCGCCTCGTGTCGGGTTAAAAGCTGGTACGGGCCTTAGTACCAGCTGTCCTAATGGACTTACCTTACCGTTGTTCCATATGCGCTATCCACTTTTTAACACGTAGGACTTCCCCTTTGCCGGACTAACGCTTATCTTCCTCAGCTGAGCGGGCCCACCTTAACTCCACCACGATACAGAATCTCTTGGCCCAACCCTGTTACTATTTCTCCGCCGTGAAGTCTTGCCACGTGTCGCAAGTCCGCGGGGGTGAGGGCCTTGTCCTTTCCCCACGGCTTGACCCCCTCGGAATTTCTACGTACTTCCGTCATGCATAATCAAAGGCCTTCTCTCGTATATGAGTTGATCTGTAAAGGCATGTCTCCCTTACCTTTGTGCCAGTCATTAACTATTGTTCCGCCTCTCCTCACTTAGTGCCATTTATCCATTGGTGTCAATATATGTGCGCTTTACCACCCTTTTTCCCTTTCGGCCTGATTTGATTTGACACTTGCTACTTGGCATATAACTTTAATGTGACCGGTTCATCTTTTAGGGACTTTCGTGGCTATTGCTGAGAATTGAACAACATGACAAACGTCGCCGTGATGAGAAATGGTTACCACGAGATAATGCAGCCATTGTACGAGTATTTCCTAAGTTTCATTCAGTTCCCCTTTGCGAAAATAATAGTTTTGTTGAGTTTTGTTGGTCTGAATTAGTATTGTACAAGCCGTTTCATGATTTTCATATAGATATTGGTTCTAGAGATGATGAAATCATACAAAATTGGGAATTTTTTTCCTATAATCCTTGGCATATTGATCGTAATCCAATACCTTCAAAGGATCTAGCTCAATGTCCAGATGAGCATGAAGATGTTTTACATGTAAAAAATGATTCTAAGAAACATGAGTGGGAGATTATTTCAAGTTTGTATAAGAATAAGTTTATACATGCGAGCGAATTTGACATGATTGGATTTAGGGATCGTGATGTTATGACAAATTGGAGCTCTAGCTTTGTTGATGAAGAGACATCAAGATGTGCAGTGAACTTCATATCTGATAAGAAAAAAGTGAATGCAATTGTTACTACTGAATCATCAAAAAAATATTCATTTGAAAATTTAGGAGAAAAGCAAAAAATAACATTTAATGTAGTTCTTGATCATTACAAAGGAGATGAAAAGGAAGAACAATTGCTTATGATTATCAAAGGGACAACAGGTACTAGAAAGTCTTACTTGATTGGTGCAATAAAACAAAGACTTGAAACTGACTCTCTTCCTCATAAGAGCCCATTGCTTCTTTTGGCCCCTACCGGTGTTGCAGCATTCAACATATCTGCATCGACAATACACTCTGCTCTTTATATACCAGTGAGGAACTTCACTGATTTACAAGGGTCGCGTTTGCTTACCTTACAAGAGGAGATGAAACATATTAAGTACATTCTTATTGATGAGATGAGTTTTATCGGGAGAAATTTGTTGACACATATTGATTCTCGACTTCGCCAAGCTTTTCCTCATAAAAAAGAAGTCCCGTTTGGAGGTATATCAATTATATTGGTTGGTGATTTGGGACAACTACCTCCTGTTATGGATAGACCTGCATATGCATGTGAAGGTCATGCAAAAGAATTATGGAATTTATTCACAACTGTTGTAACTCTTGATACAATATACAGGCAAGATGGACAGAGCAATGATCAAAGATTCTTTCATCATTTATTAATGAACGTTAGAGATGCGATTCCAGCAATAGAAGATTGGAAAGTACTAATGACACATACAGATTCCAAATTGGATGCTTCAACAAAAGAGTCATTTAATAAGGCTACACATTTGTTTGCAACAAATGATGATGTGTACAATCACAATAAGCGTTGCTTGGTATCCCTAAATCACCCTGTTGCACGTAGTGTTGCTACAAGATCAAATAACAACAACAAATTGGAAGCAGATGAGGAAAATTTGGATAATGAGGTCCTTCTTGCTGTTGGAGCTAGGGTTATGCTAACTTCAAATTTATGGACTAATGCAGGACTTGTCAATGGTGCTCTTGGAGTAGTTGAAGATATTGTGTATAATCCTGGAACATCACCTCCTAATCCTCCTACATATGTTTTAGTAACATTTGATAACTATGTTGGAGTTGCGTGGGATGAATTATTCCCTCATAATATTCCTATTATACCTATTGAAAGAGGCAATAATAGACAAATTCCATTGCGACTTGCTTGGGGATTAACAATTCATAAGTCCCAGGGATTGACACTAGAAAAGGCAACTATTGATATTGGAAGGACAGACCGACAAGGTCTCACTTTTACTGCAATATCTCGAGTTAAATATTTGGACGGTCTTCAATTTCAACTACCATTTCCATATGATCGATATGAAAACATGGCAAAATGTGCTGGTGTTTCTAAGAGAAAAGAAGAAGAAGTCAAGTTAAGGTTAAATACTAAATAAATTATGTATTTTTCATGTATTTTTCAATATATTCTCCATATCACATTTCAATGATATGATAGGTTTATTTGTTATTTAATATATTAATTAGTTCATTTTTATGATCACCAAACATATTTATATTAATAACATTTGTTAGAATTTGTATTTCTAATCTTCAAAATTTCAAAGTATGATGTACATCTCAAAAATATACAAAAATTTTAATAATCTAAAAAATGTGACGTTGATGCCTCCAACTGGAACCAGCCTAGATCCATCTTACTCTGGATCTCATGCGCCAAGAGGGATCAAATCTCTCAAGGTGCAAACCTTTCCTCAAGTTTTGCACTCAAAAAATAGGTTTGCACCTCTTGAGATTTGATCCCTCTCGGCGCATGATAGATCCAGAGTAAGATGGATCTAGGCTGGTATAACAAGTAATTACAAAGATGTATTAGAAATTAATTTCAAACTCACGCGAAAGACTGTCAATCTTATCAATCATCTCTTCATAATTCATTATGATTTCAAAATTTAATGCTTGACATGGCTTCACCTGGTTTCGCATGCAATACTTATTAATCGTTTAAAGCCATTAAGATCTAAAATTCAATCTGATATGAAATAAGTTGCTTTTCACACGCTGAGATCATTAAATGCACAAATCGCAATGATTTCTTATGATATTTCGTGATTGTCTCGTAAACATTGCGAAATGCAATCTGCGCAAATCACAGATCGCAAGATTTAAAATATATATTTAAGTCTATATTATAAGTTGTGCACAATGCGATTTGCGAAAGCCAAAATGGATGCGATGCGTAAAAGATTTATATTTTTGAGTTTATTCGCTTCGTCGAGTCCGCGCTCATCGCAACTTTTATCACTTTATTCCTTTTAGTCTTAACTAAATCAAGTGCGATGTGAAAAAGGAAAGTAAAGCTTTCTAAAGAACACTTTTCGTTGTTTTTAGATTTTATGCTTTAAGATTTATTTTTGAAAAAAATAACATATATGATGAGCGATACGATTTTTGGGCTGGAATTTTATTTCCTAAGTGTTTTTTGAAAGGATTAAAAAAAAAGGATTTTCCTATTTATTTCTAAAGGGTCCCTATTTATAAAAATAAATGGGGGGTTGTTGTATGGTACAACACTCACTAACCCTCTTCTCCCTTCCTATAAATTGATCCCCATCCTTCCACTGCTGGTTAGTCATTGTTGGGCTAGTTCGAACTCTCGTTCCCTTTACATTTTTACACTGTGATAATGCCTAAGTTTTTCAGGAGAAGGAATGATTTAGAGTTTTGGTGAAGGACTCGAATTTTCACCAAAGGGAGGCCTCCAACAGCAAGGCCTGGGTTGTAATCTCTTCCATTCATATTTATCAATAAAGCATCTGATGTTTTCTTTCTATATTTTTCTAATATTTTATGAAAATATTTGGGTACTCCTTGATCTGCTAGATAGCTAATTTTTAGTTATTATTATGTATTTGATTACATTATTTGTTGCCTCTTGATCATCCATAGGTATTTGTGTGCCGCCAGTAGCAAGGAACAAGCATAAAAGGATCATGCATCAAGGTCATCATCAATGGATTCGAACGTAGCATTCGGAAAAAGGTAACCTTATCTCTTTTCTTATCACATTTTGAATATTAGATAAGAAATATTGCATTAGAAAGTATCTCAAGTTGCTAAACCCACACTAGGGCTAGAGAGATCGCCTCTGCCCACAGAGGGGATTTATCTTGACAACAGAATTGGTGACTCCACTAGGGAGCTTTAGCCTCTTATCCTTCCTTTTCTGGGCTGATCTCTGATTAGTTTGACCGATCACTGAGATCTAAGTATGATTTAGTCTCTATAGGTTTTCATAGGGTTTGATTTTTGGTTAAGAGTGTCAGTTCTAGGTTCCTACTTTGGCTTGGATTTCTTTTCCTAAGCAATTCTCGACCAATGCGCATTTTTTCAGACACAGTCACATTGACAATGCAGACATTTATAAGTAAAATCACGATGAAAACCCTGTCTTTCGCTTTATCCTCATGCTGGTACAGTTTCATAGAACATCACTCTTTTTTCTATGTAGAGTAGCACTGCCAGCGCAAGTTTGGGGGTCTAAAGTAGCGCTGAAGACCCTTTCAAAACGGTTTTTTCTATGTAAAGTAGTGTTGATATTTACATTTAAGAGTTTTTTGGGGCTTTTTCTAAAAGGCCTAGTGTGTCCTGATCTCTAATTTCATCCTCTTGCTCTGTGTGCATCAAATTTTGTCTCTTTGGTGTTAGTTTCTTTATGGTGTGCAAAAATCCATCCTATACTTGAAGTGGTAAAAGGGAATTTTGATTGAGTCTTTGATTCTTTGAGTCAATTTATAATTAATGTTTGTTGCTTGTGTGTTTGGAAGGAACACTGAGTGAATTCTCCTTCACTGTAAGGTGCATTAATTATATTCTCACTTCTTCAAAAAGTGCATTGAATGCATTCTCATTCATCAAAAAGAAAAAAAGGAAATTGTGCATAGATTACAGTTGCATAGTTTTCATTGCATAATTTGCATCTTTAAATGTTTTGACTTGAGTTGGGATAGTGAAAGTGATACAGTTAGGATCAGGAGCTTCATTTTCTTCATTTTTATTTGTTTCATCATTGTTTGAAACTTTTCCCTAAACTAGATTGCATTCATTGAATTGAAAGAATCATTTTATCATGCTATTTTCATTATAGATATTTAGGTGACATTGTTTTGAGCCTTGAAATTGAAACTTTAATCAATATCAACTTAAAATAAACCTCAATTAACCTAAGGAGCATTTGGAATTAACACAAACATTTAGATTTCTAGGCTAGAGACATGTTCTGACGTCATTAAATGTAGGAGTTATCGCTAATGGTCTGTGTTACAACCCGGGGGTTCCTGTCCCATGTATGGAAGTATATTGATGTATGATAAGTATATTTTGGGCACTCTCATCAAACAAATATGAATTAGACAACACTACTATAGAATAGACTCCCACGTACCATTGCATATATTTTGGGAGACACCACTAGGTTGCAAGCCTCCCACGGGTAATTGAGTCGGCCGCCTTGTAAATGTCATACACCAAACACAACATTATGGGAGATTTCCTATCTGTACTTCTTGGTTCGCCAGGAGGTATTATATAGTTCACAGATACTTAGTAAACATTTTTCCTAGCTTACCCCTTTTTGATGTATTTTGTGTTTAATTTCTAAAATTTACTACCCACGTAATAACATTTTACCCGTGCACAAATCCTTAGCAAATATTAGGTTGAGACCAATGGAAAAATTTCTTGAGTTTACCAATCAGGGAATCCCCTCAGATGGGAACCCTAGTCAGTTTCCTTCTTTTGGAAATTTTGGTGCTTCTTATATGTCAACCTTGTCCCTCCAAGGATTAACTGTTGGCTTTCCAACTTGCTTATTTTCAACCCCCATGGTTCCAAATGTCCAAGCTTCTTCTCAACCAAGTTCACCTCCACCTGAACAGTATCAACCTAGTGTTGATCCTAAGGTTGACCCCTCATCTTCTTCGCCTATTTCTTCACCCCGTTCTTCCTCTTCGCCTGGTGAAAGTCTGGATTCTAATAACCAGGAAGCTAAGAAGAAGAATAAGAGGATGAAGAAGAAGAAGAAAAATAATCAAGGGGGAAACCAAGAAACCAACTCTATTGATGCAAATGATGTTGAAAAACCTTCTAATCAGACTCGTAAAGTCAAATTACCTTGCAAGCTATGCAATGGTGGCTACCTTCTTACAGATTTTCCTGATATTCCCAAGGTTTTATAAGTGTGGTCCACTGGCCTAAATCATCATTTGCCATCAGCCTCTGGAGATCATGATGGTGAAAATCCCTTAGCTAGTGATAAGGCCCATGGGAAAAATGATAAAGTTAAATTTCCCTATAGTTTATGTGAATGGAATCATGCCATTCACCTTTGTCCTTATATGGATGAAGCCTCCAAATTCTTGGATAGCCTTAAGACTTCTCAGTTGTGACTTCCAACTAGTTACCGGAAGATTTTCCTTGATCCTCCACTAGTTGATCAAGTGATTGATCAGAAATCATCTCTGGTCAATCCCACTCTCTCTAAAAGTGAATTACATGAGTTTGTTCTCGACCAACCATTGGTTGAGAAAATGGTTGACCTGATTCCACCCTTAGTGGATCATGCTTTTCTCGTAAAGAGTGAACCTCATACCACTAAGGTTCTTTCTTTATTCATATTCCCATGAATAGGAGGGTAATCCTCCCATTCCCCCAGTACAGTAGGGTGATCCCCCCATTCCCGTGGCAAAAGGGGGCATTTCACCCGTTCCCACGACACTCCCTCCAAGTAATCTGGTTACTTCTTTTGATTGGATTCAACTGACAGGATATCATCTTCCTTCTTGAGTGCCCTTTGAGATAACGGTACAGGCCTATAATGTGACCATACCTAGCACCATAGTAGATGAAGGCACATATGTTAGTATTATTTCAACTACCTGGAAATCTTTCGGTTCTCCGCAGCTTGTGCCTATTACCTAGAATCTGTTAGCGTTTAACAGAGGAACCAGTCAACTGTTAGGGATCCTTCTTAAGTTTCCTATTACTTTGTGAGGAAAAAATGTCTATATATATGTGATGGTTTTCCAAGTCCCTTTGGAATTTAACTTACTCCTTGGGCGTGACTATACTTGTGTCATGGGAGCTCTTGTCTCTTCTCTCTTTCGCATGATTTGTTTTCCACATGAAGGAAGAATTGTGACTATTGATCAGCTTTCGTTAGCTGATCCTAATCTGGCTCCCAATCAACCATCCTCCCTTAATGGTCCTTACATGCTAGTGGTATCTTCCCTGCCACAGGTTAACTATGTGGCTACCTATTCCATGCTTGCATCTGTTGATGATCTGGTCAATGATACAATGCATCATATACTGGGGGCATTGGATCTTGATTTCTAGAGTGTTGTTCTCCCATTTGATGAGAACCTCTTGGAAGCCATGACCTTTTATGGGCTATGAGTAAGGTATTTGAGAAAATTTCCTTTTTTTGTGTCAAACTCCTTAAAAAATGAAACAAGATGTCTAGATCAGAGTTCCTTTTCTTTTGTCAAGCACCTTAAAAAATGAATCAAGCTCTTCAGAGAAAAGTTCCTTGTCTTGTGTCAATCTTGTTAAAAATTGAAACAAAGTGACATGATGATAGTTATTTTATTGTGTTAGCCTCATTAAAAAATGAAACAAATCCCCTTTCGATTTGAGTCTGTTATTAGATCTCGTAAATTCCCAGTCGATTATTTCACTTGATCTCGTAAATAAGCCTTCATTCCATCCACCTGTTAGTAACCAGTAGTCTAATTTGATGAATGAGATTAAGCTTAGGGGGCATGTAACTTGAATTGAGTCACCATGTTAGGGGCATGCAAACTTATTCCAATCATAGTTTGTCTCGATTTCAAGCTTTTGAAAAAATGAAACAAAATCCAAGCATAGTTTTTCCACATTTTTCCAGCTTGTGTAAAAATGAAACCAATTTGAAGCATAGTTTTTCAAGCTTATGAAAAAATGAAACCATTTCTCATTACACCTCTCATGATTGCCATTTTATCAGCCTATCTCTTGCCACATGAGACTTGGTTTTTTCATTCCATTGTCACCATTTACCTAGATGATCATACAATTTCACTTGGTTTTACCATTTCCTGAGGAACCACTACCATGATTTGTCTTATTAGCCAACCTCTTGACCTTTACCTGTTTTGAGTAGTTCCAGCATCACCGTAAACAATTTCTAATCTCTTACACCAGTCGTTCCTCCAAGAGGAGTCAACATTAAGCTCTTTTTGGACTCTCGAAAAATGAAAATATTATCGAGTACTTGCCATTTCAAACTCATTGAAGTGAATGACTTTACTTGTTCTGAGTATATGTTTAAACCTTTTTCAGGCTAAGATTTACTATTTATGAAAAAGGAATACCTTGATCAAACATGGTCAAGAGGTTCTCTCAGATATTGTTTTCTACCTTTTCGAATTCATGAGACGATATACAAAAAGGGACATGATGTAGTTTCATTTTTTGTTTCTTTTCAAACTCCTTAAACATGAAAAGTTACCAAGTTACCCTTTCGTTGGACGCATTAAATATTAAACAGTGAAAGAGTTGTCACCATGAAGAGGCCGAGTTCTTCCTTCCATTGGCTCGTTAAACTTACTAGGATGGAGTCATTCGAAGAATGAAATTATACGCTTAGCATATTTTATACTCTTCAAGTTGGCTATTACACCTCTCGTGATTTCCATTTTATCGGCATGTTTCTTGTCACATGCGCCTTGGTTTTTTCATTCCATCATCACCATATACCTGGCTGATAATATGCTTTCACTTGGTTTTACCCTTTCCTGAGGAACCACTTCCATGAGTGGTTTTATTATCCACCTTCTTAACCTTTACTTGTTTTGAGTAGTTATATCATCACCAGAAACAATTGCTAACCTTTTACACCACTTGTTCCTCCAAGATGAGTCAACTTTAAGCTCTTTTTTGACTCTCAAAAAATGAAAATATTATCGAGTACTTGTCATTTCAAACTCATTAAAGTGAATGCATTGACATGGTATTAGTATACATTTACCCTTTTTTCAAACTGAGATTTAATATTTACGAAAAATTAATACCTTGATCAAACATGGTCAAGAGGTTCTCTCAGATATTGTTTTCTACCTTTTCAAATTCGAGAGATGATTTAAAAAAAGGGAAATGATGGATTTTCCTTTTTGTTGATTTTCAAAATACTTAAAAATGAAAATTTACCAAGTTATGCTTTCGTTGGACTCGTTAAAGATTAAACGATGAAAGACTTGTCACTATGAAGAGGCCAAGTTCCTCCTTCTTGTGAACCGTTAAAATTACTAGGATGGATTCATTCAAAGAATGACCTTATACGATCAACATATGCTATCCTCTTCACGTTGTCTATAAAAAATAAAGAGGTACTCATTAGCAATAACGGGGTAAAAATTGAAAGTGAACATCCTATATGTATTTTGGGCAGCTTGTCGCTCTTGAACATGAAACTTGTATGCAGTTCGTGTCAAATTTGGGATATCCTTCATTCTATTAGTCATCAGTAATTTTTAGCTGTTTATATGACTAAATTCTTATCCTAGATTTCTAGAAACAAAATTCAAGAATCTCGTGAGTTCTAGAAATCTCACTGCCTTCATTATCCTTAGGATTAAATTTTCACTGTTACACTACTTTATCAAGTCATGGAAAATATATCACTCCCAGAAGACCAAAACCATGGACTTATATCCCTCATTCTCACTATGTTTACCACCTTTGACTTTACCACTATGTTTCTGATCGCCTAAGCCTTCTATTTTTACACCTTGGTTTTCCAAGTAGCCCAAACCTTTTCCCTTATTCACCAAGTGCCTCAAGCGGTGGTGATTTTAAACTCCCTTTCTAGGATCTTTAGATAAATCAAATATTTTAGATGGAAATGCATAAAGGTTTTTCAAAACCCTGTTTTCACCTCCAAACACTGATTCAAGTTTTCAATCAAACACCTAGTCCAAAAGACATCCCAATAGGTCATGTAGTGCCTCCTAGGTTATGCATTCCTTTGGTTTCCTAAACTCACTATTTTTACATATTCTCAAAGGTCAAATCAAATGAAAAGAAGGTGATCTCATGATTGTCCAAAGAGTGACAAGATTTCTTCAAGGAAGGACTTCCTAGATCAGATCATAAAGTATGTAAAAAGACAGTTTCATATCTTGAAACATTTCTGCAAAAATGCTTTATGATGGTTATCAACAGAAGAAAGGCAAGGTAAGAAGCTAAAAATCCCTAAGGACATCCAGAGTGGAAGAGAAGAAACATGCCTAAGTTCACAAAGAGGATCATGGTTTCGTGACTAATTGGCTATAAGGTGTCTCCCAACGAAGATCCCATACAAAGGATCATGAAGACAGAGGTACATAAGCACAACTGTGCATGGATTAAAGATTCATTGAAACAAGAAATCAAACAGAGGGACCTCCTTGATGAGAGCAGGCAAAGATTAAAAAATGATGTCAAGGAATGACTTATAAGTCTTATTTAGGCACACTATTTCCTATACCAAAAGAATAGATTGAGAAAAGTATCAGTGTGAAATAGAAAAAACTCTCCAGTACAGTTAATATCCATAAAAATGGTCAAAGGAAAGAGATCATAGGTTCAAAGTGTCAAAATGGAGTGTTTCGGGGAATATCACCCTAGAGGTTCGTTGGGTTACAACCTCCACAGAGCAGGGGCATGCTACTTAAGAAGGACTCACACAACCATGCATGTTTGAAAAACTAAATAGAGTAGAATGAGGAAGTTACCCGTAGGTCCTACGGTTGAAGAAGATCCCGCAGGGTTCAAACCCCCAGCGACCGTCCTTTCTTCTTAACCTGAAAGACAAGAAGAAACAAGCACGAAGAACTGGTTGTACAACATATATCTACTCTAAATGTTAGTGAGATTCATATAAAACATTAAATAAATCATAATGAATGCTTAAATAACAATTTTCTCATACATATAAGCATACACTAACACGTATATTTCGGGAACAGCATGGTACTTTTGTATTATAAATAGCATGTACAAAAGTAACGAGTGGAGAGATCACCTGAATCCTTCCACGATCTTCAAGAAGACCGTCGTCCGGATCCGTCCCGCCCTTGCCTTGCTAAGACTCCTTCCAAACTGGTGCATACGAGATGACATATAGGGAGATGAGCATCTCAAGGAAACAAGGGTTTCCTGTAATGAACTGGGAAAGTGCAGGAGGCACAGGGAATCAGACTTGGATAGGGAATACCAACAGAGTATAATATCAATAATTCTCTCTCTCCCTTAGGCCATGCACATGAGGGGCTTTTATACTCCCTCCAAGTAGTTTCAACAATTGGAAACAGTTGGCCACGTGCTGGGGTGGTTGAACTACCAGAGTAACCATCAACCCAGCCCGAAAATAGGGAATTTTTATATATTTTTTAATGATTTTAATGGAATACGCAGAAAAGTGCATGTGGACTCGCGTATACATGCGGAAAAGTCTGGGCATAATCGCGTATGGGGATTTTTACACTGTTTTTTAGTGAATTTGTCCAAGTCTGTAGGAATGGGTGCCCAAAGCCATAAAAGCAATCATGAATCATATGAAGGTGAGAAATGATGCTATAACAGATGCTCCCTAATATATGAGGTCAGAAGGGGTACATGATGGCCGAAATGTATTATGCACATAGAAAGAACTTCGCAAGGACAAGAGAGGACTTCACCAGATTTCAGCCTGCCAAAAACCAATGAAAGAAAACAGAGAGTCAACTCATGCTGAGGCGGGGCATACCCATGCTCAGTCCAAAAATACATCATATAGAAAGTAGTGAATAGATCCAACATGTATACAAGTATAGCTGAACTGAAAGTACACAATGAATCATCTGAGCATGGCCCGGAAGTGTAAGTCCGAATCAATGTCCAAGTATCACATATAGAAAGCTGATCAAAGATGGTGCAACTGGATGTCTGATCATATAAGTAACTGAATCTCCAAGTACCGAATCATAAGAGGTGGAACAAACGGTACAATCACGCAACTCGGGAGCCAACATATAAGATGCTGTTGTACTGAACTGCAACATGTAAGGGTGGACGGCATCACTGGCAGAAACTGAAAGGACTGTCAAAAGTGAACCGAAAAATGCTGATGCAACCCGAGGTCTTCACCGATCACTATGGCACAATTCTACACAATGGGAATAAATGAGCTGAAGTCGACCATGTGAGAAATCGTTGGATTACCGGTCAATGATGTATACCGTTAACTAATGCGAGACAACCCACCAATAATGAAAATGAGTGTCAAGGTGCCCCAGTACAATCTAACAAGTGCGAATGAATGAGTTGAAGTCGAACACTTGAAAGAATCTACCAATCAGGAGGCAATGATGAATCCCCATTGTCGATAGCGAAGAGTCTGCCACTGATGACTGCAAACCCTAAGGTACTGAAAAAAAGACTCTAGACCTTATTCCCAGAGCAATGAGTCGGAGTCGATGGGAAAAGATCTGCTGGAAGGAAGGCATTAAGGCATCCCACATCAGTCCAGCGCGAGTGTAACCCGCAGGCCAAGATTTGGAAGGAATCGGACGAAGTAGAGTGACGGAACCAAAATCGAAGTACGTTTCCGACATGCACAAGATGAAGCTAGCGCACGGAAGAAACCCTCTGAACCAACCAATAATGAAAGCTGACACAGAGGCGAGAAATCCACCGATAGGGTCAAATGGAAATCCAGGTACTGCACGAATCCCGAGTGTGATAATGTGTGCTGACGTCGAACACAGGGGAAACCACTCAGTCAAAGACCCATGATGATGATCAAATGCTGAGCACGAGGTCACCTATCAATGATGGAAATAGGCCCAAGGTGTGGCTCTAGGTTTGCTCTCAGAGCAATGTGTCGTAATCGATAAGAGACAAACCTGCCGGCAAGAAGCCAATGGGGACCTTCTCAAACCAGCACGAGCAGAAGACCAAAACATCTGATGTGATAGAACATGATACTGACAAGACCGGGAAGGCCGACTGAATAATGAGTCAAGAGACACCGCAGAATGGCCGACTCGGGTTAGACTTCCCTTGAACAAAAGCACGACTCGTGATGACCATGGCAGTAAAAAGTGACACTGTATAAGTCTGTTATGCAGGAGGCAGAACAAACTCTCCATATGATTGGAAGAGATAACCAACCAGGGGAGAACTGACAAGTGAAACATGGTAAAGGTTGAACCTAGGTCAAAACTAAAACCATCCCAAATGAAGGAGATATATATAAGTAAATGTGCTTTGTTCAAGGGCGACAAACTGACTCTGTACTGCCATCAAAACAACGAAGATACATCCCGTTCCCGCTCTTTTTGTTATATTTGATTTTTTGTCTTTTTCATATAATAAGCCTGAAAAAGAATAAAAGAATGCTATGGTACAATGGATAGAACGAGTATCAAGAAATCAGATGCACTAGTTCTTGGGATTGGAACAATCCTATGCTCAATGCAAGGTGGCGAAAACTGGTAAGTGATACTCAGAGGAACGTTCCATCCATGGGTAAAAGTTGTCAAGTCGTGATAGCTAAGTGCATGCAATGGTTAACTTGTACAGAGAGTCAAGGTCAAAAGTTGGCTTAAACATCGAGTCCAAATGAAGCCGGCTAAAGGCCAGGATAAACAAGTAGCCAATATGCAATGCAGTAATACAACTTAACGACACCAGGGAGCCTCTAGGGTAAAAGCCAGAAAAATGATAGTGATGAAGAAGAAGAATGAAGCTTCAACACATAAGACATGGCGGGACTAAAGAGGACTCCTGAGCCTACATAAAACGCAGCATGGGCAACAAGTGATAGAGAGGAACTAACTAGGAAGCCCATGTAAAGGAAGGCTCTACCATCGAGTCATGATTAAATAATCGGCGAGTGAAATAGGTGTAATACTCATGACCTGATGGGATCGACCCTAAGGCAAGTGATCAGTATGGAGGCTAGTATGCAAGATGCAACGGAGAGTGATTTCCCTAACCTATATGCCAGTGAAGATCATATACCTGCCATGACGAGTCGGTAATCATGGATTAAAAACCGGGAAAAATCTCAAAATCGTCAAAATGTACCTGAAAACATACCAAACTGGGCACTTCCAAGCATTCGAGTTATGCAGCGTAAGATAGATCGAAAAAATGAGCATAATGAATTTTTGCGAAAATTTTCAACTTTTTAGGCATAAATAGACAAATTACCTCATATTTGGTTCATTATTGCATTACTGATTTGGAAAAAAGTACTCTGGAGCAAAATAATTCTTTCGTCAAATCAGGAACAACCGACCGTCGAATCGTGCCGAAATTTCAGGTAGGCTCTTAAATCATCTTTGCAAATCATTTTGTCTGTTTGGAAATTAAAATTAAGTGAATTTTAGCTTTAAAACCCTTGCTAAAAAATACGGACTTGCGCATACGCGGGTTCATTAAAGGAAACTCGCGTATACATGCGACCGTGCAAAGAAAAAGTCGCGTATGCGCAGGTCCGAATCCAAAAAAGCGTGGCTAATGCATGATTTTATGAAATTTGACAGGATGACAATCTCATGGAGAGAATGTGAGCATAGCGCAATTGACCAAGAGGTCATGCAAGATCGAGCAGCTCAAAATATCCTTCGGAATTGTGGATTGTTCAAATTCTTTAAAATGCCAAATATGAAAAGCAATCCTCGGTTGCTAGAAATGCTCGTCAATTACTGGGAACCAGACCAAGACTGTTTCGTGATAGATCAGATGCCACTACGCATTGAAGTGGAAGACATATACTTTATTACTGGACTCTCCTAGAGGGGAGAACCAGTAGACTTGCACGGGAAGCCCCTGGGAGGGCTAACCGTGGAAGACTATGTCCACGTGTATTGCGTAGGGGGTTCCAAAAAGGTTGGAACTCAAATTGAAATTAAAGATGTGAGGGATTTGCACATGAAAATCCTCCTTTTCACCATCGGCAGAGTGGCAGGATCTGCCTCCATACATCAGGCGTCCAGGACGCAAATGAGCATAGCAGTAGAATGTTTGACTCATGTGTATGATTGGTGCACAGCCCTTTTACTGAACATGAAACAACAGTTGACCTCAATCCGCCAAGCAAAGACTAAACACTTTGGGTACAGTACAATTTTGACAACATTCTTCTTTGAGAAGATTCCAGCATTGAGACCCAGAGTCATCTCTACCATCAGTAGCCCGCGGGACCCAAGAATTGCCCGTTGGGCGGACATGATGAAGAGACTGGGGGGTAGTGAGGTACCCCAGACCACATGGGACGATGAGTTCTTCCGCTGGTGGGGAGAACAAATCATCGCAATGGACGACTATCCCTATGCTGGGATGGACTTCCGTGGAGATCCAGATCTAGTTCTTCCACCAGGCACAACATGGGGTACAGTCGGTAAGTTTTGCAAAAAAATTTGACTTATATAATTTTTTGGATTTTTTCAAATATGTATGAAAAAATGAAAAACAAACATGTTTTTGATTGGATTCATAATGACTGACAATTAAAAATGATCATGATTCAGATTTTGGACCAGTTCGACCTGAGGGTCTCCCACGCCACAAGCGCCGCAGGGGCGAAGCAGATACTGTGGATTCAGATAGGACTCTCCAGGCCGTGCAGAGGAATTTGGAGGGACTAACCCGCCAAATACCTATGGCTACTGTGGAGGATCTATCGGAAGCCATCCAGAGACGGGTGGTAGGAGTGCCCCGAGACTGGGTTAGATTATTCCGCCGAGTTGCCACTGCAGTCACGTTCTATAGGAACACGACTTCTGGGCAGGGACCTCAGGAGTAGACAGATATTATGTATTAGATGACTGTATATTCTTTTTTGAGACTGAACATGATGGGGGCATAAGCCCAAGTTTTGTACGACATTATGGATCCAAATTTTGTAAAGTTTTTTACACTCCGATGATATATATACAACGATATTTGATGTGATGTGATAAATGTATCAAATGTATGATGTTTTTGATGATTAAAAAATTATTGTATGGAATGATTAATATGCCAATCTAATGCTTGATTAGCTAATGAGTCAGCAAACCAATTGTCAGCTCGAGGAATATGAATGAAAGTTAAAAAGTGAAATGACCTTTGTAACAAACGTACCCTCAAGAACAATCGTAATAAAAATGGATCTCGTACCCGATAAGTGTTGTTCAACCGCGACACCACCAGCTGGGAGTCCAAGAAAACTACCAACGAATCAACACCCAAAGATATTGCCTCCGAGAGTAGATGAATGACTGCAGTGTATTCTGCTATATTATTGGAAGCAGGACCAATGCAGACCCCTCTTGATACCAACAGCTGACCGGATGGATAATGAAGCACCCAAGCCGCGGAAGCTAGGTTCCGGGTGTGTCTACTAGCACCATCGGCGAAACAAAAATGACTCATGACATCCAACACAACCTGCCAAAGCAGATCAAAAACATCACCAACTCATCAAAGATCGAAAATCAATCAGATATGTACAAAGCAAAAAACTACTATATACAAAAGCAACATGCCAGGCCAAAGCCTAGGCATAATACTTCTTAAGATAGAGCCCATTTCGGGGCTCCGACAACTCGTTCCCTTCGAAATCAACCAAGGTATAAGCTCCTTTCTTAAGGACTTTTTTAACGATATAGGGGCCATACCACATCGATTTAAACTTTCCTGCCCCCAAGGCATCTTTTTCTTGGGCATAGACCAAAACAAGGTCACCTTCCGAAAAGACCCTAGGCTTAACCGCCTTATCGTACTGGACTTTAACTCGGTTTTTATGCGCTTCATTCATCGTGGCGGCATCTCGACGCTGCTCATTGAGATGTTCCAGATGAAGAAGTCGCTTTGCCAAACTGGAAGTGTCAGGAAGAAGCTCAACAACTAATTTAAGAGAAGGAATCTCGCATTCAATGGGAAATACGGATTCCACCCCGTGCACTAACTGAAATGGAGTAAAGCCAGTTGCAGTTTTCACTGACGTCCTGTATGCCCAAAGTGCAGGATATAGCATAATATGCTAGTTGGATCTAGCTTTATCAATTGTCCTTTGAAGAATTTTCTTCAAGGATTTATTCACGGCTTCCACTTGCCCATTGGCTTGAGGATAATATGGAGATGAATGCTCCTGCCGGAAACCCAATTTGAGAGCCAACTCAGCCATCATACTATTCTAAAAATGACTGCCATGGTCAGTGACAATCTCTCTAGGTATACCAAAACGAGCGATAACTTGGTTGAAAAGGAACAAAGCTGCAGTCTCACCATCGTTCCCAAAAGTAGGCATAGCCTCGACCCACTTCGTAAAGTAGTCTACCGCTACGATAATGTACTTGTGACCTTTTGCCGAAGGCGGGTTACAAGTAGTATAATCAATACCCCACTTTGTAAAGGGTCCGACAGTAATGACTGGAAAAAGTGGAGCTGGATGAGTGCGCATTTTTCAAGTATAAACCTGACAAGGATGACACCTTTTAATCGATTCAATACAATCTTTGAAAATCGAGGGCCAAAATTATCCAGCACGCAAAATATTTTGGGCTATAGCAAGCCCAGATAAATGACCCCCACAAGCTCCACTGTGAGAATCATTGAGCACAGCCTCAGCTTCTTCGAAAGTTAAGCAGCGTCTTAGGATTGAATCAACCCCTCGACGGTACAACGCATCACCAATAATCAAATAATTCTTGGCCAAGTGACGCAGTTTACGACGCTCATCTTTCGAAAAAGTAGAGGGAAACTTCGCAGTCTGGAGATACACAATGATATCCCCGTACCAAGGATCCTGTGGAGAGATAAGAAACAAGTGTTCATCCGGAAAGGACTCATCATAGATCATCTCCTCTCCACAAGGCAATTCAGAGATCAATTCCGCAAAAAATAATGACTTCTTGGATTTGGCAGACATGAACTCAAGATCAAATTCCTGTAAAATCACAATCCATCTATTATATTTTCCCCCAATCACTCGCCTGCTGAGGACAAACTGAAATGGATTGGCAGCTGCCAAAACATAAGTTTTGCGAAGAATAATGTAATGTCGGAGTCGCTGCACAACATGAACTGCTGCTAAGGCTAATTTTTCAATCGGAGTGTATCGAAGTTCAAGTCCTACCAGTCCTCGACTAAGGTAGTAAATAACATGCTCTGCAAGAGCATCATCTTCCTGAACCAGAACCATACCGATGGTAGATTCTGCTGTTGCCAGATAGAAAAGAAAATCTCTGCTATAATCAGGTGGACTCAGTAAAGGAGCAGAGGTCAATGCCTTTTTCAAAGCATCGAACGAGCGTTAAGCGTAGTCGTCCCAAAGAAAAGGAACTCCTTTCTTCAACAGTCCCATATATCCCTTTGTAATCTCAAAGATAATCGACGATACCCCCAAGAAAATTAGACTTCCCCTCAAGACTTTGAAGTCGACAACGAAGACGAGGAGGCAAATGTTATTGCTCAACCTTGAAGGGATCATTTCTTATCCCTTCCTATTGCAATGAATCCCAATAAAATGCACGTGATGTAACCGCGAAAACGCACTTGTTCGGATTCAATCGAATTTTATAAAAACGACATCTTTCAAATATTTGCCGGAGGTGACCAGGATGATCCATCCTCTTTTGAGAATGAGCAGCTAGATCATCTAAGTATGCCTCGATAATATTTTTGATGTCGTGGTAGGCGTAAGACATGGCCCGCTGAAAGGTAGCCCCAGCATTTTTAAGACCAAAAGGCATCTTCTTGTATGCAAACGTACCCCAGGGACAAATAAATGCAGTCTTATGTTGATCTTCAGGACGGATAGTAATTTGGTTATATCCGGAGAAACCGTCCATGAAGGAGAAAATCTCGTTACCGGCACACTCGTCAATGATCTGATCGATAAATGGTGTGGGGTAACTGTCTTTAGGACATTCCTTATTCAAGTCTCTGAAATCGATGCACACTCAAATCGTTCCTTTCTTTTTATCTACGGGAACGGGGTTTGAAACCCATTTAGTTAGAGGAACAGGGAAAATGAATCCCGCCCTAAGCAACTTTTCAACTTCAGCTTTGATAGCCGCCTTTCCTAGGATTGACCGACGAAGTTTTTGCCTCACCGCTTAGCGTTTTCATACGCTTCCGGATCTCATGTCGACATATACGATGCTGCATTTCCTCATAAGACTAAGCAAATACATACCTATACTTTTCAAGAGCTCAAGATAAATTAATCTCTTCACATGAACATTCAGCTCCAATGAAGACATTCTATAATATTGGGATCCCCGGAAATTTTCACCGGGAAATTTTCACCGGATAGTAGGAGAGATCACAAACATGTTCCTTCAATAACTTCAAACATAAACTCGTGTAGGTGCCAAAAGGGCTCAAGACTCGGTAGAACAGACTGTGAGACCGAGACTCTAAAACTTGTTTCAATCTCGTTCAAGTCGTAGAAGTAAGACCGATGATGAAAATCATCCCACGGTCTATCTATACTAGTCATGGCTTCCAGGATGGCCTCTTCAGATGGAAGAGTGGTATCAAGGCAATCCTGGGCTGAAGAAGAACTAAGCATCCAAGCCGGAGCCACATATCCATCGACCTCTTCCGGTGAAAGAGGAGCTGGAACGGATTCTGCAGAGTCAACAATAGACTGATATGCAATCTCAGCTGCAGAAATCGGAAATGCCATTCCACCCACTTGACCTTCCGCTAATGTGGCAGTAGGGGAAGGTAAGGTCCAAGGGTCCGAAAAATAATGAGTTCGAAAGAACTCTCTTCGAAGGGGAGCCCTGGAGGATGAAATAGCATTTATATGCATAGTAGGAGGAGGAAGATCGAAAGTACCCATCAAGGAAGAATACATTCCAACTCCTAGATTCTCAACAGGCGCCTTAGTATTATCCAATTTCGGAACAGATGAGTCAGAAGACGCATTCGTGTCTATAGGAGGACAATCCAGTTTGATCCACTCAGAATTCATCCTCCCTTCGCGGGGGAAACATGTCCTAAATTTAGTGAGGATTCAATGGCATCCATCTCATAAAAGCAGCTCTTCCCCACAGGTTTTTAGTCCAAGGTCGCATCCACCACCAACCTCTATATCGACGGCTCTGCCTCTCAAATAGATGGGCAAAGCTGGGACAATACCATGGGGTCTATGAGAATGACCATCGAATGCAGTAAGAACAGTGCTAGATGGAACAACTTTCGGAGATCCAAGTGTCTTCCAGCATGCGAGAGACATCACGCACGTGGAGGCACCCTCATCAACAACCGTTCGAAAGATATTGCACTTCCGATACGACGATTTAATATGAAAAGCCATGTGATGAGGAAGTCTCTTCTTGAAATTATTCATATCAAAAGTAATCAGAAGAGAATTTTTTGGATCAATAGCCCCAATGGCAGTGAGCAAAGCACTGCGCTGAGCCGGACAAGACTGGAGTACCTCTAAAGCTGACATAGCACAAGGACTTTGCGCCAGATCTTCCACAATCGAGTAGTTCTGGGCAGCCCTAGCATTTGGATTAATCGTTGATCGCTTAGAATATTCTTTGGGCATCCGAGGCATAGACTCAACAGTAGGCTTCGTGATGTGAAGCGGCTCAGTAGCATCAGGAACTTCCTTAGCTTTCGAAGACTCTTCTCCACCATAATCACGGGATCTCGTAGCGATATCCGCGTGAGCACTCATCATAAAAATGTTTGATGGAATTTCCCCTTCCTGGGTGCCCCCAGAGGAAGCCCCAGGATTTTGGTTCGCGCCAGCAACTAATTGCTGCCCTTGGGGAAAAGGGTTTGTTAACACAGCCTGGGAACTAGAAGAACCCTGCTGAGCTAACAAGCGCTGAGCATCCTGAATTTTAGGGCAAAGGTGTGTGAGATGGTCTCCAGCACAAAGCTTGCATGAAAACTTCACTTTCTTCTTCTCCTTTTGACCCTCACCAACACGCTCGTTGGTTTTAGTTGCATTACCCTTCCCATTCTTTCCCTTCTTCTTGTTATTTCGTCCCTTCTTCTTCCCATCGGATTGTTGATTTCCTTTGGGATCAGAAGCTTGGACAACATTTATGGACAAAGACTGGGAAGGTGATGGCTCGGCAGGCGCAACCTGACTAGAAGGAGTAGCTTGCAAAGACAACTACTGCAGTTGAGAAAGCAGGCTGGCTGCACCACTATTGACCGATCCGACAAGCCCATCACCATGCAGACCAGGTTTAGTTTTCGATAAATCCAATTTGGAGCGAGGAGCATTGGGCAAATATTTATAAAGGACCCCAGACTGAGAATAGATCAGTTCCAGCTGCTGGGCCCTAAAAATGGCCTGCTCCTCAGAAAATACCCCAGATAGGGATACATCTTTCGAAATATCTGACTGCAGGGATTTGAGAAACCATTCGAGAAGGAATTCACCTAGAATATGAGCTTTAATAAGCCTCTTCCTTCTCCTCCATTCCTGAATGTGATCAGAAATGTGAGTTGCCTCATCCTGCTTAAAATTAGCCAGGAGTTCCGTCCCAGCCTCATATCGGACAGGAAACTGAAAATGGTTTAGAAATGTGACAGCCAGTTCTCCAAATGTGGCAAAACTGCCCCCAGTGAGCTCGATATACCATTTGGCAGCATTTCTAGTTAGGGTGCGTTGAAATAATCTCAACCTAATCGAATCATCGATCAGGGAGTTCGAAGAACACCATAAGTGGAAAGTGGTGATGTGGTCAGCCAGATCCTCCCCATTCCTACCTTCAAATTTTGGAATATCTGAAGGAAGTTTGGTCGGGACCGGAGGCCACCCCGGACTATAACGAATCGGATCATTAGTCAACTTCGACAGATCTGGCAAGTTCAACGTTGCCAGAAAAGGTAAGCGAGGCAGAGCCTGAGGATTCCATCCTTGATGGGATGAATTCCCAACATTCTGAAAAGAATATCCTGGATTTGATAAGGCACCAGGTTGCTAGAAAGGACTCGTAGAAAAAGGAGAAGAACCTCCTCCCAACCCAGAGTTACCAAAGCCCAGAACAGTTCCCCCCGCTGAAGTATTGAATGAAGAGGAGAGCCCCTGATAGGGGTCCCAGGCATTAGAAAGAAGAGAAAAGGTCTGGTAAGCACCCGACGAAGGGAAAGAAGCATCCCTTGATGACCTGCGTAAAAATGATTCCCTACCCCCGCTGTAGTAAAGACAGGATTCCATCCCGTAAAAGTAGTCGAACTTTGCCCCCCAGACCAAGGGTTGAAACTCTGGGTCTGGGACGTAAACGGAAATGACCCTAAAGAAGGATTGGAACTAGGAATGTGTCCAGTCCCAAAGGGGAAACCCTGAAAAGAAGCTGATCCACTAGCCATAGAAGACATGGGTGTAGATCCAGCTGCAGCAACGGAAAAGGAAAAAGAGGGATTCCCACTAGAGGGCATCCCTGAACAGAAGGGACCAGAATGAGAAGCATGTGCTTGGGTGAAACCAGAGCCAAACACAGCAGCACTAGAAGCAATCGAAGATAAAGCAATAGTGCCCCCTCCTTCAACAGAAGCAGGGGTCTGAATGCCTACAGCACTCACGGCAGAGGCCGCGTTCCCAGTCGTGGCCATCGAAAGATATGAATGATACAGAAGATCTTCCGGTCTCTCAGACTCAGGTCCGATGTACTGAACAACGAACAGATAGTCAGGAGGAAGAGGAGATGGACCTGTCGCAGGAGGCTCAGGTACGTCTTCAATTTGAAAATCTTCTTCCCGAGGAAACAAAACTCGCGAGGTGAGCGGAACGCTCCTCTCGGAACCGACACCAGAATCAGCTATGAAACCTTCAGACCTTTGTGGAGGATCTCTCTCCACTGCGTCAGACGCCACAGGGTGGTAACCACCTGCTAAATCACTCCTACGCCTTCTCGAAGAAGGCTCTGGACTCTCAGGAGATAACCCTCGGATTCTCCTCGATCGACGAGGCGCTTGATCAGCCACTTTTATAGATTTTAAATTAGACTAAAAAAAGTGAAAAGCTAGGCAAGCTAGGAGCAAAGAGCACTCACTAAAATAAAAATCCCTGAGATACAATCAAGCAAACAACCTCCAAGTATTTCCACTCCGGGTGATGAGGACCGAACACCAAAATACAGGAAAGCAAAATATAGGACCTCCCGAAAGCAGTCTGGGATGATTAGGGCCCAGAACAACTAGCGAAGGTATCAGAAACAGTTACGCCGACCTCCTAACGATAGCCTTTGCCAGCTCAAGCACCCAACCTTCGCAAGGGCACCCCCCAGAAGTACTGCTGAAAGTGATGCGACGTCTGCCTCAGGTACCACGGGTATTCCCTCCCGCAGTCACCTGTGTGGAACCTAGGAGTGGAAACTATGGGCACCAATCCGTGTCAGAAGCCGGGCGGAACGGTCTTGAGGTCATATTCAGCTAATCGGAGGGGGGGTATCCCTCTTCTCAACCTTCACTTCCCCTCGCGCTTAACTCTCTGGAGGAGAGCTTTCCCGGTCCACCTAACGAAGTTGGATTTCGCTCAATTAATCAACTTCTATGTTTTGTTTGAGCGGCCTTGGAGAGTTAACTCTCCACTCACCTAATCCAAGGCCCTACAACCTAGCTAGTTGGTGTATGACACTTAGAAAACTTGCTAGTTGATTTTAGATTAAATCGCTTATTTTAATGAGCTGTTATGTTAAGTCACAAGGATATGGAGATGAAACTTATGATGTTTTTGACGCAAAAGAAATTAATAAAAACTTAACTACATGCAGATGCAATTATTGTCTTTCGATGAAAAGTAATCTCTACACGGGTTCTACGGGTTTAAAAATTGTATTTTTTTTCTTTTCGAATAGCAAACTCACACTCACAAAAACTATTAAATTGACTAAATGATTTAAATGCACCTAATGCAAATCACTACAAGCATGCAAATCCTAAGATGCAAATCTCCTAAAGCAGAGTGACATTTCCCAAAAAGTCCTTCAGTTTGAACTCGTCTTGGATGTCCAGAAAGCTAGTTCCCGAAATCAAGAACTCTTAATATGAAGACACCAAAGATGCTTAAAAACAAGAAGAAGAAATGAATGACAACTCCCTTCCAATTATCAAGCCAAAAACTGAAAGCAAGAAACCTCACAAAAACTTCAAAAGATATGGCAAAACGAAAATGAAAATGCAACAACAAAAGCAAATAACAAGAGAAAATGTTTTTTAAGCCTTTGAAATGAAAAAACAAAAAGCAAAACAAATGTTTTTTGAGCTTTTTAGTTTTATAAAGAAAGAGCTCGAAAAGACCAAGCACAACTATCAAAGTCCAAACCAAACAAGACTGAATTCCAAGCACAAACTTCAACAATGCTCCCAAACCTTATAAGGCTAACTCGTAGCAAGATCAATAAGAGCAAAAGAAGACAAGAAAACTCAGCTACTCAGCCTAGAAAAATAGTGCAAACTCGTCGCAAACAAAAACTCCAAAGAAGCTAGAAAAGCTCTTCAAAAGTTGCAACAAAACCTAGCCTATGGAACTCAAGAAAACCAATCAAAAACGAAGCAAAAATCGCAATGCGAAGCACAACACAAAGATAGGAGCGAGTAAGTGAGCAGAAGCTCTCTGTTCTGATAAAGCAGAACAACCAAGAATGCTCAGAAAGCAATCTTGGAACTCAATCCAGAAGTGCCAGCACCAGAAACAACACTTTGCCAAAAAGACTAGTTTTCAATCAAACGAAAGAGAGAAAAGACATGAAACCACTTCCTTCACAATCTAGACAGTACAGAGACACTGTAGGAACAGGTCTCCATAGCCAGAAAGGACCAAAAAGTCAAGAAACCCAAAAATTCAAAATCTGCCTAGGTATACGCTACTTCACAGTTATGCAACCAGCGTGCATACGCGTCTGTGCTAAGGGAAACTCGCGTATACGCGGGTTCCTTTAGACAAACTTGCGTGTATACGCGACTGTGTGCAGAAAAAAGCGCGTATACAAAGGAAAATAATGAAAAAACAAAAAGGACAAGCCTGGAAAAGAAACCAGGACTTCAGACTGACTGCAAGAAAGTAAACTGGACTGCAAATGAAAGTTAAAACTGTCGGCAACCTACCAAACAGCTGAAACAACCCAACAGGAGAATCACAAGAATGTGATCCCCAACGGAGTCGCCAGTTCTGTTTCGGGGAATATCACCCTAGAGGTTCGTTGGGTTACAACCTCCACAGAGCAGGGGCATGCTACTTAACAGAGACTCACACAACCATGCACGTTCAAAAAAACTAAATAGAGTAGAATGAGAAAGTTACCCGTAGGTCCTATGGTTGAAGAAGATCCCGCAGGGTTCAAACCCCCAGCAACCGTCCTTCCTTCTTAACCTGAAAGACAAGAAGAAACAAGCACGAAGAACTGGTTGTACAGCATATATCTACTCTAAATGTTTTTTTTTCTAAATAAGTTTAATCTATTGATAATCAGAAACAGATATGTACATCAGGAGTAAACCAGGTCTGGGCCTGAGGAGGCCTATAGAGCAGAAAATCAAAAACTTAGCACTGCCCGTAGAGGGAAACCAGTGCAAACCAAGATCCAACAAAAAAGACCCACACAGGGGCAATGTCTAAATCTAAAGATAGCCTTTAGACCTTTACCAAAACCAGAAAAAACATACATTGATATTTTGCAAACTGAAGACAGTGCCATAGCAAAAAAAAAAACCTGGGGCTAAGTAGGATCACTCATCCGGTTCCTCTTCCTCGACCCTGCACCAAAACTCATCTGGTTCTCCATCAGAATTGTAGAGGTCCACAGTTGAGTGAATGATCTTTTCTGCAGCAGGGGTGCGCAGTCCATCGCCCGGATGTTGCTGGTGCTGAGCATTTGCATTATCCCGGTCTTGAATTGCATTATGCTGCTCTTCCTGTATCATCTCAATATCAACATTCATGCCATTGCCCTGTCCTTCAACTTCCTCGGTGCTGGCTCTATACTGTTCGGGCATATCATCATCATTCTGCTCACCAAGACCATCCCGCCCTTCATCATTCTGCACACCAAGACCAACCTGCCCCTCATCGTTAGGGGATTCTCGGAACACAATGGTGACAGTGGCTGTAATACAAGGGCGTATCAATGCACTTTGAAAAACGAAATGCCTGGTTTGAGAGTGAGCCGGAACATTCTGGCAGTTGGTGTTCCAGTTCTCAGACCTAAGAATACGACCCCGAGCAACATGAGAGGTGCTGGCCGAGCCAATAAAGTCCGCAGCCGAGGTACTAGAGGACGAGGAGGAGCGTCTGTTCACCCTCCTGGAAGAACCACGACGGCATCTCATTCTGTGCCTTAAACGAGGCATGCTGTTAATCGTTGCAGGAAAGCAGAAGGAATGCTGAGACCCAAGCAGAGCGTTGGTTGAGTGAGAGAGCGGGGAAGCTATGGGATTGCTGAGCAGATTCTCAAGCCAAATCCCGGATTGACGCATACAGTTACCAGCAATGGAGAAATGAATATTGTCACCCAGTTCAAGGCAACCATGAAGCTTGGTTCGCTTGCCTGTGACAGTGCGCTCGGAGGAGAGCCTCACTGTGGGCGAACAATACACAGCTGAAGGCCGAGGGAAGCTGCTATTTGCGTGCTCGTGCTCCATTCTGCAATCAGATACCTCGAATCTGTTGCCGTCCCAGCGTATTAACTTCGCCATTAAAGGAGTAATAACCAGATCTTTGTTACCTTGCGGAGAATGATCTCGAATTGCGTTTGGAGAATTGTGAACCGCGCCCATTAAGGTTTGACATAAATGTCTCACGCCGGAATACAGTCGCCAACGGACATTTGCAGTGCTATGAGACATTATCTTGGGTTGTATATCTGAGTCGACTTTGTTCAAATTAATCACACTTGTCAGGGTTATCTACTCTAAATGTTAGTGAGATTCATATAAAACATTAAATAAATCATAATGAATGCTTGTATAACAAATATTCTCATACATAAAAGCATACACTAACATGTTTATTTCGGGAACAGCATGATACTTCTGTATTATAAATAGCACGTACAAAAGTAATCAAGTGGAGAGATCACCTGATCCTTCCAAGGCCTTCGCAGACCGTCGTCCGGATCCGTCCAGCCCTTGCCTCGCTAAGACTCCTTCCGAACTAGTGCATAGGAGATAACATATAAAGGGATGTGTATCTCAAGGAAACAAAGGTTTCCTACAATGAAATGGGAAAGTGCAGGAGGCACGGGGAATCAGACTTGGATAGGGAATACCAACAGAGTATAATATCAATAATTCTCTCTCTCTCTTAGGCCATACACATGAGGGTTTTTTATAGTCCCTCCAAGTAGTTTCAGCAGTTGGAAACAGTTGGCCACGGGCTGGGGTGGTTGAACTACCTGAGTAACCATCAACCCAGCGCGAAAATAGGGATTTTTTATATATTTTTTAATGATTTTAATGGCATACGCGGGAAAGTACATGTAGACTCGCGTATACACGCGGAAAAGTCTGGGCATAATCGCGTATGGGGATTTTAACACTGTTTTTTAGTGAATTTTGTCCAAGTCTGTAGGAATGGGTGCCCAAAGCCATAAAAGCAATCATGAATCATATGAAGGTGAGACATGATGCTATGAGTCGTGGAGGTTTCAAAGATATTGATTATAAGAGATATCAACCAGAAAGTTTTGTTATAGATATTGAAATAGGCAATTGTGGGTGAAAACATATATGTAAACCAACACAATGAAATAATTTGTTGCAGAGGAGCCATCGTGAAGGAATGAGAGGAAAAATTTTCTTCCGTGGAAGCAAGTCATGGAGGTTTCAAAGATATTGATTATAAGAGTTATCAACCAGAAAATTTTGTTATAGATATTGGAATAGGAAATTGTGGGTGAAAACATATATGTAAACCAACATAACCTGTTTACATATATAAAAAATTTGTTATAGATATTGAAATAGGAAATTGAGGTGAAAATCTTTTGGTGATTAATAATCCTGCGAAATAAGCATGAAATCATGTAACTCAAATAATAAATTTTAAATACATTCAATTACAATATATCTAGCATAGATGTAAATAAAGAGAATTTTTATTAACATAAATAGAGTTTATTCCAAGTTCATCTACATATCTGAGCTCCAATTGTATTTTTAAGATATATATTTGATGATAATAATATTTTTTTTTTGTGAAAATAATACAAAGTTGGAACTAAATGGATTTGGTGAATTGAATAGAGATTTAACACATTGGGGCACATTTAGTGAAGGGGCCCTAGTGTTCCTTACCTCCAAATGTATTATAGTGTGATGCATCAATATAAAAATCTGTGCACCTACTTAGAATTTTTAGTTCAAAATTTTAGTCGTTAATATATATATATATATATATACACTAGTGAAATAATATATTATAAAATGTATTTATTTTAAATGAAAAAAAATGATGATCTACTATAAAATAGAAGATCATCAAAGGAAAATAGCGAGCCTAAAGGAATGTGGAGGTACAAAATAGGGAGCATGAAGGAGATGTATAGATACAAAATAGAGAGCTTGAAATAGATGTGGATGTACCTGGAAATGATGAGGAAATGAGAGATGTAGAGGAACTTCTCAATCACAATATTGACCACACAAATAAGGTCACCCTTTTAATATTCTATTTTTTTTCAATGTACATGTCAAGTTCAAATTAAAAAATTAAAAATTAATATATTTTTTTTATGTAGGGAAAACATCTTACCTACAAGAATATCTTACCACACATAGTAAAACATGGACATTAATAAGAAGTTGCAAGAAATTGTCTTTGATGATAATTTTCTAGATAATATAGAATCAACTAAAATTGAAAAAATGAGGCCACTAATTCATGAATGAACAGCCCAAGATAAAGTAAACTTCAAAATTGCCACATGTGCAGAAAAGCATTAAAAAGACATGCTTGTGAGAGGAAGAGTAGCCTAGAAGAAATAATATGTTGCAGACCATAGTGAAGAGAAGGAACCATCATGAAGGAATGAAAGGAAATTTTTCCATCGTGAAGGAATGAAAGGAAAATTTTGCTTCCAGGAAGCATGTCGTGGAGGTTTCAAAGATATTGTTGATAAGAGTTATAAACTAGAAATTTTTGTTTTAGATATTGAAATAGGCAATTGGGGATGAAAACATATATGTAAACCAACATAATCTCTTCACATATATAAAAATTTTGTTATAGATATTGAAATAAGAAATTGGGGGTGAAAATCCTTTGGTGATTAATAATCATCTGAAACAAGCATGCAATGAGCATGTAACTCAAATAAGATATTTTAAATACATTCATGTACAATCTATCTAGCATAAGACTATCCAGTTCATATACATATTGAAATTTTCATTCACCATAGGCACATTAGAAAACCAAAGTTTGTGAGAAAACAACTCCAACACATTTGTAGAGAAAATTATAACACTATCACCTTTTTCTTATGAACTATTATTTCTATAATAAAACAACTCACTTCATACATTTGTAGAGAAAATTATAACACAATATCAAAAAAAATTTATCATAACTAAATGCTCTTAGCTTATTCTTAATTGATCAAGAGTATAGAATTTTTAGGGTGGTGTTCGATGTGCACTAAAATTCCCACGATGTCCATCACAATGTATGGGGTTAATTCAAACCATGGATATATTCTATGAGTTGTTCCGATTTTTTTCTTGTGGCTAAAACTTAGTTTTGGTTGTCACCTAGTTATCATGATCCAAAACTTTTTTATCATCTCAGATCCTTATAGATTTAGATATATTCTGTGAGCTAATTCCCCAATTTAATTAAACTACATTGTCTATGAATACCATAAGTTCAATATTTTCCAAGGGGTTGTTTTTTATAGTTTTTTATTATTTTATTATTTTTATTTTTTATTATATTTTGAGATTAGATTAAAATATATCCATGCACAATATCACTAATCCTTTTATTTTATTTACTTTTTTTTTTTTATGTAATTTGACATAGTCTCACCAAAACCTAAATTCAATCTAAATTATTAAAAAGAAAAAAAACTAACATTATAAAAAACATATATAAAAATATTTAGTTGTAGATCGAATGGCCTAAAACATTTCAATAATCTAACATTTCAACCAATGGCTCAGACATGGACACAGTGACTGCTATGGGAGTTGTTTTCAAATAGGAAAAAGTGCTTATCATTTAAAAAATCATTATTATTTAATTCTATATATATGTGTGTGTGTGTGTGTGTGTGTGTGTGCATGTTTGTGTGCATGTGTGTGTGTGTGTTTTACGGGAACTCAACGGTTATAGGATTTCATTAAATACTTGTAAAAATAATCAACGGGGATTCTGATTTTGGAGGTGATTTACGAGCACCTCTCCATGAAGGATCAATGTGTAAAATCTTATGATTCCTCTCTTCTATAATATTACGATAAGTTCCTATGAGATATTTTCCAAGGCTTTTTCAAGGACTTTGCCATTTCTTTGACTCTTGTGATCATCCTTGCAAGACGCAAATCAGTTGGGGAAGAATTTGTCACCATTGTTTTGATGATAACCTGTGAATCACCAAAAACATTAGCCTCCTTGAAACCCAATTATTTGAGCAGCTTGATCCCTTGGAAGAGAGCCAACGCTTCATCTTGCATGCTAGAGGAATGGCCCAATCCCCAAGCAAATATGTGGATAGAATTTCCTTGTGTATTTATTATGAGCCCTCCCGCACCAGCGATCCTTGGATTTCCCTTGGCTGCCCCATCAAAGAAGAGAGAGGGGGTTGTTTGCTTGAAAATCCAGGCCTGAAAGTCTTCTTCATTTTTTCTGATTTTCCATTCTTTGGGAGGATTGGGGATGAGACTTGATTTTTGGAATCGAATACTGAGTGCTGCACCCAACTCGATGTCATGATGGCAAAGGGAGGAATCATCCATTCTATCTCTCAAGCATTCATGAAGCTGAATTTTGGCTGTGGTTGCAACAAGTCCGTAATCCTGCTCTTTGTTTCTGAATATCCTTCTATTCCTCTCTAACCAAATCTGCCAACTGATGATTTTAGGAAGAGCAGTCCAAGCTGCTATGATTAATTTGTTTTTTGGGGTTGGGCCTAGGTATCTAGATATCCAACCAGCAAACATATCCTGAATATTGCAGGGGAGAGTGAAATTAGAGATCCAAGCTCCTAAGAGCTCTTGCCATATATGAATATCGAAACTACACTCCAGCATGAGATGAGGGGCGGATTCTGACTTATCTTTACATAGCATACATCTAGAGGGTCCAAAAAAACCTCTCTTCTGCAACCGATCATCTGTTAATATTTTCCTGTGGCTGAGCACCCAACAGAAATGGTCGATCTTCGGGATGGAGGGGAATTTCCAAATCCATTTCCAGGGAGCAGGGTCTGGCTGCACGTATGGGCGCTCCAAGCATTTATCGTATCCCTGAGCCACCGTGTAGCCTTCACGCTATTGTCCCCATCCACGAGCATCCTTTCGCTAAGCGTGAATGGGAGCTAACTCGTTCAGCAGATTGAAGAAATCTGCGCATTCGTTTTGGAGAGCAGGAGGGATTGGGAGATGCTTCCAGCCAGCCCAGTGATGACCGTTCCAGCATGACAGATCCCACAACGAGTTTATGTTTGCCTCCATCATCCACATCCGCAATGGGTGCAAAGAATGAGTTTCGATCAATGGGGGCCTACACATAATTTGATCTTCCCATAACTTAATGGATTGCCCATTCCCAGGGATCCAATATGCTTGTGCGTTCACCAAAGGAACAACTTTGATACATAAGATGGTGAAGGGAGTTCTGAGTTGGGTTTTGGGCTTATCCAAACAGCGAAGGCGCCCTCCTCTGAAGTATTTTTTTCATAATTCTAGGTGCGCCCAACCAGGGTTGGGGGCTATAATTTGGCCAGATCAGTTTCGCTCCCATGGCTAACTTTTGAGCGCAGAGGTTTTTAAAGTTCAGGCCTCCCTCCAACAAAGGCTTGGTCACAATTTCCCAATTGACAAGTGGGATTTTCTTGTCATTTTTCTTACTTCCCTTCCAGAAAAACTTCCTGATAAAATCCTCCATCTTCTTGAGGATGCCCACAGGTGCTAAGAGAACAGAGAATTGGAATAGTGGAATACTGCTGAGCACTGATTTGATAAGCACTGCTTTGCCTGCAATATTGAGCCAGGAGGAGCCCCAGGCCTGCATTTTAGATTTTAATTTCTCTAGCTGAGGATCCCAGTCTTTACTAAAGGCTCGCTTGAGGAAGATAAGAAGGCCAAGATATTTGAAAGAGGTCCAGTTTGAGGAGGCTACAAAGCCTAGGCATCTAGCAATGGAATTTAGGGAAATTGGAGAAATATTCCAGCTATAAATATGACACTTCCCATTGTTTAAAATGCTACCCAAAACTTCACAGAATTCATCCAACACTTTTTTTAATCTGGAAGTTGAGAGTGGAGTTGCAGCCCCCAGCAACAGGTTATCATCGACAAAGAGGGCATGATTGATGTTTTTTACCCCTCTTGCAATGCTAAGCCCATCTATCTCTTGATCTTGTTGCTTCTTGTCCAGGTAAAAGCTAAGGACTGAAGTCTGCAGCACAAAGAGGAGGGGTGAGAGGGGACACCCTTGCCTCAACCCTCTAGAGGCTTTGAAGAAATCTGCAGCCCTACCATTTACCAGGGGAGCAATCCAGGGCTCCGATATACAAGGCCGGATCCAGTTTATAAAGCTTAGTCCGAACCCCATCTTGTGCAGAACCTCCAGCAAAAAACTATGTCTAACTCGATCAAATGCATTTGCTAGGTTGAGCTTGACCACCATACCTTTTTCTTTTCGAAGCATGCTAGAGTGGATCGCCTCTTGTACCAAGATGAAGTTATCCACGATCAGTCTACCATGAATGAATCCTCCTTGATTCTCCCGGATGATTTTGGGGAGAATGTTCTTCAATCTGTTTGCTATTACTTTGGTTATCACTTTGTATCCAATATTACACAAGGAGATCGGGCGAAATTTGTTGAAGGAGTTTGCTCCTTTTTCCTTGGGGATAAGGGTGAGGAATGTTGAATTTGTGCAGCCTCCAATTTTCTGGCAATCTTGGGATTTTAGGACCATTTTGAGAAATTCCTTCTCCACAATCTGCCAACAGGTCTGAAGGAATTTGGCTGTGAATCCATCTGGTCCCGGGGCTTTGTCGGGGTCCATATCAAAGAGGGCAGCCTTTACTTCATTTTTGTTGACTTTAGCTTCTAACAAATGGTTCATCCTAGCAGTGATCAGTTGGGGAACCACGTCCAGAAGGTTAGAGCTATGGCCCACCTCTATTCCCTCACTGTACAGATTCTTGAAATGGTCTGAAGCTGCCTTTTTGATGCTGTCTATATCCTTGAGAATGTAGTTTTCTTCTTTAATTTCAGAGATGGAGTTAGAGCATTTCCTGGCTTGGGCTTGCTTGTGGAAGAAGGCAGAGTTTCTATCCCCTGCTTTGAGCCAAAGACTCCTGGATTTAAGCCTCTAGTATTCTTCCTCGGCTAAGCATGCCTTGTGAAATTTCTGCTGGAGCTGAGTCTCTTTGTCCAGGTCATCTTTTGTGATTTCAGTTTCTTCCAGATGAAGATGGTGCAATTCTAAGGAACTTTGTATTTGTTTTCTTTCAGTTGCAGGATTGGGCAAAGTCTTGGCCCAGGTTTTCAGCATCTTTTTTAATCTTCTGAGTTTTTCTTCCCAAACAAAAAATGGGGAGTCCTTGACTAGCTCCTTCTAGCAATCCCTAACCTTTTGCATGAAATCTGCCTCTTTAATCCATAGAGGACTGAATCTGAACAGAATAGGACCCAGGTCCTTGAGAGCCAGCAGCTCAAGTCTAATGGGCTTGTGGTCCGAAACACTGCTATGAAGGATGTGCATTCTAGCCTCTAGACCGAGAAGAAGAAAGGAACTTTGAATAAGAAATCTGTCTAGTCTAGCAGCTATATGACCAGGACCGAATCTTTTATTTGTCCAAGTAAACTTACCGGATGAAGGCTTGATGTCTAGCAGGTCCCAGTCCTGCATGAGATCCTCCGTCCATTCTCTTGCCGGATCCCTTACTATGCAGCCTCCTCTTTTTTCTGACGAAAGAAGGGTGAGGTTGAGGTCTCCAACGATGATGATGTTTTCCAGATTCTCTAGATCTGCCAGATTTTTTATGGAGTCCCATCAAATCTTCTTCTCCCTGGCATTGTTAGGGACATACACATTGAAAAGGCATATGATCTCTTTGGTATCAAGATGCTGCATCTTTGAGAAGATCCAGTGGGTATTCAAAGTCTCAGAGATTATTGAGAACTTGTTGGCGTTCCAAAGGGAACCAAGCCCTCCCGAAGCTCCACGAGCAGAGATAGCTTGCGCTCCGCTCTTATTCCAGAATTTTTTGCTTGCTTGGAGGAAAGTTGTATCCTCCATTTTGGTCTCCTGGATGAGGAGGATATCTGGGGCTTCCAATCTTGTTAAGCTTTTCATTGCTTCTTCCTTGGCTCTAGTGCCCATACCCCTACAGTTCCAGGAGACGATCTTCATCATTTATTTTTGTTATGATGGGCTCCCTTGGAGCCCTGAGTCTGGTGCCTCGTCATCTTCGGAGTTCTTGCCAATTGCTTCTCAAGGGTTGGCTGGCTGCCCTGGAGCTTATCTTTGTATGTTTCCTACTCTCTTTTTTCCCTGGCAGACTTGCATCCTCTTTTGGATCTTCTGGGGGAAGAGTGAGAGTCTCCTATTTCTCCTTCTTCTTCTGAGTCCTCAGTTTCATGTACTTCCTCCTCCTCTTCTGAGGGTTTCCCTTTCGAGCTCTCTGCGATGCTTCCACCTTTGGTCGAGACGGAGGGGGAAGCTTTGGCTGGAGAATTTACCTTTGGGATCTCCACCTCTTGAGAGGTCGATGTTTCAGATCTTAGGAGCTCGAATTTGTTCTCTTGACCTGCCATGGATGGTTGTTGGACAGGGGCCTTCTGAGGACCTTTATCATTTGATGTTGTAGTTTTCTTGTGAGTGGTCTTGGTGCGCTTGACCTGATTCCAACCTTCTTCTTTTCCTTTCTCTTCCGCCCCATTGGATGGGAAACCTCTGGAAAAATGGCCGTAGACGTGGCATTTCCGGCGTTTCAAGGGCAGTTACTCATAGTCAAGCTTTTGCACATGATTCCAGGATCCTACGATGATTTTAATGGCTTCCGGAAGCCCCACCTCTAGATCTACCTCCACACAGATTCTGGCGCAATCATACTGGTCTTTGTTATTGGCCCGATCTATAAATTTACTTAGGGTGTTGCCAATGTGTTTCAGCGAATCCCAATTCCAACAATGCACTGGGAGATTAGGGAGTCTCACCAACACCGGGACTGCTACGGGAACATCCACTGCCGGATCGAAATCTGGCGTCCATTTATTCAAATACAGTCCCTGAGGGCCCATGAAGTAAGGTCCATTTTGGAAAATCAGGTCCTTATCTTCTTTTGCGGTGAACTCGAACAGAAAATAACCTCTCCCGAGGAAGTATGAGGTTACACTGTTTTTTATCAAGGGAGCCTAGTTCTTGGCGACCCAGATCTCTGTGGATTTAGGGGATGGCCAAAGCCCTGTGAACTGGCCTATGAGAGCCCGATATGCAAGAGATAGAGCAACTTGGATCGGCCCATCTGGTGGAAGAGATATCTCAGGGATGTCCTCCAGTCTCTTTACAAATTTTGCAGCTTTTGCTTTCTTCTTCTTTGGCAAGGATGCGGAAGTGGGGGCGTTGAAAGCATCGGAGGCGAGGAAAGGTGAAGGAGGAGAGATGGGAGGCCACGAGAGAGCCCGACACCTCCATGAAGGCGGACGTCCTCAAGCTAGGCCCGGCCAGTGTGCGGCGGGCGAGCCCGTCACACCCAAATATGTCGAGGAACTCCTCACGGGGGCGCTCGCGGCTATTTGATTTAGATTATATATATATATATATATATATATATATATATATATATATAATTAAAATAAATAAAATTAAAAGTCAAACTAGTTGTTATTCTAACGGCTAGTTCAACTATTTCTACATCTATTTAAACTTAATGTCATAATCTGATCTCTCACTTAGTCCTGATGATGAACCACACTTATTGGTTCGAAACGCGTCAACAATGTTCCATTGCTTGTGATTATTACCGAAAGAGATTTTATAATTTATATGATGGATCACAAAAGCCTGGATTCTATAAATATTTATTATTAAATTATGTTTACCTTTATTACTCTATTATAATATTAATAATTTATATTAACATATTATAATATTAATAAAAAATTTAATTTTTTTATTAACTTATTTATTAATAAAAACTATATATTATTCATTAACCCCTTGTAATTAAATATTTTTAACTAACTAACTAATAATGGCTAGTTTTTAATGATTAGTTTCAATGACTATCTTCGCAATGATGCATCCTCGCTATTTATTCATTATGATTGATTATCTTTTTTTACCTTATCCTAAGGATGAACCACATTAGATGGTTCGAAACTTCAACCAAATCTTAATGATGTGATTAATCTAAAAGACATTTATCTAAAATATTTCTTATGATTATATAATTTTATCTCGCTCGATTTCCGTCATATGAATATATTTATAAAAATTTAATCATGTTGAATAAGTTTATATGCTTGCGTGGAAATGGATTGAGATATGGATTTTATTTTTAATGGAAACTCAAATCTATGTAGATTTCTTTTAATTGTATTTTAAATTAATTAATTTTTTAATAAAAAATAATATATAATTTCTTACCACCATGATAATATTAATTTAACATGTAAATATTATTATATATAAATAAATATTTTTAATTATAATTATAATGGTATATAATTTATTGGGAATGTTGCTTCGTGATCCATAAATTGTGTAAGAAATTCTTTTGGTGAAAATCACAAGTAGGGAATTTTTGCCGACGCGTGTCGAATCCACTATTAATAATAATGTCGATTCCAATGGTAAAGCTTATTACACAATGTGAATAATATTAATTTTAATATTGACAATAATAATATTATTGTTGACAATTATAATAAGAAGAATTTTAATATTAACATTGTTAGGAATGAACTTTTTAATCATAATAGCAATTATAATAATATTATTTGTAGTAGTGATAGTAATGGTGATAATTTTAAAAACAAAAATATTAATAATATCAATAATGGCATTATTAATATAGATAGTAGTAGTATTAAATATTTTTCTTCGCCTTTAAATACAACTGTCATTAATTTATCTAGTTTTTCTTTTGATAAACCTTTCTTCAGTTTGTTGGAGAAGGGCCTTAATTATGCTCTTGCTCCTAAGAAAATCCCTATTCATGATATCATATATGATAAAGAATATGGGATTAAGGACTTACCTGATATTACAAAAGACACCATCAGGCAAGACTGTGCCATGATCCTCAGAAAAGCGAAGCCTCCTAAGAGCAACATTAGTAAACCTGAATTTGAGGCTCTAAAATCCTTAAATAATAACAAGGACATTGTTGTCCTTAAGGCAGATAAAGGAGGTGCTATTGTTATTTTAAACAAGGAGGATCATCGTAATAAGATGTTAGATCATCTGCTTAATAGTGGAAGCTACAAGAAGCTTGACAAAAATCCCCTTAAAAAAGTTTCTAAGGTAGTAGCTTTGGCAATAAAATCAAGTAGCACTATTGGTTCCCTTAGTAAGAAGCTTATTGAAAGTAATCCCCGCCCTCCGAGGATTTATGGTCTTCCCAAGATTCATAAGGAAGGAGCCCCCCCACGCCCCATTGTCAACACCATAGGTGGTCCAACCTATCTTCTTGCTAAATTTTTAGCCAGTAGGTTGAAACCTCTTATGGGTCGCACCAGCTCCTTTGTCAAAGACTCGTCTTCCTTTATCAATGAATTCAAGGACATTAGGTTGGATCCTGAGGATAGGTTTGTAAGTTTTGATGTTGTCTCATTATACACTTGCATTCCCATCAAGGAAGCCATCGATGTCATTTCTCGAGTCACTGATCCTGATATTGCCCATCTTGTTGAGATCTGTCTAACTTCAACCTTCTTTAGTTTTGAAGGTGTTTTCTTCGAGCAGACTTGTGGGGTGGCCATGGGTTCCCCTCTCTCCCCTGCAGTGGCTAATATTTTCATGGAAGACTTTGAATCTAAGGCCCTTTCCTCATCCCTTTTTCAACCTAAGCTTTGGAAAAGGTTTGTTGATGACATCTGTGTGGTGTGGCCCCATGGAGAAGAAAAACTGGACCTTTTCTTCTAGCATCTTAATGATCAATCTGAATTCATTAAGTTCACCATGGAATTTGAGGTAGATGGTAGTCTTCCCTTCCTCGATGTCCTTCTTTCGAGGAAGGATGATGGTTCCTTCTCCCATCAAGTCTTTAGAAAGAAGACTCATAGTGAGCAGTATTTGCATGCTAATTCTCATCATTTTCTGGCTCAGAAGCTTGGGGTTCTCAACACTCTTGTTACCAGAGCCTTTAGAATCTCAGATGAGCACCACTTTGAAAGTGAAAAATCTCATCTTTTTAATGTATTTAGCAAGAATGGTTATAGCAAGGTTCAGTGTGTTAGAACTTTTCAAAAAGCTGAAAAAGGTCCTAAGGTTAGGAAAGAGCATTGTGATCGGTCCTTTGGAGTTCACCTTCCGTTCATCCAAGGTACTACCGATAAGATCGCTAGGATCTTAAAAAAACATAATGTTTCCTCAACCTTCAAGCCCCTTCGCACCATCAGGAGTTCGCTTAGGTCAGTTAAGGACCCGATTTGCGCTAAATATAGTAAGGGTGTTTACTTGATTCCGTGTTCTTGTGGGACGCCATACATTGGTGAAACTGGTCGATCCATTAATCAAAGGATTCAGGAACATATAGCTAACCTCAGACATTGTAGATCTCGGTCCTCTGCCTTAGCAGAGCATTCCGATAAAACGAATCATCACATCTGTATTGAGGATGTTGAGGTTATTACAAAGATTGACCATTTCCACCATCGCAAATTGAGGGAAGCCTTGGAGATCGAAAAGAGGCCTGTCAACCTTAATAGGGACGATGGGTGGAGTGTCAGTAGATGTTGGATTCCCGCTCTTCACTCTTAGTTGCTTCTTTTTTTCTCTCTCTAGCTTCCTTTTCTTTATATATATTTATATAGATAAAAAAATTTGTTTTTATTTATTTATTTATTTTTTCGCCTCATTACTGTATGAATTTATTTAGCTATGAAATTAAATTATTTAATATTTTATTTTTATTTTTATTATTTTATTTGTTTATTACTTATTCTATTTAATTTGGTTTATTAAATTTATTTCTCTTTTAGATTTTTAATTGTTGTTTTTGTTTTATTTTTATTTTATTTTATATATATATATATTTATTTATTTTGTTTTTCATTTATTTATCTATTTATTTTATTTTTATTTTTAATTTTAATTTTATTTTTAAAAAAGTTTATTGTTATTTTTATTCATATATATATATATATTTATTTAATTATATATATATATATTTATTTATTTTTATTTTTATTTTTTAAATAAAAATAAAATTATTTTAACATTATATTCATTGGAAATCATTAATATTGAATTAAATTTAAATTAAAAACTTTTAATATAATTTTATCATACATAATAAGATTTAGTTTTATTGATATATTTATTTTATTTTATTAAATTAGTCAAACTAGCCGTTATATTACTAACGGCTAGTTGGAGCATTCATGTCTATTTAATCTGGTTTTTTGGTTCAGATTTCTCATCTTGTCCTGATGATGAGCCACACTAGCTGGTTCGAAACGCGTCGGCAAAAATTCCCTACATGTGATTTTTCTTAGAAAATTTCTTACACGTATATAATTCAGTTATATGAAATAGATATAGAAAGATGTTGACAATAAACGTCTTGATAAGGTAATATCGTGTGTAAAGGACAAGTAAGAATATTGTTCCGAGAAATCTCTAGGGCAACTCTTAGGACTTACTTTTATGGTAAATTACAAAGAATTATGCGTAAACTAGGTACATGGAAGGTTATAATGGAAACTATGGGAAATAACATTAATGTTTCTTATTTGTCTAGGTACATTGGGGTTTTTTATTATTTAGGTATAAAATGGGATGGAGGGGGATTTTAAATTGATTTTTTTTTTTTTTTTTTGGTAAGTTGTGTTAATTTATTAATTTCGAAAACATAAAAATACATATTTTACAGGTAGGGTTGGTAAGCTGCGCTTAACCAATCCTTGCTTTTGTTACATTGTTTTTGGGTTGTTGCAGGGGAGGGGGCTGGCCCAGACAAAACTTGAAAACGAGCATTACATTGTGCACAGTAGCGCTGATACATCTAGGAGTTAGAGAGTAGAACATAGCAGTAAAGCCCTGCAGGCATAGATTACAAAAAACAAAATAGCACTGAAAAGCTGTGCAGACATTATTCATCCTCATCATCACTGTAGTGGGGATTCTCCTCGTTGATGGGACAGGCAGGGGCCTGCGCAACAGCCGCTTCCACAGCAGCTTCCACTTCAGCAGCAGTTCACTTGGGGAGATTTGCAGGAGCGCAGAGGATGGGGGAGTTCGAGTCCACTCCTTCAGGGACCTTCGTCGAAACTCAATCAGAATCCATAATCCATATATTTGTATCCTTATCACCCTACACAAGACTGTTCGATGGTGCTGGAATGCTATGTCGAGAGGGAGCTTTGGGAGAGGAGGTGGACCTCCTTGCACCTCAATTTCCCCTTTTCGTAGGTTGCCAGGAGGATTCTACTCGCTGCTCAGGGGCGGAATGACGGCTGACAGGGGTGCTGGATGAGGAGCCTTCAATCCATTCGAGGTGGTTATCCTCGCCGTGATGGTAACGTCCCAAAAGAGCCCCTCTCTGGCCATCGTGAATAGTGTTTTGGCGCATCCTAAGGGCCATTGAGCACTTGGGAGGGGAGGCGAGGGTGACACAGGGGTGGGAGAAGCTGTAGAGGCTGGGGGACAGGTGCGCAGGATGCAGAGCGCCAAACAGAGGGGGATTGCACAGCTCCACTCTGGAATGAGACTTCACAATTGATTGTAATTAGTGAGCGTCCATATCAGAAGGAGGAGAGCTAAATGTAGCGGAGAGAAAATGAGGGAGGAAAGGAGCAGAGGTCGGGAGGATATATAGGATTGAGGATGAAGGTTGTCAGAGAGGCAATGAATGATCTTCGCACATTACTGCGTGTGGAGCTCAAGCCGATGAGCAGGCGCAGAGGGGTAGGCATGTCTGCATTGCTGGTTAAAGATCATGGGCATTAATGGTGGTATGGGCAAGGTGATGATCCGGGTCAGGTGACACAAGGCCTGTCCGATTTGCGTTATCTCTGGTTTTGCGAGGAGCGTGCGAGGAGTTAATGGTAATTGGATCCTCTGTAGGTGGGGAATTGTGTCGGGGATTCCCGCAATCCGTATGAGTTAGGAATTGATGTTCACTCGTGTCAAGTGTGTCACCCACATCCAGGGTAAAATTGAAATTTATTTTAAAGTATGAAAGGCTTGGCGAATTTTACTAGTCACTAATATGTAAACTCTAAAATGTTTGACAATATTTTATAAAAATATTTAAATTTCTAATTATATCATATAATTTTTTAAAAATAACTTCTTTTATAGAGAAATAATTTTATTCTATATAATTGTTAAGAAAAATTGAAATTAACAATTTTTTGTTTTTTTTAAATAGAAAATAGTCTATCTAAAAAATTTAGCCCCTAAGCACTAAAAAAATAATTGATCATAGAATAATATGAAGGATGATAGAAAATAGTTAATCAGGAAAAATATGACATACATTGATTGAAGCCTTCATGAGTGGGTATTTGAATTATTAGCAAGTTAACTTATAAAAGTTTAAAAAGACTCTTCTGAATTTTCAATTTTGTAAACTTTTATTTCATGTTTTCTAAAGGGATTTACCTATATAATCTCTTAAAAAGTATCATGTTCCAAACCCATTTAAAGTTCCTCAAGTTTAAAAATACTCTTAATTTTCAATTTTGTAAACTCTTATTTCATGTTTTCTAAAGGGATTTACCTCCACAATCTCTTAAAAAGTATCATGTTCCAAACCCATTTAAAGTTCCTCTAATTTTACATTTAGAAAGACCTCAAATAAATAAATATTGATATATTATTATTAAAATCGATCAATAAAATAATATTTAGTACCATTGAATCCTATTTATATAATTATCTAAAAAAAATAGAGTTGATTCGTCTAACTTGTATTTCATCCATTGCGGGAGTCCTTTTGTTAACTATATTTTGTTTGTTACCTCCATGATGTCATTGTGCACTTTTAAAACCCTTGTAAGTGGTAGAAGAGTTACATTATTTGATATCAAGTTTGACATTTGTATGTGACGAAGAACGATTCTAGTAGAGATAATTTAATGGTTAGAATTGTTGAGGGTTAAAAATAGCTCTAGTGGGAAGAAGAATTTTTGTGTGAGAACGAAGATTACACAAGTAAACAACACTATGACACATAGATGGATACTAATTTGGAGTGAAAGATATTTGACACTTGCCAAGGAAATTTACTTAGTTGTTAAGATCCATCCATGTTAAGATGAATGCCCTTGTAACTTAGAAAAAAAAAGTAGCTACAACAAATTTGCTTAATGCAAAATCATGATGAACTTTTTTGTAAGAAAAAAAGTTCATGAATTCCAAAATCTAAAAAACATACTTATTGGTCAAAGGATAAAGTTCATACTTCTTAGTTAGAGCATAAAATATAATAAACATTATTAATTATCTTTTTAAGAAATATATTTAAAATTTATGTTTAAATATAAATTTATTAAATAAAATTATTTATGTAATTAAAACATTAAAATTAAAGCTTATCGCTAACTTTATATATGATCAAAAAGTGAATACTACTAAAAATGTTAACAATTCAAATTAATTAAAATAAGAATGTGATATTAAACATATTTATGTAGAATATACAAAAATATAGTAGATCTCATATATATTATTTAATCTTGTTAACTTAATATTTGTTAAGAAATTTATATGGCAATAATTAGGGTGATTTATTTTTACTTGATAATTGCTTGTGAATATATGTTAGCTTCTTAATTCTTTTGTTATGTTCTTTTCATTAAACAATTACCAAAACCCATAAACCATGAAGATCATAAAAAAAATAATGAACACAATATGTAGGCTCCAAGCCAAGGCGAATCCCCTCTAAGAGAAAAACCCAGACAAATCTTCTATTCTTATAGAATCATATCAAAGTGAGAAATCCAAGACCAAGACCTCCCACATGACCCAAGTCAACCCTCCTTCCAAGCTCTTCCAATAAGTCAAAGTCACTGAAGTCCACAATAGTCAAAGCCTTCCAAATTTGACCAAACTTTTGATTTTCATCCCTTGCAACAAAAAAATTTCCCTTGCAATTATGTGTGCAATTTTTGGCCCCTGCAACTTCGCACATGCGACAGAAACTAGGGCATATTTTTGCACGTGTGACAGAAATTCTCTCTTTTGACCCTCACTCTCTCACCTTTGACTTTAGATCTTCTTCTTGGCTTCTTCATTGGTTTTCTCTCTCTTATTGACATAGAAATCGAACTTGCTTGCTTGTCTCCAAATGAGGTCAAACTGTCCTCTATTTATACACATTTAGGAGCTCAAATGGGTCCCTTCTAGGGCCGACTTGGTCTTATGGGGACAAGATTGACAATTTTGACTCAAACGTTTTTTTTTTTTTTTGCTTCTTTCAAATGTCCAAATGGGACTTGACTCAAGTGCAATAGAATGACTCATGAAAATTATTATTTTGACTCAATAAACCCTAAAAGCATGAAGAATGTGCTTTACCTAAATAACAATTTGACTTCAACATGAAACCCATGCTTTAAAAATATATATATTTTTTTCTTCATTTTCCTTTTACATGAAATATATAATGACATAAGTGCAATAATAACTATGAAGACCGAACCTAGTTACATTTTCCAAAACTCCCTCTTAACTAGGGAAGTATCCATAATTACACAACCAGTACAATGATACTCTCCAATTGAAATATTCTCATAAGAAGAGTCAGATTGATAAGCCATCATTAAGCATCAACATCATGACCAACATTGTTAAATTGCAATATAGCAAGGCCTTGACTAAAAATCTCTAACTCTCCACAAGATTAGAGCAAAATGTTGGGAGACATACACATGGACACCAACACCACAGCCTCTCAAGGCACATACACCATCCAGATTTTCACCAGGTATGTCCTTGGAGGACTATTCTTATCTTGGATTCCCAACCCTCAAAGAATATTTGTCCTCTTCAACTACTCTTATCTTGGATACCTTGTAAGATCCTCAAAGAGTATCGGTCCATAGGACTACTTCCTATTTTGGATTCCCAATCCTCAAGGATTATCTGTCCCTAAATGCTTATCTAATCCTCCATTCTCCCTACCAATGCCTTCACTAGACTTACAGTTATTAGTCCTGGTCTAGTGCATGACACGTGGAGAATACAATGTCCCACTTACTCCCTCTCAACTAGGGAGGTAATCCTCATCCCCTATCAAACAAGGAATAAATCCTTTCTCCCTCTAAATTAGGGAGACACAATTGTAAGTTTCATCTAGTCTCATTCATCATCTACTTGTTCTTATGTGGAGATCTTAGTAGTAGCTTCAAGGGCTCCTTTTCTCACGTCATCATATCATACCTAAGCTTCAACCTTCCTACATGTTATGGAACCAAACTCTTTCTCTTAATATACCTTCGTGATAAAGTAATTTCCATCAAGTTTTTATATCACTTTCCATCAATCATTATTTGTAGCATCTTTGTCATCAAAAGTATCTCGTCAAACCATTCAATGTAGGTCTAACCATTGTTCCCTTTCTCCATCTGGAAAGTGAATTTATTCATCATCAAATCCAGCATGACCAACAAGCTATCTTGTGACTTGCTACCTTTTCTGCCTTTGCCATATATTCTTCTAAGACAAAACCAATGTTTTCCACTCAATCCATGTTCTCTTTAAATTTAGTTTAAACCAAATAGTTGTATATTCAACTGTTGTCTTTCCATTCTATACTTCTACAATATATTCTTCTAGGTAGCTAAATCATATCTTCAAACAAATCATCAATATCGAAGTTACCAAATCATGATAGCCTCTTGTCAAGATGTCAAATTATACTACTTACTCTCTCTCAGATCAAAATCCCTTATATCATCATATTGTACTTAGAATTCTTGTTCAAGCTCTCTAGCTTTCAATCAGCAATCAATGTGTTCCTGAACCGATCAATGAGACTCAAAATCATATCGATCAGAATCTTTATAGCTCCCTCTGAGGTTGTCATTATTATCTTTCTTTCTCTAGGAGATCATATGGGATGTTGATCAATACCATGTTCATTTATCATGAGTAACCATATGGAAGATTTTTGTCTTATCAAAACTAACCAAGACATGTCAAGCTCATGCTTCCAAGTATATTTCTGCATCCAACTCTTCCTACAATACTTTCTGAAGACATGAACCTACTTTCTAATGAAGGTCCATTTTCTAAAGATATCCATATATCTTCCTTTCATATAGCCATCTATTTGACTCCCTTCTAAGCGAAATCATTATTTCCTTGAAGATAATGTTTGTGATGAGACTCCTTTCTTAATATGAGAAATGCTACCTCCTTGTTGCAACTTGACTATATTCATATCTACAAGCTTCTTCGATGCTTGCTTCCATAATCTTCTAGTAAAATATACTCTTGCCATGTCACAATGATTCTTCCATATATTGAAGAACCTTCTCATAATTATGGTTTTGTTTTTGCATGAGATTCTTGTGATCCTTTCCTACTAGAAGATTGCTTCTATAACAACATGATGCCAAGTAGTTTTTGCATGAAATGTGAAGTGTTAGATGGTCCAAACTCTTCTATCCTTCTACTACTAGATGACTGATACCAATGAGATGCAACTGACTGTGTAGACTTTAATCCTTCCAATGTTATATTCTCCTTTCTATGATTCCATAATTTGTAAAAACCAAGACTCTTTACAAATGCAACTGCATATGCTACTCTAACTGCCATCCTCCTAATAAAAGAGAAAACAAAGTACAAGTAAACATGGTAGTAGTGGAGTTCTTCAATAGTAGAGATCTTTAGGATCTTCATTCTTCGACTTCTTTTCAAGTTCTTCATTTTCTTCATCATTGTGAGCCCCACTCCTTTCCTTCCTCTTATTGTTATTTCTATTTTGAGGATCTTTGGGACAATCTCTCTTAAAATTTCCATATTCATTGCATCCAAAGCATTGTATTTTGGACATATCTTATCTTCCACGTGATTAATTGATTGTTGTTTCTCTTTCGACGAGGTTCAAATCTTCCAAACTTTTTGTTCTTTTTCTTCATTCTAGCATAAAAATCTTGAAACTTTTCATTTAGTTCGGTGTCATATTTTGTCTTCAATCTTGTCTCTTCTAGAATACACAAAGACAATAACCCATCAAAGTTTGCTGTGTCCTTTCTAGAATAGATGCTTGTCACGAAACTACTCCATTTTGAAGGTAAAGCATTGAGTATGTAGTTAATTCATAATCAGAAACAACTTCTCCAATCCCTTGTAATTAATCCTTCAATTGTGAGACCTTTAGAAGATATGAGGCCAAGTCTTCATCCTTTTATAACCTTGTGTAGTAAAGTTGATTCCTCAAAGATATTTTTTGACCTATCGTATTAACAGAATATAGTTTTACCAACTTGTCATAGATTTCTTTAGATGTGCTCAAATTTGCAACAAACGGGATGAGATGATCCTTGATGGATTCAATAAAAATAATTTGAGCCCTAACTTCTCCTTTATTGTACTTGGCCCATTCTTAAGTCGTATCCTTCTATAGTTCGATAACTTTACCTAGAACATTGTCCACAACTTCATTTTCTATGAGCACCAAATTTATTCTCTTCTTCCATGCTTGAAAATTTGTTAATCCATCTAGCTTATTGCTTTCCTTAAAAAAATGAAGTCATTTGATTTGAATATCGAGACAGAGAATAATATAGTACTTACTTATCAAAAGATTGACCTGCTTGATGATGATGTCTTCTTGATGCTTCCAAATATTTCAGGAGACTTAAAAAGTGTAGATGATTCCTTCAAAAGTGTAGATGATGTTCCCAAGATTCTTGATTCTTCTTGAATGATGGATTCTATAAAGATGTATTCTAAAATGAGTGATGATCAAAGAGATTCCGAGAGAGAGAGATTGATTTCTTCATAGTGATGATGAATAACCAATATCCTTCAATGACTGAGAAAGATATATAGTTGATGTAGTAGTCTGCCTTTGAGTCTTCTTCCTTATGCCCTTACTTGTGTCCTTAGAAAATTATGTTTCTTCAAAGTAGCTCTGATAAAATGTCTTCCACTTATGCCAACAAGGGTAATATTCAAGTTATCTTATCTTCACCTTAGCTCTGATATGATGTTGACAATTAGGGCTATTTCTCTTTACTTGATAATTACTTGTGAATATATGGTGGCTTCTTAATTCTTTTATTATGTTCTTTTCATCAAACAATTACCAAAAACCATAAGCCATGAAGATCAGGAAAAGCCAACGAACAAAAGATGTAGGCTCCAAGTTAGGGCAAAACCCCTCCAAGGGAAAAACCCAGTCAAATCTTCTCTTCTTATAGAATCAGATCAAAGTGAGAAATCTAAGACCCAAATTCCAAGACCAAGACCTCCCATTAGCCCCAAGTCAGCCCTCCTTCCAAGATATTCCAACAATTCAAAGTCAACTCAAGTCAACAATAGTCAGAGCCTTCTAAATTTGACCAAACTTCTTATTTTCATCCCCTTCAATTTCGCACGCGTGACAAAAAATAGGGTATATTTTCGCACATTTGGAAGAAATTATCTCTTTTGACACGATGTAAAGTGTATCCTACTCATTTAATGCCATATCTGAAGAACCATAGGATAAAGTACTTGAAATTTAATACATTGGATACGTGTAGCTACTATGTATGTTTTTATTTATTTTTTTACAATTTATTATTATTATTATTATTACATGACAAATAAAAATTAAACCACATAAAAATTCATAGCCAATCAAAAAAAATAAATTTTATTTGTTTTTAAATTTAAAAAATAATAATAATAATAATAATAAAATTGTTTTAATAAAAAATTATTTATAACTTTTTTGGTTTTAATTGAATTCAAAGCTTTTGGACCAAAAAACAAAAACAATATAATCTGCCTATCGAGAGGTATACAAATGAATGAATTACAAATCTACCTAAAGAACCTATTATATTGTTTTATATAGTATATACATAGTTGACATTGAAATGTTTTATTTATGATTCAAATTCTACATATTAAAATGTTAACGCATGCCTCAATCATATTTGAAAATAGAAAACATATATCCATAGGACTCTATAAATAAAAATTATTTTTGTTATAAATTTCTTTAAAAATTATTTTTGTTATAAATTTCTTTCTTAAAATTTCCATGTTCATTGCATCCAAAGCATTGTATTTTGGACATATCTTGTCTTCCACGTGATTGATTGTTGTTGTTGTTCTTTCGACGAGGTTCAAATCTTCCAAACTTTTTGTTGTTCTTCTTCAATCTAGCAGAAAAAGCTTGAGAATTTTCATTTAGTTCGGTGCCATCTTTTGTCTTCAATCTTATCTCTTCTAGAATACACAAAGACAACAACCCATCAAAGTTTGGAGTGTCCTTTCTAGAATAGATGCTTGTCACGAAACTACTCCATTTTGAAGGTAAAGCATTGAGTATGCAAGTAGTTAATTCATAATCAGAAACAACTTCTCCAAGCCCTCGTAATTGATCCTTCAATTGTGAGACCTTTATAAGATATGAGGCCAAGTCTTCATCCTTTGATAACCTTGTGTAGTAAAGTTGATTACTCAAAGATATTTTTGACCTATCGTATTAACAGAATATAGTTTTACCAACTTGTCATAGATTTCTTTAGATGTAATCAAATTTGCAACAAATGGGATGAGATGATCCTTGATGGATTCAATAAAAATCATTTGAGCCCCCACTTCTCCTTTATTGTACTTGGCCCATTCTTGAGTCGTATCCTTCTCTGGTTCGGTAACTTTACCTAGAACATTGTCCACGACTTCATTTTGTATGAGCACCAAATCTATTCTCTTCTTCCATGCTTGAAAATTTGTTATTCCATCGAGCTTATTGCTTTCCTTAAAAAAATGAAGTCATTTGATTTGAATATTGAGACACAGAATAATATAGTACTTACTTATCAAAAGATTGACCTGCTTGATGATGATGTCTTCTCGATGCTTCCAAATATTTCAGGAGACTTAAAAAGTGTAGATGATTCCTTCAAAAGTGTAGATGATGTTCCCAAGATCCTTGATGCTTCTTGAATGATGAATTCTATAAAGATGTCTTCTAAACTGAGTGATGATCAAAGAGAACTCAGCAGAGAGAGATTGATTTCTTCATAATGATGATGAATAACCAATATCCTTCAATGACAGAGAGATATACATAGTTGATGTAGTAGTCTTCCTTTGAGTCTTCTTCCTTATGCCCTTCCTTGTGTCCTTAGAAAATGATGTTTCTTCAAAGTAGTTGCGAAAAATGTCTTCCACTTATGCCAACAAGGGTAATCTTCAAGTTATCTTATCTTCACCTTAGCTCTGATATGATGTTGATAAATCAATAAGGTGACAATTAGGGCTATTTCTCTTTACTTGATAATTACTTATGAATATATGTTGGCTTCTTAATTATTTTATTATGTTCTTTTCATCAAACAATTACCAAGCACCACAAGCCATGAAGATCAGAAAAAGACAACGAACACGGGATGTAGGCTCCAAGTCAGGGCAAAACCCCTTCAAGGGAAAAACCCAATCAAATATTCTCTTCTTATAGAATCAGATTAAAGTGAGTAATCCAAGACCAAGACCTCCCATTAGCCCCAAGTGAGCCCTCCTTCCAAGATCTTCCAACAATTCAAAGTCAACTCAAGTCAACAATAGTCAGAGCCTTCTAAATTTGACCAAAGTTCTGATTTTCAGCCCCTTCAACTTCGCACATGTGACAAAAAGTAGGGTATATTTTCGCACATGTGGAAGAAATTATCTCTTTTGATATGATGTAAAGTGTATCTGTAATGTCCCCTAATAATTATAAAATAAGTTGTTACTATATCTTACTCATTTAATGCCATATGTGAAGAACCATAAGATAAAGTACGTGAAATTTAATACATTGGATACGTGTAGCTAATATGTGTGTTTTTATTTTTATTTTATTATTATTTATTACTATTATTATTGCATGACAAATACAATTTAAACCACATAAAAATTGTCAAATCTATGTTCATAGCCAATCAAAAAAACATAAATTTTATTTGTTTTTAAATTTAAAAATAAATTTTAATTTTCAAAAAATTGTTTTAATAAACTTTTTTGAAAAACAATATAAAAAAATTATAACTTTTTTGGTTTTAATTGAATTGAAAGTTTTTGGACCAAAAACCAAAAACAATATAATCTGCTATCGAGAGGCATACAAATGAATGAATTACAAATCTACCTAAAAAACCTATTATATTGTTTTATATAGTATATACATAGTCGACATTGAAATGTTTTATTTATGATTCAAATTCTACATATTAAAATGTTAACACATGCCTCAATCATATTTGAAAGTAGAAAACATATATCCATAAGACTCTATATATAAAAATTATTTTTGTTATAAATTTATTTAAAATGTTATATATATATATAACATTAAAATTTTTATTTTATAACACACACATATAACATTAAAAAAAAAAAAAATAACATAACAAAAATAATTATATATATAATTTTGAAGGTCAACTCTGTATTAAAATATGAATGAATTGTAAATCTAGCTAAATAACATATTAATTGAAAAAGAATTTTTAATATATATATATATATATATATATATATATATAATTCATATTTAAAAAAATTAACTAATAAGATGTTAGTTATATATATATATATATATATGTATTTGTGTGTGTGTGAGTGACATTGAAATATTTTATTTACAATTCATATTTTCCAATGTCTAGAATATGAATTGTAAATAAATATGAATTGACATTGAAAAAAATTTAACTAATAAGATGTTATATATATATATATATTTGTGTGTGTGTGTGTGACATTGAAATATTTTATTTACAATTCATATTCTAGACATTAGAATGTTTTTTTTTTTTTTTTTACAGAAACGGATATAGTGTTATATTAAATTCTGGCCTAAATGCCTCAAAACTAGTTACAAAATGCTAGGCAATGCCCAGCTATCTCCCTGTCCAGGACCAAAGGAGTTTTCCCTTTTCTACACTAGAGATTTTTACGGATTATTCTTTGATCCAACATATCTATCTTCCCCAATTTAAAAGTGCAGACAAACTGCTCCAAAATTAAACAATAGAACATAATAATAAACAGTTAAGGGATGGGATCCCATCCATCTTCTCCATCTCTGAGAAGAGTTCCGAGAGGGAGAAGAGCTGCTTTATTGGCTTCGAGGTCCGCTTCTTTATTGTTCTCCTCGGTTATGATATAATCATTCCAGATTTTAGAGACTCAGATCATTATCACTACGACCTAAGTTCGAGGGAAGTTGTCAACAATGGAGTTTATGATAGACTGCGAGTCTCCTATTACAACTGCAACGTTGATACCGAGGACCTTAAGAAGCTTGAGACCTTGGAAAAGGGCCAGGGCTTCCGCTTGGATGTTGGTATTAAAGCCCACTCCCCAGGCATATCTATGATCGATACTGCCAGCAGCGTTTTTAACAACACCTCCTGCTCCTGATCTGCCCGGATTTCCTTTTGCAGCTCCGTCGAAGAAAAGAATGTTCTGCGCCTGCTTTGTGCAAAAGGCCAAGAAATCTGTAGCATTAAGACGAATTTGCCAATCTTTTAGAGCCACGGGAGGTCTGGTTATTTCAGAGAACTGGAGATCTAGAGTAGCGCTCCATGCAGCGTCTTGATCACTCAGATCCGCACCATCAAGCTGTTTTCCAAGATAGTCCTTTAACAGGGTTTTAACTTTGACCCAAACAATCTTATAGTCACTCTTCTTATCCCTGAAAATCCTTTGGTTTCGTTCTAACCAAGTTTGCCAACAAATTAGTTTAGGGAGAGTGCACCAGACGACTTTTATGTGGGCATTCCGAGTAATGCCTCCTGGATAAGAATGCATCCAATTCGAAAACAATTCAGGAATGCGACTAGGAAGAATGAAGTCTGAATTCCAATGACTTGTGGCTTCTTTCCAAATACCTGCAACGAATTTACAGTTGAGCATAATGTGCGCAGCAGTTTCTGCGTTTTCTCCACACAACGTGCACCGGGAGGGGCCATGAAAGCCTCTTTTCTGCAGTCGATCCTTAGTCAAGATGCGCTGGTGACAGAGGAGCCAGCAGAAGGAGTCGATTTTAGGGATTGAGGTCTGGAACAAAATCCCTTTCCAAGGATTCGAATCAGGTGGGACGTGAGGGTGGGCAGAGAGTTGTCGATACCCCTGCGAGACAGAATAACGCCCTGGAGAAGTCCCCCAGCCACGGGAATCCAGTTTCCTATTGTTCAAAGGAGCCTTTCCTTTTAATGATGCCAAGAAGTCTGCATACTCCTTGGACAAATTCTGAGGCACCTCAATCATTTTCCAACTATGCCAGACACCATCCTCCCAATTAGAAATATCCCATAGCATATTGAAGCCTGCTCTGGACATCCACTCTTTCAGCAAGACCAGAGATCGATCTTCAGCCAAGGGATCGCAACCCATGATGCGATCCTCCCAAATCCTAATGCGCTTGCCATTTCCAGGGATCCAGTGCGCGTGCTGATTGATTAAGGAGATGGATTTTGCACAGAGCTTATCGATCATCGAGCCAGAGGTTGATTTAGGATTGTCCAGGCACTGTTTCCTCTGCCCCCGGAAGTATTTTTTCCATAATGCAAGTTGGGCCCAGCCCGGGTTTGGGGCGATTATCCTCCAAAGCATCTTTGCGCCCAACACAATGTTTTGCTTATCAAAATTCTTGAAGCTCAAACCACCTTCCAATCTGGGCATGGATATTGTGTCCCAGCTGATTAATGGGATTTTCTTTTCATTAGCTTTCCCGCCTTTCCAGAAGAAATTTTTTATATGAGCCTCCATTTTCTTCATAATGCCCACTAGAGCCATCATAACAGCAGATTGGTAAATGAGGAGGCTGCTTAAAACTGCTTTTATAAGCACTGTCTTGCCAGCCAGGTTAAGCCAACTGAATCCCCAGGAATTTATCTTGGATTTTAACTTTTCTAGCAGGGGTAACCAATAATTGCGCCTTTTTGAAAGATAGGAAGACCCAAATACTTGAAAGAAGACCATGTCGAAGAGGCAGCAAAATCTAAGCAACAGGAAATGGCCTGGAGCGTGCTGACAGGGATATTCCAACAGTAAATATTGCATTTTCTTTTATTGAGGCTGCTTCCTGAGACTTCACAGTAATCATCAATCACATCTTTGAATCTTTTAGCAGAAGATACTGTAGCAGCACCTAGCAAAAGGGAATCATCCGCGAACAACGCATGGTTAATGTTTTTGACTCCCCTCGCAATGCTCAACCCCATAATCTCATGATCCTGCTGTTTTTTATTCAAAAGGAAACTGAGGACTGATGCTTGTAGGACAAAGAGCAGCGGGGAGAGTGGGCACCCTTGTCTCAGCCCACGAGATGCTTTGAAGAAATCAGTGGCTCTCCCATTCACCAATGGGGCAATCCAAGGCTCGCTAATACAAGCCTTTATCCAGTTGATAAATTTAGTGCCAAACCCAAATTTACGCAGGACATTTATCAGGAAACTATGCCTCACTCTGTCGAAGGCGTTTTCCAGATCTAACTTGACAACCATGCCTTTCTCTTTGCGCACCATACTAGAGTGGACGGCTTCTTGGACCAGAATGAAGTTATCCACTATCTGTCTTCCCTATATAAAACCTCCCTGATTCTCTGGGATTATGTCTGGAAGAATGGCTTTTAATCTGTTGGCAATCACTTTGGTAATTAGCTTGTAGCCGATATTACAAAGGGAGATAGGACGAAATCTGCTGAAGGTATTGGCGCCTTTCTCCTTGGGAATGAGGGCAAGGAAAGCCGAGTTGGTGCTTCCCCCTAATTTCTGACACTCTTGAGATTTCCGAACCATTCTACATAAATCTTTCTCCACAATCTGCCAACAAGCCTGCAGGAATCTGGCAGTGAAACCGTCAGGGCCCGAGGCCTTGTCCGGTTCCATAGCGAAGAGGGTGATTTTTATTTCTTTATTAGAAATCTCTGCTTCCAAGAAATGGTTCTTTCTGTCGGTTATTAGGCAGGGCATCTCATTCACTAAATTAGGGGCGTGGCCCAAGTCCTCCTCTTCGCTATAGAGAATTTTGAAGTGGATGAAGGCAACATTTTTTATACTTCGGATATCTCTATGCTTGATAGATTCAACCTTAATTTCTGAGATGGAATTTAGGCATTTTCGGGCTTGGGCTTGCTTATGAAAAAAGGATGTGTTTCTATCGCCTGCCTTTAGCCAGACACTGCGAGATTTCATTCTCCAGTAATCTTCCTCTATCAAACTAGCCTTTAGGAGTTTCTGTTGTAGCTCAGCCTCCTTATCTAGAATTTCTTTAGTGATCTCTACATGTTCTGTGGCCAGATGATGCATCTCGAGGCATTCCTGAATCTTTTTTCTTTCCACTGCAGGGTTAGGTAAGGTTTTAACCCAAGCTTTTAGCGCTGCTTTGACTCTTCTAAGTTTCTCCTCCCAAACAAAGAACGCAGAGCCTTTGACTGGGTGCTTCCAGCAATCTTTTATTAAATTCAAGAAGGACTGTTCCTTGACCCACTGAGGGCTAAACTTAAATGGAATGGGGCCTTGATCCAGATGTGCCAGCAGATCAAGTTTTATGGGACGGTGATCGGAAACACAGCAAGGGAGAATATGCATTCTATATTCTAGACCAAGAAGAAGAAATGAACTTTGTATGAAAAATCTGTCTAACCTTGCTGCAATATGGCCCGGATCAAGTCTTTTGTTGGACCAGGTATACTTACCAGACGAAGGCTTCATGTCTATCATGTCCCAATCTTGCAGCAGATCCTCGACCCATTCCCGCGCCTGATCCCTCACAATGCTTCCTCCTCGCTTTTCCGCCATAGATAAAGTTAGATTCAGATCCCCTGCAATGATGATATTTGTTAACTCTTCCGAATCTGCCAGACTTCTAATGGAGTCCCAGCAGTTCTTTTTTTCTCCTGCGCTTACTGGTACATATACGTTAAAAAGGGAGAGAGTCAAATCAGATTCCACGTGTTGTAGTTTTAAGAACAGCCAATGGGTGTTGGTAATTTCTTTGACCCTTGAGAATTTTTCAGCATTCCACATGGTACCCAGTCCACCTGATGCACCTCGAGCTGAGACAGCTTGACCATCGCTTTTCTTCCACAGTTTCTTACCGATATCGAGGAAGATATTGTCCTCCATTTTAGTCTCCTGGATGAGGAGTATATCAGGAGATTCTGTTCTTAACAAACTTCTTATAGCTTCTTCCTTTGTTCTGCTCCCCATACCCCTGCAGTTCCAGGGGATGATCTTCATCACTTGCTTTTGGATTGATGAGCTCCTTTAGAGCTCTGGGACTGATTTCTGGTCGACTTTGGTGTTTTTCCCAGGAGTTTCTCAAGAGTTGGTTGACTTCCATGGAGTTTGTCTTTATAGGTCTCCTGCTCTCTTTTTTCCCGAGTAGATTTCCGGCCTCTCAATGATCTTCTTGCCGAAGTTTGAGAGTCTCCTATTTCGCCTTCTTCTTCTGAGTCCTCCGAACCTTGCACATCCTCGGTCTCTTCTATGAATATTTCTTTTGCTCTATCTGCATTACCTTCATCTTGTTGTGGTCCCGAGAGGGGCTCTTTGTGGTGCGAACCTTCCTTCTGCATCTCTGGTTCTTGGATGTCTTCTATTATTGAGCTTAACTGAGCATATTTATTTCCTTGTTCCACTGTGGTTTGGGTTTGGGGCCCAGATGCTGTCTGGGGAGATTTACCATTTGGATTGCCTGTTCTAGGGGCTTTATGGGCAGTTTTTGTCCTTTTGACCTGGGTCCAACCATCCTCCTTGCCTTTCTCCACTTCACTATTCTTCGGACAGCTTCTAGCAAAGTGGCCATAGACATGGCACTTCCTGCACTTGAACGGAAGCTGCTCATAGTCCAACATTTGAAGATGTGTCCAACTTCCAACTCTGATCTTTATTGCTTCGGGTAAACCTACCTCCAAGTCGACTTCCACACAAATTCTAGCACAATCGTATTGCTCTTTGTTGTTTGCTCGGTCAATGAATTTACCTAAAGAGTTGCCGATATGTTTGAAGGATTCCCAATTCCAGCAATGAACAGGCAGATTTGGAAGCCTTACCCACACTGGGACGGCAATGGGGACGTCAACTGTTGGATCAAAATCTGGCGTCCACTTGTTGAGATACAGCCCCTGAGGGCCCATGAAATAGGGGCCGTCCGGAATATCAGGTCCTTGTCCTCCTTGTCAGAGAATTCAAACAGAAAAAATCCCTTCCCGAGAAAATACGAGGTGACTTTGTTTTTAATCAACGGAGCCCAATTCCTAGCGACCCAGCTCTTTGTGGTTTTGGGAGAGGGCCAGAGCCCAGTAAACTGGCCAACCAAAGCTCGCTCAGCCAAAGAAAGGGCTACCTTGATCGGGCCCTCCGGAGGAAGCGAGATCTCGGGGATGTCTTCCTTATGCTTCACAAACTTCGCAGCTTCGGAAGTTTTCTTCTTAGGCAGAGTGCTCAGAAGGGTGCGAAAAGCCTCTTCATCAGAGGGGGGAGGCGGAGGAGTCAACTCCATTGATACTGCGACCCCTTCGCTCAGGGAGGGCGAGCACTCACCGCTTCCAACGTTCATTCCATACTCCACAGGCCGCCTCAAAAGAAAATAAGCAAAGGGGTGAAAGGGACCCCTGCAAAACCAAGAAGACAGAGGCTGAGAGCCAATGCGCAGCGAAAATGACCAAGGCGCCGCGCAGAAGACAATGCGACGTGCCCAGCAAAGGAAAACTGGGGGGGCGACTCAACGCGCCACGTCGACCCAAGGCGCCGCGAGACTCGAACAAAGCACCGCGCAGGAAAGATCCTGAAACCTGCCGCACAGAACATATCCAAAACAAAGGAACAAAGCCCTCCAAGACGGCCAAAGGGCCGAGCCGCCTCCACAAGCTCAGAGAACCTGTTGCAGAACTCAATTTTTTCCTATATTGAGTAAATTCTTAATCAAGATTGGATTTCTAGACATTAGAATGTTAATACATGTTCCAATCATATTTGAAATAGAAAACATAATCCATAGAACACACTTTCTCTATATATACACTTATTTTTGTTATAAATGTGTTTTAAAGTGGTATATATATATATAATCCATAAGGCATCTCAATTGGTAGTTGTTGTGTTATGAAGTATTATATATACCACTAGATTCAAAGTTTTTTTTATTTATTTTTTTATTTTTTATTAGTGGATTTTTGTATTAACTATTACATATCATATTATATTAAATATAATATTACATATTATATAATATTAAGGAACGTGGAAGCCATGTTAGGCACGCAAAGCCATGGACTTGAGTGACCAACAACGATATGACCCTAAACCAACAATGACCATCCACATGTCAATAATTGAAATTGTGCTTTGTATGGTTAAAATCAACGACTAAGCAATTATTTTCTGCTTAGCAACTTTGAAAACCAGGGTTAAATGACACTCTTTTCCATTTGGATATGATCGAGATTTGAAAATTTGGAAGGGATCCTAATAGGAGGGTTTGACCAGTGAGAAAAATTTCCTACATAGCAAAGTTCACCATTCATGAATGTTGTTGCCTCGGTCTAGGGGGAATGCATGTGACGACAAGACACAACAATTGAATTTTCTTTCTTATGCTTTCCTTAAAGTAAGTATTTGGAATTAGACACTGGCTTCTTGTTGGTCAGATTTTGGCTTTCTGCAAAGTAAGTAAAATTTCAATCGCTAGAAATTCAAAATTTGATGATGATTGCATACTCTGTCAGAGTGTCAACACGGATCAGGGCCTGTAAGCCACAGGACTCGTGATTTGTTATATTTAGAACACTGCATCATTTTGGTCAACTCGTAAAAGCTCAATCACGGGGAAAGCTGATATCTAGTAATGCATTGAAAATATTGAGTCCAAGGTTTGTTGTAGTTGTGGAATACATATTTGTCTGAGAGACTTACCTTGAAGCAGGTATTTTATCGATTTTATCAGGTTGTGGACGCGTTGTCTGAGGATAAAATTTTATGTGTTCCCAAAAGTCAACACATTTGAAAAATACTTCAAGTAAAGCATAAAAGCGTTGGTAAGCAGAGCACATCTGCTATTTTTGTCTTCTGTATGTTTTTAAAGGCATTGAACAACTTCCATGGTTGTTGGTTCCACAGATGGAGATTCTGAAAGCTTTAGTGACAAGCGTCCTTTACTCATGGAACATATGTCTATTTTATCGGGTCAAGATGAAGTTGTTATAGATGTAAATTCAGGTAGCTCAGCGGTTTCAGCGACTCCTCAAGATGAAGTGACAACTGACGTGGGTGCATAGGGCACCATCCACAAGTATATGGCGCTGGAAAAGGCCAAAAGAAATGTGGGAGAAAAGAGTGTGCATTTTTTTCTCTTCTTGAAAAGTGGAAACATAAAAACATTTCATTTTAGAATGAGAGGCCTTCAAAGACAACAGGGAAAATTATGCAGGTATTCTAGCAGCTAATTCTTGGAATAATTTATTGTCCAGAAGCTGAGAGCATTTATTGTAAAACTTCACAGGGAAAGGGCCGAATACAAAAGCAAGATGGAAAAGCAATCTGTCCCATAGGCTATTTTTAGCCTAGTAAACTTTAAAAATACTTTCTTTTTTTCTTTCCAAGTAACATCTCTACGGCCTCCTTTCTCTTTATCATTGAGAAGCAGCTCCTTTTCCAGACCTGCTGACTTACTAAACTATGGCCGTCAGCAACAAGCGAACCCATTGAATTCAAGATAGTAGCTTCCATTATTGTTTTATCACTCTCAAGAAATGAGAAGCCTCGGGCCCCATTATTTGTTTGGGTCGTGGGTAACTGTGATTTTGACCCCTTTCAAGCGCAACACCCTGTGTGCCCAGCTGGATGCTCTATTCAATCAGACTCTACCCTTCCACAGTGTGTGGGTTCTAGCTCTGGGCAGCCCCAGTAAGGTCTCACTCTATAGAATTTTTGATTCCTATAACAATTCCCGGATATTCTTCATCAACTCCACTTATGACTTCAAATACCATGGCCTCTTCCAGTTTGTGATGCAGGCGGAAGGGGCAGATTTTGTTTACATTGTGGATGGTGAAATGATTCTCGGAAAGAAAACCTTGGAGATCTTCTCCCACACATCCGACACCTAAAAATATTGGAACGTTGTGCTCGGGAGCATTGGTCGCATTTTTCCCTTTGTCTAGAAGGATTTCATCTTTGTCAGTTACTTGCAATTATGGTTCCAAAGAATCCAGACTGTACTTGTCTGATGCCTCTTGCAATATCACTATGGATCATTTATTTCAAGTTGATTTTCTCTCCAGCGTTCGATTTCTGCCAATTAAACTTGTCAAAACTCTATTCATGGAAAAACCCTTTACTTTTGCCTCTGGCGAGGATATGCATCTCAGGTAATTTGCTTTTCGTTCCACCTTTCTAAGATTACCATTTTGCCTTATCCAAGGGTAGTTTCAGAAAAGAGGATTCGATACAAGCAAATGTTCGGACAGCCAGAGTGTTCCAAAGTATCTGTGGCTCGAGTCTCCTACTGGTAACGCCCATGGTAAGGTCATGAGAATCAATGGAAAAGTCACATTGATACAAAGCGCAAATGGAGTTGTACGGAGATTCCACGTGTCAAATTTGTATAGGTGGGAGGAGGACTAAATATTTGCGCTCTTTGCTGCAGTGAACAGTGTTTGGGCATGAAAGTGCATAATTACTTTCACATGGCATTGTAAACTCCATATTAAGTAATGAAGGGATTATATATCACTTTAATATTAAAAAGGTAATTTTGTTTTCTTTAGTTTCAATTATTTTATATCTATATAAATTTGATGTAAAATCAAGATGGAAATTGAAGTATTTTATTTGTGCCTTACATTAATTTTTTTTTGTTATTACTATTTTTTAAATTTTTTATTGTAAGTATTATTTTATTATTTTTAAATGTAACATTACATTACAAATCTCCCTCATACTAAGTTGTAAAGTGCTTCTTGGCGCAATAATTATGTTTTAAAATTATTTTTATTTTTATTTTTAATAAAATACATATTATTTTAATTTTAAATAGATTCACGTGAAATTAATATAAAATTAAAATAGATAATAATTTATATTTCAATATTACTCTCATGGGGTGATATCACCTGTAAATAATGTTTGGGTTTAGTGATTTGATTCATGGGGTTTTACGCCATCCCTCCTTCCTGCATGCCACTATTAAACTATTTCCTTAATGAGCCTCGATGTTTAAGGCACCTCTCACAGAGTTCTATGGATTCCAATACTCTCTCCCATGCGAGTGCATCCAAAGATTTATAAATAGTGGTTTTCTCCAATGGCAAAGATTTGGTTTCCTTGTTATTTTTGGTGCTTCATACTCATGTTGTTTCTCCTTCTCGCCATGACATTCAGATGGTGCTTTCCTTCTCCTTTGTTGTTGCATGCTCTTCCTCCCTCAGTTTTCCTCTCGCCTGTGTTATATTTGACTAATGGAGAAGGTTTATCTTTGGTATCCTTTTCTCCTCCCCTCTCCTATCAAGACAATGTATCTTTCTTCCTCAACCATCGACTTCTGTACTCCCCTATTCAAAACCTCCTCAACCTCGTTTGTGTTTCTCTCCCTTCGAATACAATGACACGAATATGAGCCCATTTTCATAGAGGGGGTGGTGGTTATGGCATTGTTAATGGCTCTAAGGCTAAATTTCATGTGGAATATTTTTCCCATCACTATTAGGGCCACACTCCGCCTAATATTCATTCTAAAATACGTGAAGTGGAAAGCAAGATTCTCAATGAACATCGAGAAATACTAGATCCAAGGTTTTGGATGGGCTGGTTGATTTGATTTTGGATACTAGCAACACAAGGGATCACTAAAAGCATTACCTTCACACTATTGATCTCCACTGACATTTGAAGCTACTTCTTGGAAAGTTATAGTCAACAAATTCCAAACTCAAGACAATTTGCTACATAAATTGGAAGAGTTGAAGGATCTAATGTTGGATGTGGAAAGTTTCCTTGAAATATTGGAAATGGGTTCGCCTCCAAGCACTACAAGCAAAAGACCCTCTAGCAGAGGTTATAAAGGAGGTTTTTAGTGTTATAAAATTGGCCAAAATTTTCAAAAAAAAACATTTCCTACAACATTCGTTTTTGGTAACGAAGGTTTTGATGGAGCTTCTAACAAAACTTCAACACAACTAAAAAAAAATTGGGCGGCCGAAGGTTTTTACGGATGTTTTTTCTCATCGGTGTGTGCGTCATGTGTGAACACACATGTACTGTAAACTACCAAGCAACGGGATGGAAAACAATTTTCGGAAGCCCTGGGGCGTTTAACAATGTCTCTGTGTGTGTGTCACCTACAAATATGCACCGGGCCGATAGAAGGTGCATGCACCGACGCCGTTAAGGTGTAAAATGCATTGGGCCATTGAGGCGTTAAAACGCACCGGGCCGTTAAGTTATAAAAACGCATCAGCGCGTTAAAGGAAAACCATATCGGTACGTGCAATGCCTATCCGCCCGGGTCGTAGTCGTCAATAAAGCACACCGGGCGTTCTAATTGGTATTGGTAATTGGTGTGGTGCTCATAGGTCATAGAAATGCACCGATGCGTAGTATCATACAAATGCATCGGTGCGCAGTAACTAACACACACCGATGTTCATTTTCTATTTTTTAGAAACATCGACCTGTGACAGTGCAATTATTGTGATTTTTTAAAATTCATTATTCATCAAAAGTCGACATATATCTTATAACATTATTCATATCAATTAAATTTTTATCAGTGCATTTGAATGTGATGTTTGGATGAATTTGTTATATCATATCATCAGATTTCGCATCTCTTCATTATAATATTTAATCATCCATGTATTTAATCAGTGGTGTAACATTTCAGAGTGGCAATGGAGAACACAATAGAATAAATTAAAACATATTTTATTAAATATATATGAATAAGACACTCTTTGTCACAGAAAATGGGACAGTTATTGGTATCCCCTTGTCTTTCAATTGGGACATTGTGTCCATTACATTAAACAAAATGTATGATTTCACAGGCAAATATTTAAAAAAATACGCCACCTTGCTTTGATATCCAAACATATTGATCATCATTCTTTGCTGGAACTGTTGTCATTGCTCAAGCTACTTCCATGACTTGGGTTATTTGGAGCAATGTTTTGTTCATTGTGTTGATTGTTTTCTTCTTCTTCAAGTTCTATCTACAAAAATAAAAATAAACTGTAATGAGTGTATATACATTGGTGAGAATAATGAAAATTGCAATATTAAATAATATATTGAAAAAATCGAGAAGCGACGGAGCCAAAGTAAGCAACACCACCATGATCTAGGGTTTGGAGGTTTCTACGCAGGCTTCCCCTGGCAGACCACCCTCCTCGCCCTTGAGGTCGCGACCACACTCCTAGAGAGCCTATAGGCTCACCCATGATAGAAACCAATGAGGGCACATCAACTCCCCCCACCTTAGGCCTGCCTCCCACATGTGCGGTGGCAGGGGCTGACAACGATCGTCAGCAGAACTCTCGCCCGCTTCATGCCACAATCGGGGTGACTCCCACAGCGAAACCGACCTCCACAGCAAAATAAAAAATAAACAAACATCACTTCATCCACATGCATACCCAAAGCTACCACAAGAACCAAGATCGAGCTCCTTGCGCATCGAATCAATGAAAGAATCCAATTCATGAAGGACCATGCACTGATAGGCAAGTTCATGGGTTTTTGGCCCACAGAAAAATCCCTCTTAGGATGGATTGCCTCCAAATGGAAGCCCAAGGGTCACATCGACGTTCAGCTGTGCGCCAAAGGCTTCTTCAATGTGATCTTCACCTACATTGAAGACAAAAATCAGATCATGGATGGAGGGCCATACTTCTTCAACTCGGTAAGATTATACCTGCGCAACTGGGTAGAACGCTTCAATCCAGAAAAGTAAGATCTCACATGGGCTCTAGTCTGGATCCGACTCTACACCCTCGCCCAGGATTACTGGGATGAGCTGACTCTACAGGACATAGGCAATTCCCTAGGAGAATTCATCAAAACGACGGAGGAAACAAAGGTCATTCGACATGCAACATACACATGAATCTGTGTCTACATGATCGCAGAGTCGCTCCCTGGTGAGGTAAGTCTGTTTCATGATGATTATGAATGAATTCAAACTGTAGATTATGAACATGTACCCTTCAGATGTTGGAGGTGTCACCAACACAGGCACCTATTCAGAGAGTGCCCCATAAATCAAAAGGCGGAAGCTAACAATGAATCAAATGATCAAGCCACTGAAGGGTTTACGAAAGTAGCAAGTAGGAAAAGGCACAACAAAAGGTCAAACTCTAACCAGAATAAAAAAATCCCCAGCTACAAGCAACAACTTCGAAGCCCTAGCTCAGCTGAATGAAAATGAGAACGAACCTCCCAAAGATACAGGGCGATCTTCGCAAGAGAAACCCCAGACCTCAAGGACTCAACAAACCAAGATCCAACTGAAAGCCTTTCTAATACCCTAAACCCCTACACATGCAGGGGATAACTCTACAATGAAAGGCAAAGGAATGGCATTGGAACCAATCCCATAAGTCATGGAGGAAGAACCGGAGAGCATTGAATTTGGGGGCCTGGATCTCATAGGGTTAGAAGATGCATGCAACAAGAAGGAATTTCTCTCAATACCCCAACATCATATCTAGAAGCTGGAAGAAATCCTCACTCGAGCACAACAACTCCCCTCCCTGGGCATTCAAGGTAGTACGCTCCTGAACACCAAATTTATTCTGAAAGAATCCCGTAAACGAGGCAGAAAAACAGATCTACAGAGAACAGTAGAAATGGGCAGAGATATGGTAGAATCTGGGATATTCCCCAAGTTAACCTAATTTTATTCATTTATCCCCAACCCCCCTCAATGAATATCATATCTTGGAATATCAGAGGGCTCAACAGCCCCACAAAGCACATGATCATCAAGAAAATAATTATTGAGGAACGCCCTGCAATTTTCTAGATGAAGAAACCAAATGTTCTAGCTCTACTCTGGACACAATCTTCAAAAGGATATGGAAAGGCTGCAAAACACTTGTGGTGGATGCCAATGGAGCTTCAAGAGGACTAGAAATCATTTGGAAGCCCCACATCATCACCCTAGAGAATTTCCATGCCAATGGACACTTCATTCAATCCAACTTTCACTTGATTGGGACTACCATCCATGGATTGCTCACGAATGTCTACTTCCTCGAGAATCTCCAGCAAAAAACTAAGCTTTTGGACAACATTGTTGATCTCAATAACCAGCGAACTCTACCTCTTTGGCTGCTTGGAGGAAATTTCAATATGATAACCAATCTACAGGAAAAAAAAGGAGGAAGGTCGCATCTAGATATGGACAACACTAGGTTCAAGAACTTCATCCAAGAAAATCACCTCATAGATCTACAAAATTCCAATGGAATCCTCACTTGGAATAACAGAAGAGGAGGCACCCAGCAGATCGCCTCTTGATTGGATCATTTTCTCATCACGGAAGACTTCATACATCTAGGAGAGATCTTGTAGCTACCATCATTCCGGCCTCTGGCTCTGACCACTGGCCGATACAACTACAATGGCTCAGATCGGGTATGCCCACACCTAAACCCTTCCACTTTGAACACTGCTGGCTCAAAAATCCAGGGTTCAAAGAATCGTCTCAGATTGGTGGTCCTCCCTTACATCACCCCAAGGCACAAAAATGTATCAGTTCCAGATAAAATTGAGGATGCTCAAAGGGAAACTGAAGGTGTGGAACAAGACCACCTTCGGAAACATATCCAAAGATCAAAGAGAACTAGAAGAGAAAATGAAGTAGCTCCAACAACAAATCATCTCAGAAGGACATGCGACAGACTCAAAGAACAAGGAGAAATCACTAACAACCCAGCTGGAAGAGAGAAGAAGCCAGGAAGAGATCCTATGGAAACAAAAATCTAGGATATGCTGGCTCAAAGATGGATAAATAAACACAAAATTTTTCCATCACTCCACCATTCAACATAGGATGCACAAAAGAATCACAGTTCTCAAAAATTTGAATGGGGAGCGATCGAAAAAGCAAGAGGATGTCACGGTGGAGACGCGCAATCACTTCAAGGATATCCTCCAAGAACCCAACATCCAACGACATGAAGCCATAGGAAGAATTACTCAACACATACCCAAATTGGTCACGGAAGAACATAACCGGATGCTACTTAAAGCTACCACTCTGGCAGAAGTTGAACAAGCAGCCTTCCAACTAAAGGAAGGGAAAGCTCCTGGCCTGAACGGATTCACCACCAACTTCTTCCACTTCTTTTGGGAAACCATCAAAGAAAAGGTTTGGGATGTCGTAGATGAATCACACACCACTCACTGGCTTCCACCGACTCTAAATGCCACCTTCCTCACTCTCATACCAAAGGAAGACAATGTCGCTACACCAAGTAAGTACAGACCCATATCACTCTGCAATGTTATTTACAAAATCATTTCCAAATTTATAGCTAACATATTGAAGCAACTCCTACCCTTGCTCATTTCCCCCGAGCAAACGGGCTATGTAGAAGGCAGGAAAATCCTTGATGTCATCATTTTAACCCACGAGGTCATCAATTCTCTTAAGACCTCCAAAAAACCCTGTATGCTTCTCAAAATTTATCTATCCAAGGCTTTTGAACGCGCGTACCGAATGTTGAGTACCCGGTCACTCCCATTCTCTACGCACCTGCTTCTAAGCCTCCGCGCCGACCTACTGTTGAGGAGGAGGCCGTAGCGCAGGAGTATGGCTGTCGTATCGAGGAGGAGGACCCAAACATCAGGGACGATGTAGAAACACCATGACTGAGCGGTCGCTCAGCTCTTTTTAGTTTTCTATTATTTCAGCTCTTATCACAGAACTTTTACTTTCACAAGTGCCATGACACATTTTGTAATTTCCTATCTGATGTTATTACAGAGTTGGTTTCCTCAAAGGAGGCAGCCCCATACTTATGCTACTTTGAAAGAAATGAAGACTGGGATTGGATAAGCGCAGCTTACCAACTCAGCCTGTAGCATATGTAATGTTTTATTTCGAATCAATATAGTTTAGCCTAACTTACCAAAAAAAAATATACATCAATTTAAATCGAAAAGAAATGTACCATAGCAAGAATTGACTCGGAACTATACACATTCTTTCAAAACCAAATTTCATGCCATCTTTTAACAATTCATTTGTTGGTGCAGCTCCATACTTTGTTTCCTGCAAGTTTTATACCCCATAACAAATCATAGATTTAATATAAAAGTTTGTTTATTTGTTTGTTATTTATTTATTTTTTTAAATTATAGACGGAGCTAAGTAAAACAAGATAGATGCTTACAAATTCCACAATTAATTTATGATATCCAACATATACTAACAACCCATATTTAACCTAATGTCAATCAATTCTTCTAATGGTTCTTCTTTGTATGTTAGCACCTATTTGAAGACATTCAATGATGATTGTTGTAAAACAACTTAAAAGATACAAAAATGAAATCTAGTTAAGTTGTTATAAGGAAGTAACAATTACTCACAAACATAGATATCAACCATTTTCTTCCTTGTCGTACTATTTTATGTGCTGAATGGGTTCCATTTTCTTTTCTTTTCTACAAGAAAATACTTGAAAAATAATATTTAATGCTAAATTATTTATTTATTGTACCTAATCGAAAAATTAAATGATTACATATTACATTTGAAGCACGTTGTTATTGAGATGGCTCCTCGTGCAATGCAATTATGTCCATTTCTTTGACCATCTCCTTGTACACCTTTTTGGACATTCTTGCTGGCATATTTCTGATATCAGCTCGTTCATCCTTTGAGATTTTCATAATCTTCCTGAAAAAAGTAACATGACAATAAAATATTTAATTTTTATATCGATATATGGAAACTAAATATAACAAAAGTAATATTTATAAATGATTGCTTTGCAGTAATATATACATATAATTCTAGAAAAACATTTAAAGGAATATTACTTTTTTAATCCTTCTTTTTTATTGTTATACATTTTTGCTATTAAAAGTCTGACATGTCTCATTGACCAATTCTCTGGAAACTCTTCCTATAGTTTAAATAAAATTTGGTTCTTAGAATCATTGGATTGATTTTTGTATTGTAAGTGGAAAGAACGTCTATACATTCGTTGCACTATATCCCTCAAAGTTTTATAAAAAAAAATCTCCCCTCATTAACCTCCATCACCACTCCAGATGAGCTAAGGAGAAATTCATTTTCATTTGCATGTTCTATTTTTTTTCTTTTCTTAAAACAACATTAATTTTATTTGTTATTGGTCCCTATAGAACATTAAACATATATAAATTAATAGATTTTTTGAAACATGTTATCTAATATTTTAAAGTATATTATTAATGAAAATTCAAAAAATAAACTCATATTGGATCGATAGTATTTTTTCATTCACCCGATTCATCGTTCTGCAATTTTTCCATCAAGCTTTTACGTTCTTCTAGTCTTAGATCAGAAATAATTTTATCGAGATTCGTAATTTTGTGGCTCTGCGTAATACACACTGAACAATACATATTAGTTAAACTTACATATAGTTCAAAAATAATAATTTTTGTAAATAATTTACAAAGAACTTGCCCTTTTTGCTTTTCTCGATGCACTTTTAGTATTTTTGTTACTTGAACTCTTGTCAGTCATTTATTTATCAATATGAAACATGTAGAAGCGTACCTTATCCCTATCATTTAAAAAAAAGTATGCCAATTATATGCCCCAACAGTTGGGCTGTTGACCAAGTCAGAGAGAAATACGATGCAACCATTCGTTACCTGCGTGCTGAAGAGGATGCACTAATTGTAGGGATTGGGTGCAACAACTCGGTAATAATCTATTTATGTACATTTTAAATTTAATAATGCACCTTTGAAATGTAACATCCTATATTTTATAATTTAACAATTAAGTTATTAAACACACGACACTATGATTTTTAAATTTTTTTATAGGTTCTTTTGTTCCCATCTATGTGGGCAAATGGACACCATTTTCACACAGAAAATGCAGATTATGGACACATGACACAAGATTGTGGAGTGGAAGTCGAGTTCGATCAATCTAGTCGAGCTAGCCACCATGATCAAAACCTAGTATGAGAGATGTTAGGTTACGTTGGAAAGATACAAGAGACCATTGAAGTGGACTTCTCTTCTTTCCAATGTGTTATTTTTAGGTGCAAGTGGTGGGACACCTTTGATTAGAATAATGTAAAGGAATATTGTGATAGCAGGCTGATATGTATCAATGCTAGAAAGATGTGGGATGAATCTAAGGAGACTTATGTTTTCCCCAAACACTACAACCGGGTATTTTTTTACCTAGATGTGTTGGATAGGGATTGGTGGTTCGTATTGAGACATGAGCCTAGATCAAAACATATTTTTGAGAACAATAGTGTTATCATGCCAAGCGAGCTGGAAGATAATGAGGGTGATCATGAGAACATAGAGATATGGTACATGAGTTATTTTATCATTTATAGTATTTAAGATGGGCTTTTATAAAGAAGATGACTTAACCTTATAACTAAGACTCTTTTTTTCCAAACATTATATTATGTATTTTGAATTAATTGGTTTGCATTGTGTTAATGTTAAAATTATTTTACTTGATAATTTGCAATTATGTTGATCTCGAAACCAATACACTGTATCAAGTTCTTTTTTTTTATGTCAATTCCTAGATAATACAACTACTTGATTGCTTTAAATGGTTTTTCACTATATCATTACTTAAATAAATGCACCATATATATATATATATATATATATATATATATATATATATATATATATATATATATATATATATATATATATATATATATATATATATTTATGAATAATATCTTCAAAATTTTAAAAAATGTATTAATGTATACCGCTACTTTTGGTACGTAAGATCATAATAAAATAATGATAATTCTAAATATGAATTTATTTGCATTATTTTCTAACTTTATTATGTTACAAAAATTCATATTATTCTATATTTATTATTTTACAATTATTTATATTCATACAAATTTACAATTATGGTAATTTAACAATATGTATGGTATACATTTTACTTACGGTAGTTATGGTTCAAAAATGACAATTAATTTACAAATTTTACAATTTTAATTAAATTGAATCATGACAATCCATACAATTACAATTACAATTACAATTTTACAATTTCACAATACAATTACAATTACAATTATAATTTTACAAATATTTTACATAAAATTACAATTACAATTTTAAAATTTCACATACAATTACAATTTTACAATTTTAAATAGAATTACAATTACAATCACGATACATACAATTACAATTACAATTACACAATTTTACAAATACCAATACATAATATTTAATAAATATCATGATTTAATATTAAAAATAAACATCATGATCATGATAACCATCGTACAAACATCATATTCTAAAATACACATTCAAATTTGCTAACATCATCTAATCATCGTGATCATGATCATCTAACAAAACACAAACATTGTATAACATCATTACAACACAAACATCAAATATACATATCATGTCAAATAACTGCTATCACATACACATCTATATGCAAGCACATTAAATGACCATATCTAACATGACCTAACAATATACACATCATGATGAACACCAACATATAAATTAAGTACAACAACATGAGCATAAAATACATGCACTATATATATATATATATAATGTCAAAAATATACAACTGTAATAGAATTGCATATAAATGTCAAATATATGGTGGTACTAAATCAATACTATAATTAGTACTCGAGGCATGCTCAGTTGATGGTGCAACTTCATGCTCAGATGGATGACGTGCCTGCTCAAGAGGTGTTTGTTGATCATATGGTGTCTGCTCAGGAGTTGATTGCTGATGATTCGATGGTGCAACCTGCTCAGTGGATGGGGCCTATTCAGATGGACCTGCTTGCTTAGGATCTGGTGCCTGCTCAGTTGATGGTCATGTCTGCTAAGTACTAGGTGCCTGCTGAGATGGTTCCTACTGAGAAGATGCCTGCTGATCAGGAATCGATGTTGGCTTCTCATCTCTGGCACGAGGTGAAGGAGTAGGAGGTGGATTACTAGAATTATGATAACTCCCCTCGTGATCATGATCATCCGATGAGCTACTTTGTTGTGCATCTCCACGTTGCCTATCCCTCCTAGCCGTTAGTAGCCTATAAGCTCCAATGATATGACGCACAAGGGCCATCATATCGCAGGGCATGTCTCTCCAGAGCTCTGTGAGCCTACGATCAGCTTGGATCTCTCTGATCGTAGCAGGGTAGACTCCCTTATCAACCAGGAGTCGAAACATTCGGTCGCCCAACTCCATCCTGAATCAGGTGTCCGCCCTATGCCGCATCCCCACAAGTATATGTACTAGAGGATCAAGTTTGTAACCCTGATCTGCGACCTCCACCATCTCCTCGTCATGATCTACAAGATCATCCAGTGGGGGTGGAATCATGTCCCCAACGAATGTGCCAATGTCTACAAAATATATAGTACACAAACTAATTAGACAATTTCATTAAACAATTTAATAAAACAAGTTAAAGAACGAGTTATAATAAATTTTATTCTAATTAATTAAGACAATAAAATGAAACTATATTAATTTAAAGAAAACACTAATATTACCTCTAGAATCTAGTGGCTCATCCTGTGTGAAGAGGATGTTGGTACACCCTCGCCAATCCAAACTCGCGTATGGAAAAGACAACATAACGAACATGTGATCATCAACACTGGCTAGCAGCTCCAGTGCATCACTAGATATCTTGACCAGATAGTCGAATATGCCCCTCTTGGGCATCATCTAACCCCACATCTGCATTCGTACATGTAACATCGGCATACTAGGCCGGCAGACAAAAGCAAGCCTTGTCTCCAGAAACCTCTCAAAAAATAAACAAAATAATTCTGAAGTAAAAGGGAAGGTCAACCTCCCACTTGCCTGAGAACGACATCTATGTAATGCTATACAAAATTGTCCCAAAAAATTGGTAGAACATATCACAAGTTGTGGCCTCTGGAATAAATAATCAACATAAAATAATAGAGGGAAACTAATGCGCTTCCCGTCGCTAGTATAGTGTGCAATGGTTGTCAGTAGTAGTGAGAGGCACCTCACCTCCTCTGGACCAAACGAAGCAATGCGTAACTGACCACCGGACACCTGAAAATCTGCAAGAGAAAGTATATCATCCCTAATGTATCTCTAGGAGTATGCCAACTGACTCCCCGCTGCATAACCGACGGGGAAATCTGGGAACTAGGGAAAATCTATTGGACATTGGGTTCAACACTCCCTGTGTGTTTTGTGACATGGACTAACCGCCTCTCATGGATCCTAACTCTCGCGATTGTAGCGGAGACTAATGCCTATGGGTTTTGGTCTAACGACAATCGTGATTCCAACAAGTGGTATCAGAGCGACAGGTCTCAAGTTCAAAACTCACCCGGCTCGCGTTGTGGGGGAGATTGTTGGGCATTGGGTTCAACGCTCCCCGTGTGTTTCGCGACATGGACTAACCCCCTCTCATGGATCCTAAGACTGGAAATTGTAGTGAAGAATAATGCCTGCAGGTTTTGGTCTAACGACAATTGTGATTCCAACAAAATCCTGCCCTCTCCTAGATAAGCAAGTAATAAAACAAATGTCCTCCTTAGTGAGCTCATACCATTGGTCAGGATCAACCTAGAAAACCTATCGGTGGGCATCCCACCTGTAGATCAACTGTCCTAATAACTCATTGCGCCCCTTCAGGGATGTAGCCTCCTCGTAGAAATTAAGGAGGCCTACCTCCCTTAAGAGCAACTAGGTGGGTGTCATAATAGGACGAGGGTACAAAAGTCTCTCCCTCTCCCATAACTCCCACTGCTGAATCATGTTATAATGGTCCTCCATATGCTCTTGTTGTTGTCTTTCCTCTCTTCGTTGACGTCGCTGAATGATTCACATATTAAATACATTTTTTTATTAAATGACAAATGTATTTACTAATATATATATAATTTTTATTGAAAAAAAAACATTCGATGCGCCCAAAAAAATAGTCACGCACTCCTACCGGTGTGTACCTGTTTATCACGCACCACCCACAGTGTACATGAAAAACCTCATGCATTGCGAAAACAGAAAATATTTTTGTGCAGTGCGTTGACCAACCTATTTGCCCTAGGGCGGTTAGTTTGGTCAACGCATCGCCCGACCGCCGTACATAATTCCCGGTGCGTTTCGGTAAACGACCACATCGTCGTACAACTGTACATAAAGTGTTATTTTTTAAATATTTTAAATGGTCGGTGCGGCCGGAAGATGACATGCACTGCACTATTTTAGTGTTAAAGCGGTGCACTTTTTCTCGGTACAACACCGGAACCCAGTGCGGTTTATGTTAATATCGTACATGGTGTGGCTTGTAAATTTACAGGCAGCATCGTGAATGGTGCGAGCCGAACGGCTCGAACGCACCACGTATAATTTTTTTATTTTTTTTTAAACAGTAAATTTTAAGTCAATTTGAGAAATTAATTTTCCAAAACGTCAAGTTATTGAGAAACAAGTAGATTACCTGCACATTTGCGCGTCGAGGAGGCATCTTTATGGAGGAAACTAAAAATAAAATTTTCCTACCATTTTCGAAAATTCGAACTCCACACAGTGAACAATGGATGGAAGCAATGCGGGCAATGGGAGCACCGATGTTAGGGCGCCTAAGAGAAGAAAAACAACCACTAGTGCTTGAGAGCTCTAGGGCACTAAACAAGTAAAAATGAAGTTTTTTTATGACCGGTATTTTTTTATTTTATATATATATATATTAATTAACCCTTTTTCAGTGCGCTCGATTATGAGATGCACCAATTTGTATCAATGACACACTGCACTTCTGTATGGTTTGTTGGATTACTGAGACGCACGGGCCGGTTTGTACGGAGAGAAAAATGTCTCGGTGTGCCATTTGATAGTACACATCAGTGCATTGGATTACTGAGATACACCGGGTCAGTTTGTACGGAGAGCACAGTGTCTCAGTGTGCCATTTAATAGTACGCATTGGTGCGCTCTATATAAAATGCACCGGTGTGTGTTATAATTAGAAAAGGACCGTAAAAAAAATTATTAAAAATATATATATATATATATATATATATATATATATATATATATATATATATATATATTCCACCCGCCAACCTCCTCTAGTGACCTCCGCTACAAACGGATATCTGGGCTATTTTTATAAGCACTTCCTCAAAAACATCCGCTAGAGGGTATTTTCCTTGTAGCGAAGTTCACTACTGCCGCCTTCATCCAAATTTGAGGATCGACCCATCAATTTGGACACCTCCCTATCTTCTTAATGCACATGTTTCTTTTATGCATATGATGTTTAGCTTTCTAGATTCTCTTCTTTCTTCTTCATCTTCTTTCTTCTTTCTTTCTTTTTCTTATTTCTTTTATTTTCATTTTTTACCATGGTGAATTGGTAACTTGTTGGAGTGATATGGGCGAGGTCCAATATCAAACCAAGCAATTGCCACTATAGCACCAAGACTATATTCAATAACCCATAACCCAATATTTCATGGATTTATGATTTAGAAAGAGTTGATACTCCACAATGGTAGGCACTAGTAAAAAATGATGAAATTAATGACCAGGTGACTAAAAATGTTAGTCACCGCAATTATTTCAAGTGAATTACTACTAAATTTGAGCAATTTTAAGTGACCGAACTAAAAATGACTGACTTAAATGACTAATTTAGTCTTGGAATAAAATATACGACTAGATAATAAGTGACTAAACTCAAAACGACTAACTTAAATGACTAATTTAATCTAGGGATAAAATATATGACTAGATAATAAGTGACTAAACTAAAAGCGACTAACTTAAATGACTAATTTAGTGAGGATTAAAATATATGACTAGATAATAAGTGACAAAATTAATAATGATTAATGTAAATGAGTATTATAGTCCAAGAATAAAAATATGACCAAATAAAAAGTACAAGTATATGAATTAGTCATCTATGTTAGTAATTTTTAATTATGCCACTCCATAAATGAAAAATTTCAATTTTGATATCGAAGTGTAACATTTAGAGACAAAGGAGTTCCTAAAGGGATTATAAGAGGATAATGATTGATATGGAACTTTCCTTGTATTTATTTATAAAATCCAAAGACAAAATCCCCATATGGGCCTCCACTCAATTCCCTACTTTCGCAACAAACGAATCAACTGTCTCACAAATATATAAAGAGGTGTGTCGTCGATGGTGTCTGAAAAATCTAAGAATTGTGCCGATGGGGAAGTAGCATTGTGATTACCCACGGTGGTTGCTAGAGCCATTGAATTTCAGTTCTCTTATCCATTAAAACTTGATCATCTTCAGAGGAAGTGTCAATTAGTTTTAAACAAGTTTTTTTTGGATAATGCATTAATATTTCTAACGATTTGCAAATTCAAAACACAATTTCACAGCTTGATTGATTTGTTTTTCAACCCTGCATAAATTTAGGCCTTCAAACAAATGATTGATGGCACAATGGAATTGATGAGGTTACAAACAAACATTACGGTTTTCTACCAATAGAGGATTAGAATTATTTGGGAATCTAGGTATCCAATCCAGTGCAAGCTCTCATGCCCTATAATCTTGGCCACAAACCGACCATATCAATATTATGTGGCCCATTGCAGATTGATGATGAGCAATTTCAATTTGAGTTGATGGTAAACTTCACACAATACATCCATCTATGTAACATGTTGATTTGGACGTGTATATATAAAACAACAGAGAGCATGAGGCTACAATGGATTGATAGGATCTAGATAGTACTGCTACAAACATTTCGAGACCAACTTGACTAGGGACCCCTCCATGTGCACGAAGAGATCATTATAACACCAATCTCTCTACTTTCACACTTTGGTGTTTATCAGATAATATGTGGGACAAATTAAGGTCACTAATGATATATTTTCTACAAATGATAAAGAGGCTTAGCTGCCACCCTTAAATCATGAATTCTATAAAATTAATCCAGTTACAATTTGGTGGAAGAAGTTACAATTCCTGGCCAACCTAAAGCTGTTGAACTCATTTCAATGGTAGATTTAGGGAATATTCTGAAAACTTAAGAACAACATCGAGATCAAACAATTACTTATCCAAATTATTATAAATTCCTGGAACATCCTGAAATTCCAAAGACAACAACAAAGTCAAACAATAGATAATGGACGATAGATGGGTGGGGAGGTATTTACTCGTCTTGCTTTTTTAAGGGCCCTAATGTTGTGATTGAGGATAAAGGAAAGAAGCACGAGTTTCCAAGTCATGGTATTTATTTTACATTGATCTAGCCAACATATTGGTTGTTCAAGTGTGCACAATATGCTTGGTGTGATGCAAGGATTTGTGGGGGAGATGGCAAGGTGAAATTTAATTTATGACAAATGATTTTGAAATAGTGAGTGCCTGACCCAACTCTCATCACAGATATTGAAAGGAAAGTTTAAATATCTATTAGAACTTTCTTTTCCTTGGCATCCAAAACCTCCAATCCATAACCCTTTTTTGACCCAATATGTCCTTGCATCGAGTCCTTGCCTTTGGATATATATGGTCCTTCGCAGAAAAGGGAAGCTCATAGTTTTTAGCTAGGTGCGAAACCTATGGCAATGCCTACACATGAAAGAAATTCCTTCATAATCAAGTATCTGAATACACTCCACCCCAATCTTGAAATCCATGTCTTCTAGAAGCACTTCCCTAAGGTCCATATTAGCGAAAGTGCGAGAGTATGTCTTAATCCCCATCTCCAAATATGCAAATTCATGGTCGAGATAAATTCATGGTCCAGATAGGATCCCATTGAGTTACCTCTATCTTTGAAAATTATGGCATCCCAATAGTTAGGAGGGAGACCTGGAAGATGAACTTATATTAATGGGGACATATGTAGCCTCTCCTACTTTGCATCGAAGAAGGGCATCCAAAAACTAAAAATGATAGGAGATGAATCAATTTTCCAAACCATCTAATGTACCTTTTGGGTGTCAACTGCATCTTTGAAGCACAAATAAATCCAACCTTGGGCTAGTAGTGAAACCTTTGGAGGACATTTAACAATGGGTGAGGTTTCCTTGTCCACCCATGCTTTTAGGGTTGAGGACTTGAATTTTTGACCCCTTACTCACCCCACTAGAGATTTTTGGGAAATTTCCTCAATCTCCTGATTGGCGATGTCAACTCCCAACAACAGAGAAAGGAGGAATTTGTTCTTATTCTTGACACTACAATTTCTTTTCCTCTTCCTTGCTTTCTAAAATTCCTTCTGAATCATAATTCCTTTTTATTCACAAGAGTGTTTATCCTCAAAAACCATAGCACCATTCGCGACGTTAGTTCAACCTTCCTCTGTTGCAAAGGCAAGGATCTCCTTCACTAGTTCACCCAAGGAGAGCGAGGCCAATGATACTTCATGAGATTAAGGACAGACAATAAAACAAATCAGAGAGGCTTATGAGAGCGAAGAATCCCCAATGTGTTCAAAAAATTATGAAAACCCTAAGGAAGTCATAGCACATTGTATGTATTCCTTTGATCTCTAGGATGGTAGGGAAACTAAACTCAGAGCCAAAGAACCCTAAGAAGAGTTCTCCAGCCCCTGGAAAACTTCCTTCGGCCCTAGGTTGACCAAAACTAAAGGACCTGAATAGTGTGTGGCCGGAGCAAGGGTTAGGGCCTCCGAATTTCAAGATGGTCTCCTATTGAATTCTTAACTTTTCTTTCTAAAGACCTGATAGGCCTAGAAATCACAATATGCTAACCTTCTAACATGACTTCCAAATGTGAATGTATAAAATCCTCGGGACTAGCTCAATTTTTTTGAACCCCCCGCCCTCCCCCCCTTCGGTTCATATTCCACTAACTCCTCCTCCTCCATGTGGTTCCAATAGTAAGAAACCGACATCTCATCCGGAAAGAGTATTTGACACATGGTTTTGTGTCTTTAAAGGGTTTACAATGGTGGCCATCTCTGTACTTCAAAACTATATATTACGTGGATAAAAAAGTCATGATTACAATTTAATCTTAATTTGTGTTTTGACAAGGATATCAGAGCTTGACATTGTCCAGAGCTCGTTTAGTCTTCGTCAAAACAATGCCCTTCTCTAGTTTGAAACTCCACGACCCTTTCTTCACCTGCAATTTTTCTGTGGGCCTCTAGGGTTTCTCCAGTGTTGAATTCCTCTGCCATGGTAGAGATGTTGTAATGTCAACTTTACCATTTTAACTCCGTCAAAATAAAATAACAATACTAAAATTTAAAAACGTAAAATCAATAATTATAATTAATAATTAAATCAATCTAGATCTATCTTAACTCTAGATATATGTCCAAGTGAGAGAGAGGAATAAAATCTATTGAGATGCGAACCTCTTTTAGAGTGAAAAGAGATTTGATCCCTTTGGGAATTTGGTAAATCCGAAGTTAAAATGGATCTAGATTTTGGTAAATCAGAAGTTAAAATAAATCTAAATTGGTCATATACAATGAAAAGAATAAAATAAATACAATAAAAAAAATACAAAAATAAAAAGACAAAATGGATTACAAACTCAACATAATTTCCACCTTTCTTTTAAAAAACATAAAATATTTATAATATTGGAATAACTTAAAAAAAATATTTATTATATTCGAGTAATTTTTTTTTACATTATGATAAAAGTTTTTAGCCTTCGCTTTAAATTATTTCACTCATTTGAATATCATTTTCCCACTCATTTAAATGTTAAGAAGGTATATGCCATGGAAGAATGGCAGGAAGACTTAACAAAAATAATATTATGTATTTTTTTCAAAGAGAGAAAACCGTTGTTTGATATTAAAACAGCGTTACCAACACAGTAGAGAAGAGTTACAGAGGGGATCCATCAAGGGGATCCATCGATACTGGGAATGCATTGGAGATTTCAACTCAAGCAACGATGATGAAGCCATTACTCGGTTTCAGAAGGTAAGCATTTAAGAAACTATTTACTGATAATCTAGCTGCAATAGATGATTAGACATAGTAGCTGTGATAGAATCCGCTGTGTAATTTATTTTTTGGTTGGATTAGATGAACCAGAGAGCGATGTGATTAATAAAAGATCATGAAATTGGACGTGGGGCTTTGCATATAGAAAGAGAAGTTTAAGATGACTTGATCTAGTCCTTCTCAGATCATATCATAATTCATCTTGTGCTCTGGCATGGACAACAAATATTTGATGCTTCGCTCTTATCCCTGTTTTTTCTACATCTTGCAATAATAACATACTTCCTCTTTGTTCTGACTCCAACTTCTTGTGATGCGTCCTCTTGACTACATTCTCTTCAACACCCACTATCCATCTACCTTTTAGCGTACCCAAAAAACCCTAATGAGATAAAATTCCCTAAAATTTTCTTCGTACAACAGTTTATGGGTTACTGTGCTTCTAACATGATATGAAGCCCAAGTGGTGTTATTTATACTTCTAAATAATTATTTCCTTTTATCGAACTCTGGCTCTTTTTTAGGTCCTGACTCTAGCTCTTTCCTGGGCTCTGTGGATTTTGTTCAAGCTCTGACTCTGACTCTATCTCTGACTCTGTATGAGTTTGAATATAACATGGGAGTTCCCAACTATGGGTTACAATTTCTCCAACATCAGTCTAATTTCAGAGTATTTCCTAAGGTGTATATATCCTTTGCTATCCATTCACCCTTTTCCCTCTGAAATAATATGAGTTTAAATTTCTAATTTAACATCTCAGCATGAACAAAATGATGCCTATGTATTCTTCTATCTATCTGTCCTCTTGTGATCTGATTTTTATATGAAAATAAACGTTAAAGGTATACCTTTGCATTCCTTCTAAGAACTAAAGCTGGATTTGATAGGATGATTAAAACAAAAAGAAAGTAATTCTTGCAGTTTATGGCTCCATTCCACTTGTAGTCATCTTGTACTGAAGAAGATGAGGCTTGGGCATTCATTGTTGTGTAATCATGTAGACAGTTCAAGCTCATACAAAAATAAACCCAAAGTATTTATATAATGTAAGCTTCACCTTTATTCCAAGCATTTGAATCTTCATTAAGTGTCAAATTTTATGGTTTCTAGCATTATGCATTTGATTTTTCCGCCTCTTGCAGTCCCTAACTTTTGTATTATAAAATACCGCTCTTCAACAAAATACTTAGGCAATTTGTAATACAGGTTCACGCTAAATGGTTTTAATTAGTTTCTTGAATACAGGGGGAACTAAATTCCCTTTCAGAGATGAATGAAAGGGAAGCTCAAGATATCGATATATAGCCTAACTGCCTAGGTGTTGAGCATACGACTTGTAACAACTGATTTTGAAATATTCCAGACTTTTCAAATGGTTATCGAATTTGATATTGAAATATTGGATGTAGAAATAATATTAATTTCTTGCATATGCATGCAATTTCATCGATCACGTCATTTAATCAAAATAGATTTTGCAAGCTACAATCAGAGGAGACGAAGGCATGACTTTTGAATTTTTTCAGTTGTTGCAATCGTAATTATGGTTACAAGTGGAGAGAGCAAGTAATTCATTAGAGCACCAAAAAAATGATATCAAGGACTGTTTCTTTGTTAGAGATGTTTGCAACATATGTGTGGAACATGTTGCCAAGGATCCCCTAGTCAAAATATGTGTTTTAGTTCGAAAACAGAATGTTGTACTCTAACTAAAATGAACATATCTGTAGAGTGGGTATGCTTGTCCATTTGAAAATATGATCCGAAAACTTTTCCAGTCCGTGTTTATTCATTTTAGTATGAATTATTATTATCTTGTCAATCCGGTGCATTCAGGTTTGCTATCCAAAATCCAAAGTGCTTCTCATATTCAGAACTTTCTGCCTCTGAGGGTTGTTATGACTTATCAGAATGTGGGTAGTGTCTATATTTATAATATTTCTTAGTTGGATTGTTACTTGGTAATTTTGAATTGTAAGCTTAGTGAATATCCTTGATATATTCCTTAATACTTCATTAAATGGGACAAAAATATACATCCAGGATCAGTTGTAGCAACCTCACAACAACACCCATACCAAAGTGTATCATATGAAAGTGATGTAGTGTTGAGGTTGCAAACTTAAGAAAAAATGAGCTCAGAACAAAATAAAATGTTTATCAGCAGTGGCAAAGCAGATGTCGGCTATGAGATACATACTAGATTTAGGCCATGACATAGTTTTCATGCATTGTAGGAATATTTGGACAATACACAGGATTTCAAGATCAAAGACAACTAAAATGGTGTAAAATAAAGAAGTACATCTGTGCAAGCTATCAGTCAGACTAGTCAAGCCCTTGTTATCTGTATGAGAAATATAAAAGGTACTGCAAAAAGGCAGTTGGAAACATAGATCATTGTACAGTGACTACAGTGAAAGGGTTTTGGAACTTATTTTCAAGATAAATTCCAAATTTGCCCTAGACTACTTGAGAAATCAAATTTGGGTAGGTTTTGCATGAGTGATAAGCTATAAATTTGAGAGAACTTTATATTTCATCAATTCTACTTCTTCTCTATGAGGTCAGGGACAAGGGACCCACCTCCACCTAGTGATTTGACTGCAAAAGTCTACTGAGGTGTATATATTCTACCCCACTCTGGATTTGATCCTTTGGCCTCTTATGAAACACATGTTCGTTACTGTCAGGCCCACTCAAGCTGTACAACCTCCTAATGGTCTACTTTACCTAACCCTACAGATTTGTACAATTTACAACTTTTCATTTGGTATCAATATGTAACCAAATGAAAGCACCAGACTGCAAACATATTGCTTTAATGAGGCTTGGATGAGTAAAAAACGTAGCAAATAGTAGTAAATAATAAGTCCAGCTGATCCCAAAATTATGTTAAAAATATATTGAAGGTCTAGGGATGGTTTGTGTTGTAAGGCTCATGAATGATTTTGTGCTTTACTTATATCCTCTTTAAACCTATCTTTGTTTTAGAGTTTTCTGTTATGTATTTCGAATCATATTGAATTTGAACTTTTTTCACCAACATGCATTATTTTTGAAGAATTTAAACTTTTTTAGACTTCTTGGATTGAGTTACATATGCTACACTTCTAATTGCAACTATACTCTCATAAAAAAGGCATTTCAGTAATGTATGCCATTCATTCTCACATGTTGGTCGTCTTCTAAATACTAGAAAAACGAGAACACTGAGCATTGCATGTTTACCTTCTAATGTAAGAACTCAAGGTAATATGGAACTAATATGAATACAAAGTCATTATTGAACACCGATGCACCAGAATCTTGTCAAAATTTACTTTTAAAGTCAAAACTTAAAGCAATATAGGCTAGGATTGTTGTACTTAATAAATAATTTACAATGACATTATATCCTCTTGCTAGGATTTAGTTCCTTCTCTGATATTTTGTTTATGATGAATAGGATATGGTTGGTTAAGAGTAATGATTCATAGAAGGAAGTTTCATTTTTAAAATATGTTTAATTATTACGTGTTTATATTTTTTAAATGTTTCTCTCTACCAATAAGGGAAACAATCCTTATAATCTACTTTAATGACTTTGCTTGTAGGCTTTTGGAGCTTATGTTTTTGGTCCTAATAGTTCAAGATGATTCCCTATTGGGACTTCTAGCAAGTAGAGCTGTGAGATTTGACCCTTTCATTGGTACATCAACAACATTTAAGTAGAAGAAATGTTGCATCATCTAGGATAACATGCATTGGGAGGATGAGTTAGGTGCGTTCTTTCTTATACAATAGAATATTCACAATCATATATGATCTAAACTAAGTTCCAACTAGAAGTGTATTTTATGTATGTAGTTGCAGCTTGAACTTTGAAAATGCTTTCAAAACTAAATGAACTATACTTTACCTCTCGAAATGGGTAATTTTAAGGCATGGCTCTCCCCATCTTAATTTTAGTGTTGCTAACAAGTGGCGACTTTTAACAAATTTTATGAATGGACATGTTATACAGTCAGTTATAAAGGGAGATCTAGTGAGTGAAGTGCATCAACAATTTTCCCCATGGGCGTCACAGGTTTGTTTCGAAACTGCATATCATTTAGAATCTTAAACATAGAATGAGTGTCATTATGGATCCATTGTGATGTTGGTAAATCATAGGCATATTGGAGAAATTATTTAAATTGTTTTTCAACTTTAAGCTAGATATACATTCAAAGATAGCAATAATTGAAAGTATAATTTCTCAATGGAAAGATATTAGCAATTTATAGCTATAAAATATCAAAACTAGGATTTTCCTTAATGTAAATGTCAAAACTCAGAACACTACTTTTTCTTAGCTGTGGGCTTCATCATCTTCAGTGGGAATTCTTCTTTGTTGATTTGTATAAGAATCCATGGTCTCTCAAAGTGAATTTTTCTCTGCTCCTAATCCAAATTCAGACTGGTAGTATTTTCAATCACTTTTTCCCCTTGAATAAATCCCAAGGGGTTTGATTGGACAGTTTAGGAAAGTTGCAACTGTCGCCGACAATAATCCTCGCGTCAAAGCTAGTGAATGCTAGTTCTAGGGAATGTATCTAGGATAATTGGTTGATCCAAAATCCAAACTGTCACTTAACCTTCCAAATTAGTGAATCAGAAGCATGGATCTACTCTTAAATCCTTCAAAAATATGCAATAAATCTACCAACATGTTCATTAAATTTTGATTGATTTGTGAGAATAACAATTAAATATGTGTGATAAATAAATTAAAATCAATGAATGCAACAAGTAAATTGTCCATATATTTGAAGTTTTTTTGCAAGGGTATGTGTTGGGGGAGAGTGATGGGGAACAAGAATGATAGTAGGAGATACATGGTGATGGGTAGGGAGGTTGTATTGATGTAAATGGTAGCAAGGGAGCTGGATATGGATATTGTGCAGATGCATAGGCCTAGGAGAAAGGGCATAGGTAGAGTTTCACTAAAATGAGGAAAGTTGTTGCCTCGGGAATAGTGGTGACACTTCCCTTTTCCACTGGGCTTATCACCTTGTGTAGGATTTGAGATAGTTGTCCCATTGACCTATTTTGGTCATTTGTGGACATTGAAAAAATTGTTTTATTTATTTCCACATGTGCAGTAGAAAACACTAGTTTGGGATTAAATGCAAAAGAAAACGTTAGGGTTGATAATTGGTGTGGGATGAGGAAATCCACTAGTTTGGGATTAATTGCAAAAGAAAACGTTAGGGCTGATAATTGGTGTGGGATGAGGAAATCGTGAAAGTGAAGAAGGGATTTTGATCAAGAGCCGCGCTACTGCTACAGCTGCCTGTGAGCTTGCGCTCGCCCAAAGCTAGGGCTTCTCTACGCTACCATGGAGGTTCTGGGCTCACCCGAGGCTCCTCCTCGCCCGCCTCGTTCGTTCATTGAGGATGCGTTCAACTCGTTGCTGGCTACATTGCTGAAGAAGAAGAAAACTGAAGCAGCCAAGTTTGTAAAAAAGTTGTTATTCCAGAAATCTCCCCTCCCCCTGAGGGTCTGATCCAGGTAGCTTTGTCTGTGGCAGATCGCGCTCTTGTGGGATAGTTCATGGGTCTTTGGTCCTCCCCAAAAACAACGGTGAACTGGGTTGTCAAAAACTGGATGTCGTTGATCAAGAACGGTGTAACCTCATATTTCTTGTGGAGAGGCTATTTTATGTTCAAATTCATCTCAAAAGAGGATAAAGACCCGATATTTCGAAATGGCCCCTACTTCATGGGACCTCAGGGCCTATATCTCAATAAGTGGATGCCAAATTTTGACCCAGCAGTGGATGTACCAATGGCTGGTCCTGTGTGGGTTAGGTTGCTGAATCTCCCAGTGCATTGCTGGAAATGGGATTCTCTAAAGCACATAGGTAACGCCCTTGGTAAATTTATTGACCAGGAAAATAAGAAGGTTCAATACAAGTATGCCCGAATATGCATTGAGGTAGATCTAGAGGTCGGCCTTCCGGAGACAATAAAAATCAATGTCGGTAGTTGGACTCATGTGCAAAAGCTAGACGATGAGCAGCTTCCCTTCAAGTGCCGGAAATGCCATGTTTACGGTCACTTTGGTAGGGGTTGCCCGAGCAATGGAGAGGCGGAGAAAGGGAAGGAGGAGGGCTGAAAGCAGATCAAACAGTCAAAGACCTCCCATAAAACCCCCAAATCTGGGGTCCCAAATGGTAAAGGCCCTCAGCCGGCTACTATGCAACAAATCCCTCCCTCGAATGGTCAAGAAAACAAATTCGGGCCCTTAAGCTCAGCTTTAGAGGACACCCAGGAGGTCGAGATGTAAAAGAAAGTGACCCCAGAAAAAGGGACCCCTTTAGGCTCGAGGCAAGGAGAAAGTGCCTCAGATAGACCTAAAGAGAAACATGCAGAAGCTAAAGAGGAAGAAAAAGTCTCGGGAGGAATCAAAGGAGGAAGGAGAAATAGGGGATTCACAAATTTCGGCTAGAAGATCGAGAAGAGGCCGTAAGTATGCCCGAGAAAAGAGAGAACGAGAAACCTCGATGAATCCTTGGAAAAAACTCTGAAGATGAAAAGAAACTAGACACATGGCTCCAAGGGAGCTCATCACACCCAAAAAAGTAAGTGATGAAGGTTGTCTCCTAGAATTGCAAAGGTATGGGGAGCAGAGTGAAAGAAGAAGCAATAAGAAGTCTTCTAAGGATAGAAACCCCAGACAGGCTTCTTATTTAGGAGACAAAAATGGAGGACAAAGACATCCTCCAAATAAGTAAGAAATTTTGGAATAAAGGTGGAGGACAGGCAGTCTCTGCTCGAGGAGCCTCGGGCGGGCTGGGCACTCTTTGGAATATTATCAAATTCTCGATGGTCATTGAGATCCTAAATACTCACTGGCTGTTCTTGAAACTTCAACATCTTGATACAAAGGAGGTCATTAGTCTCTTCAATGTGTATGTCCCAGTAAATGTAGGGGAGAAAAAGGCCTGCTGGGACTCCATCATAAATCTGGCAGAAATGGAGAATCTGAAAAACACCATCATTGCTGGCGATCTTAATCTCACCTTGCTCTTGTCAGAGAAGCGAGGACACAACATCGTAAGGGATCCAGGAAGGGAATGGGTGGAGGACCTCATGCAGGATTGGGACTTGCTCAACATCAAGCCCTCTAATGGTAAGTACACCTGGTCAAACAAAAGAGTCGGTTCAGGGCATATTGCTGCAAGGCTAGATAGATTTCTTATTCAAAGTTCTTTTCGCCTTTTAGGATTAGAGGCTAGAATGCATATTCTCCCTTGCAGTGTTTCAGATCATAAACCTATCAAGCTTGAACTATTGGCCCAAATTGATCACAACCCTATTCCATTCAGATTTAGTCCTTTATGGGTCAACGGGTCGGACTTCATGAATAAGGTTAAGGAATGTTGGAGGCTGCCTGTCAAGGGCTCCTCCTTCTTTTTTTGGGAGGAGAAGCTCAGAAGTGTGAAAGCTGTTATCAAAAGTTGGGCCAAATCCCTCCCTAACCCTGCAACTGAAAGAAAACAAGTCCAAGACAGTCTGGAGCTCCATCACTTGCACTTGGAAAATGCAGAAATTACAAAAGAAGTTCTAGATAGGGAGGCAGGTTTACAACAGAATTTTCATAAGGCATGCCTGTCAGAGGAAGAATATTGGAGATAAAAATCTCGCAGTATTTGGCTTAAAGCGGGAGACATGAACTCCTCCTTCTTCCACAAGCAAGCCCAAGCGCAGAGAAGCTTTAACTCCATCTCAGAATCAAGGAAGAGACCATAAATCACAATGATTTCACTAGCATTAAAAGGGAAATCTTCTCTCATTTTAAAAATATTTACAGTGAAGAAGGGGTGATGGTCTAGAATTCTAAATTCCTAGATGTGGTTCCTTCAAATATTACCTACAGGATGAATCAGTTATTGGAAGCAAAGGTCTCTAAAAAAGAAATAAAGGCTGCTCTCTTTGCTATGGAGCCCAACAAAACCCCAGGACCGGATGGTTTAATAGCTAGATTTCTTCAATCTTGTTGGAAAATAGTGGAAAAGGATTTGTACAAAATGGTTTTGAAATCCCAAGCCTGTCAGAAAATTGGGGGCAGCACTAACTCTGGCTTTCTTTCCCTCATCCCTAAGGAAAAAGGAGCCAATAATTTCAACAGATTTTTCCCTATTCTCTATGCAACATAGGCTACACACTGATAACCAAAGTGATTGCCAATAGATTGAAAAGTATCCTTCCTATTATTATCTCGGAGAACCAAGGTGGTTTTGTTCATGGAATGCAGATTGTGGAAAATTTCATCTTAGTTCAAGAGCCGATCCATTCAAGCCTGCATCGAAAAGAAAAGGGTATGGTTGTCAAACTAGACCTAGCAAATGTCTTTGATCGTGTTAGACACAACTTTCTCTTGGATGTTATGCATAAGCTTGGGTTTGGGATTAAATTTACCAACTAGATTTGGGCTTGTATCTCTGAGCCTTGGATCGCCCCTCTGGTGAATGAGCGAGCAGCAGATTTATTCAAAGCTATGAGAGGGCTTCGGTAGGGGTGTCCTCTTTCCCCCCTCCTATTTGTCCTTTAAGCTTATGTTCTTAGCTTTTATTTGGACAAGAAGTAGCAAGAACAAGAGATTATGGGTCTCAACATTGCAATAGGAGTCAAAAATATAAATCATGCTTTGTTTGCTGACGATTCTCTATTTCTGGGCGCAGCCTCTGTGCTTTCGGCATCAAGGTTCAAAGATGTGTTGGATGATTACTGTGATGAGACGGGCAGCAAACTAAATAAGGGGAAATTTCATGTATGTTGTTGGAACATTTTGGCCAATACTCTCAGTGCCATTTTCAAATGTTTGGGCTTTGTTGCCTCCTCCAACTGGTCTTTGTTCAAGTATCTCGGCCTCCCAATATTCCACAAGATCGCCTTCAGCAAAGATTGGATCCCTTTGTTAGAAAAATTCAAGCTCAAGATCCAGGCCTGGGGTTTCTCTTGGCTCAGCCTTGTAGGTAAGTCAATGCTCATCAAGGCTATTCCCAACAGTCTCCCAATTTTTCAATTCTTTGTTTTGCTGGCTCCTTCTTGCATTCTTAGGAAAATGGAGGATTTCATCCGAAAGTTTTTTTGGAAAGGGGGTAAACAGAATGAGAAGAGAATCCCATTTGTTAGCTAGGACAAAGTTTCCAAGCCCCAGATGGAAGGTGGTTTGAACTTCAAATACCTCTGCACTCAAAACGTGGCTATGTGAGAAAAAATCATTTGGAGGATTATAGCTCCTAATCCTGGTTGGGCACAAATTGCATTATGGAAGAAATAGTTTTGCGGCCAAAGGAAACGCTGTCTTGATAGACCCCTCCCAAAAAATAGATGCACTTTCTCAAGCTCTGTGCTAAAGCCACTCCGTTGATCAACCACCATGCATTTTGGATCCAGGGGAATGGCAAACAAATTAATATCTGGGAGGATCGCATTATGAATAATCCTCCACTTGCTGAAATGACATCTCTGCATGTGCTACAGTCTTGGATGTCCAATGTTGGCTTCATAACTCTGTGGGACATCTTATGCTAGGATAACTGTAATTGGCAGAGTTGGAAGTAGCTTCAGGTGCCAACGGAGTTGAAGTTGGACTGCGCTGACTTATTTTCTCATTTGAAGGGCATGGCCCTGATCCACGCTAGGAGACTTGACAAACGCAGTTGGGGTTCTCATTCAAGCAACTATTCTATGGTGCAGGGATATATAAAACTACTGGAACAACCCCACGTCCCTCCTAATCCCACGCCTTGTAAGGGGATATGGAGTGACACGTCCATTCCTAAAATTGATCTTTTCTGCTGGCTCTTGTGCCACAACAGAGTCCCACAGAAGACAGATTGAAGAAAAGGGGCTTCCATGGGCCTTCCAGATGTATAATGTGCAGAGAAAATGAAGAGAATGCCTGCCATCTATTGCTGGAATGAAAATTCGCAACAGAGATCTGGCATGAGCTTCTAGGCCCTTGGAGAATCAATTTCACATTTCCCATCTCCATCACTGATTTGTTTGCCAATTGGCTGCACAGATATCCAGGATTCATTCCAAAAAACAAATGTTTAAGGCTGCCTGGCTTTCCTTGCCAAAGATCATTTGTTGGCAAATCTGGCTTGAGAGGAACAAGAGAATTTTCAGAGATAAAGTGCAAGATGCAAATATTTTCACGATCAAGATCAAATGCCAGCTGAAATAAAGCTTGGGTGACCAGCTTGAGGATAAAAATTTAAGCCAGCAGGATTTTGAATGGGGCGTCATGATGGGCCTCCAGCTTTCTGAAGTAGTAAGGTTAAGCAATCCAAGAAAATAATGGAAAATTAGAGTCAATGAGAAAGAATTCTCAGAATGGATTAACAAGCATCCCAAACACTCCTTATTCTTTGACAGGGCAGCCAAAGCCAATCCAGGGAAAGCTGGTGTAGGAGGTGTCATAAAGAATATAGAAGGCAGAATTGAGCATAGTTATGCCTGGGGCTTGAGACACAACACTAGCATCCAAGCAAAAGCGTTGGCTCTGTTCCAAGGCCTCAAGCAAGTCAAATACCTAGGCATCAAAGAGGTAAATTTAATTGGAAATTCTCAGTCCATTATAAAAACTATAGTGGACAATTCTTCCGCTACAGATTTCAGGTTTGCAAGATTGATGACAAGAATCAAAACACTGGTTAAAAATTTTCAGAGTTTGAACTTCTTAAATGTGTTGAGGGAGAACAACAAGGATGCAGATTCGAAAGCCAATAAAGCATTCCTCCTCTCTGTTGGCACTCTTCTAAGAGATAGGAACGAAGCATGGGATCTCATTCCTTAAAATTTTTGCTTACATGTTTTAGTGCATTTTACTGAATCAGTTTGTTTGTATCCACAAGCTTGGGAAAATTATGGATATTGATTCAATTGCTGTATGTAAGAATCACCAGTTTATAAGTGTCCGAGCCATTGATCTCCTGGGAGGAGAGGAAAATTGGGCTTTTCCCTCATATTATGTAACCTGATTAGAGGCATTCATGCCAAGGCTTTAATATAAACCAATATCTGCTCCTGTAAAAAAAAAAAAATGAAACTGAAGAAGCATAGAACTCAATGCTGGGTAATTTCCAACTTAAAAATAAGGTATTCAAACTGCATTCCAGAACATTTGGGATCAACCTCTTTCATTGTTAGTTGTTGGTTGATTTTCCATGTCTTAATATAACAAGTTTGTTGGACATAAATGCATTTTGTACTCAATAAAATACTGGAAATATTCTAGTTCCACTGCCTACGTGTGAATGTGGTTGCATTCAATAACGAGTTCAAAGTACAATCAGAGTGTCATTGTCAAAACTTTGTTTTCCATCTCCATTATTCCAAAATATGATGGTTCAGAGGTTGTGTTCAGTTTCTATTGATTCATGTATAATATTCTACCATTCCAAAAACTGGAATATGCACTTCCTATGCATCCATCTGTAGAGTTTTTTCATGCCTAAAAAATGGATTCTTCCTCAAAATTAACTTATAATGGATAGCATGTTAAGATGTGACAAGGGTGAATTGGGATTATGTACAACTACATAAGAGATCTAGGATGTAGAGAATGATGTCGAAGAACTCCTGTGTAAAATGGTCAGGTTGTGAACAAAGTGGTCAAGCGTCCTTTTCCAACTCCAATGTCAAAACACTATAACATGATGATGTTGTGTTACCTGCGAAGGCTTATCTTATGGATAGGATAATACTTTGGAGTCAGTTGTACATGACATGTCATTAAATAATTCTAGTTCCATTCATGAAGATGTAATGGGTTCAGGGTTGAACTACCCTATTGATGATTCATTAGAAAAAGGAATATTGCTCTGAATTCTTTGGAGGGTTTTGCTTTCTATCTCTCTAAATCTAGGTCACTAGATCCAAGGTTATTTAATTTTCTATATTTTTATTTCACCCATTTACTTACCTTGGATCTAAGACAAGCACTTAATTGAGTTGTCATGCTTAGGAAAATTGAATATGTATTGATCATTTGAGGTCAATTTACAATGACTTGTGCCAATATTGAAATATCTTTATGATCTAAACACTCAAAGAAGACTAATTAATGTCAAAATAGGGTGAAAAACCTACTTAATAATAAGTGGAACAATTCATGCCATTTGAGATTGATGTCTAGGGTTAACTTCAAGCCTTCAGATCTATTTTTTTTTTTGGTGGATATTGCATGATCCATGGTATGAAAAACTTCCCGGTTATTCATTTAACACCTCAATGCATGTGATTTATTTCTTGTATGTCATTTTACTCACTCTACAGCAAGGTCTGAAATGTGCCATGTTACACCTTGATTATTTTAATGTTTTTTTTTGCACAATGAAGTATTAAACACCTTCTAATGCAAGAAAAACAATGAGCTCAACAACCCACTTTATAATTCAACAACATACTCAGATTTGTCACTGACATAAAAAAATTTATTTGGTTCTCACTGTTTCTCTATGTATTTTATGTGGTCGAGTTCTGAAGTTTATTGCACCATTTTTTGATGATCTGTATGCTCTGAAAATGAGTCATATAACACTTAATTTCTCATCTCTTAGCATTGGTGATGAGGATTACATCTTGTGGCATTGTTTAAAGTGTCCTTAAAGCAAATCAATACACAAGGTTGACAGAGTTTGAAGCAATTCAGGGTTTCAACTCCCTCTGAAGGAAAACCAACAACATAATAAGTCCAAAAATCTAGACTATAAGGCTAGTGCCACACCTGATCTCAGACTAAAGCACCCTTAATCTACACCTAGCCCATCTAACACAAAATTGTGTGTTCAAACTTAATTTCTTCACTTTTTGAGCATGATAATGACTCCTAGGCTAGAAAGAGTGCATGCTACAAATTATAAGTTGCCATAACATATTTATCATATTTGAAGATTTAACAGAAAGAATCGTGAACTTTGTCTGATATGGGTTTCAAAACTGTACAGGATATGTTTGGTTGTGCAGATATGCTAGAGATGGATAAAGTGGTTATAGACAGTAATAAGAAGCTTGAAAATATCGATCTTTCTTTGCTACTTTGGCCTGCAGCAGAGATTTGCCCAGAAGCTACTCAATATTGTGTTCAGGCACAAGATCATGGTTTGGATATGGTAAAATTGTGTGGGGCTCCCCCTTGATCCTGAATAAAACATTAGATAATCCATGCTCCCCCTTGTTGTGGCTCTTCCTACAATTGCTCTTCTAGCAGCCACCCTTTACATAATTACTATGTTCTGTATCCTCCTTTCATGCAGCCGCCCTTCCACATCATTAGAAGTTCCATTGCTTTCAGACACAAATTTTTGTTAATGAGGGGGGTTTTTAGCCTTGGTGGTTTTGAGGGATCACAGGTAGGGGTTCAAATATCCATCCCCCACTCCATGACCTCTTTACTTTCGTCTCTAGAATTTTCTTCCACATGATGTCTTATTGCTTATAATCTTCAATCACAAGGTACTCGTCAGCTATTGAACCAAACTGTTAAGAGAAACAAAGGATGTTGAGGTGAAAAATTTGCAGAGAGTGCGCTACAGAAATGACTTTGATCTGAATAAAAACTCCTTCCATTCTTACCCCATAAGGAGTCACCATCATGCACACTCATATAATTAAGAGAGGCCTGAGTTTAAGCCTTGCAAATGTAAATCCCCCAATCACCTACTGTGGTGTTTAACTACCTATGTAATCCATTATTTTGTGATTTTTTTCTTCAATTCACCTCCTGTAACATATGTTATCTGTGTTTAATGCATTCTATGATGCATTTCGCTCATATACAGGAATGCAATTTCATAATAACACCATTTAGATTACTATTCACATGCAGTACATAATAATATATAATTAATTATAACAAAATTCATAAAAACATTAAAGATCAAAAATTATTTGATAAGAGACACGAATTGGTTGCAAATCTTCAGATGTTCCAACTTCTACCCAGCCATAGATCACAATGCTCACATTTTCTCAACAACGGGTCACCCCCGGGCTGGGGCTTCGACTCCATAGGACAATGGATTATCTAAAGCTAGGTACATACCATTACTGTACATAAGAAGTTCAATGTATCAAACCCAACAACATCCAACCAATAAGCTCATTTCCCCATTAACCCCACAACCCAAGTAGTGCAACCCCTTTTCTACATCCATAGTCCATCGACACATCCAATACCCTTCCAAGGTGTCCAACTCGACCATCCAGGGATGTTCCAAAGCCTTGTGGTTTCCAGGAGTTCCAATAGCCTCACGGGTCACCAGTCTAAATATAATATGTACATCACACATAGGGGTCATCCTAGGGGTGTTACAACAGGCTTTGTGATGAGATTAAATGTGAAGTACCTTATAATAGTGCCATTTAAAACTTTGATACTTTTCCTTGATATTATCAATAATAATTACTCCCAACCCTTTGTTCAAGTAGAAGAACATTCCCATCTTTTCCAACATATCAAACCCTTATTGGAAAAGAAAATCAGTTGCTATGTTTTGATGTTTCGGGTAATGATTTACGTTTCTAGATGTGAACCTGCTTGTAATTTCACCAGATTTGTCTATAATGAAATTCAATCTTGAATGCAACATAAGCCCCTTGACTACTCATCCAGGCTCAAACGATTATGGAAAATTCCTCTTCCAATTCAAATGAGCAAATCCTATTTGAAAAGACAGTTTTAATCCCTTGGTCATGGCTCTGTCTTAGCTAGATTGTTACAATTTCCCATAGGTCTATTGTGTCTTAAATATCCTCCTTGTCTCTAAGTTTGATTGTTACGGTGGGTACCACTTCCTTTGTCAGGGATGGAGGATTCAAGCTACCTTGCTTTTTAAATTCAATAATCATCTACTGGGGGATTTTCTCTCTCTAGACACAGTGGCTTTTACTATTTCAATTATAAATGTCCCCACGCTTGCTAATAGTCTTTCTCAAGGGCTTCCTCATAGACTGATATCAGAAAATCCTTATGTTTCTTTCCAACCAAACTTCCATAGCTGGCAACATGTTTCCAAATTTCTTTAAGCTTTGGGGATTTTGATATCATATGCCAGTTTTGAAAGAGTTCTGGTAACAAGGTAGGAAATATCTAGTTGAGGTGATGTTTCTCTCTAAAATGACTTGAAATACAACAGGGGTACTCACACATAAGGAGTAGAGGCAAAGGGGGCATTAAGAAGGTCCAAGGAAACATTTTCCTCAGGATATGAGGCCGTGTTAGGTTGTTTTTTAGTGGATAGTTGTAATAAAGTCTTTTCTTTAGTCAAGTCCTCCTTCACCCAAACCTTCTTCTAGGTTTTGTTGAAGTTGCACCTTCTTTCATGGCCTCTATTTTCCGTGTATAATCCAATCTTGGAAGCTCTCCATTTTCAGTCATAATGTCCCCCCTCATTGGAATTCTGAAATTTATATGATTTTTGTTGAGTGTTTTGTTGCATCTCTATTGATCTAGGTTCTAAATTCCTCCAATATTTTCCTATGTCTCTCCTTAAAGGTGTCCATCTTCAGCTTCATACCTAAAGTTCCAAACACTAGATCCCAAGAGTTGTTGTAAGGTCCTCTTTGGAATTGCTAAATTTTCCATGCTAGAAAGTGTTATCTTCAAGTTCCATGAGTTCTCACAAACTTAGCCTTGGATCCATCCTTGCTATCCCAAAAGATATAATACTCAATTATTTCTAGGTTGTATCAAATGAAGCGCAGATGGAGCAGGCATTCTGGGGATATGACCATGCCTATGTAGTTTGCCTTAAAGCTTGTTTTCTTCCTTGCAAATATGTTGGACCATATTTTCCATTAAAGCCTTATTAATCCAATCCCCCATAACATAGACCCAAGCTGCTGCAAGCCTTATACACTCTTCCAGGCCAACAAGATAATATTTTTTGGTCTGTTATGTTCCTTATCGGACTACACATTTGCTGATATTTTCAGAATTGGCCAATTGTAGAATAGACTTTGACAGTTGTAGTTTTCCAACTAGAGAGTCATTTCCCTTTCCAAATTGTTCCTTTACTAAATAATCCTTTAATAATATTTTTCCAAAAAGGCAGACAGACACACTGATTTTGTCATGACATAAACACTACTTTTGTAATCTCAAAGACACTTATCATTGTTACAAACACCCTGAAATACTTAAAAACATCAATTTTTGTGTAAACTGTAGCCAAATTTTCTAAAGTTTGTGGTTCAAACTTCTTTTCCTCTGTCTCTTGCGGTTCAGAATTTTAATTAAAGTTGTCTTCATTCAATGTCACTTGGAAGTTGGCACATCATAGACGCTTTGTGACTTCTCTGTTTTGTGCCTGAGCTTCTTGATATTCTGTCCACTCTTTTCAAGTTTCAAGGTCTACAGGATGAGTGGAAATCTTTGAATTAATGTGTATATGTGATGGATGCTGCTCCATTGGCCATAAAGTCATTGGTGATATTGATGTTACAAGAAACTCAACTGCCAATGTGGGACTTATTAGCCCTCCACCTCATGATATTTATTCCGTTGAAGATCTAGCATAACTTATTTATGATTTTAAGGAAATCATAGAGTAATGACTTAAATGAAATTATAGAGTAATTCGGTCTTCAAAGATATTCCTCCTTCTTAAATCACGCGAGCCAAACCCAATTTCTCTTTAAATGGTGAATGTATGGACTTTAGACTGGGCATTCCAGCCTTCAAGGGGAATATACGGGTTTGTACATGCCTACAGATTTTGAAAGAGAATAAATGGGTTACCACATACAATATGTAGTCTATGAAATATGAATGAAAACTCCATGTAGGGGGTTCTCCTCAAAGGAGGCCCACAAACCAAGTGTGAAATCTCCATATCATGAATACCAACGCTCCTTGGGTTCCTCTAATGGAATTGTAGGTAGAAACCCCACAAAAGGTGGGTAATCTTTCAAATTAGCTGAAAAAATAATTTGTAATACATCCATAGCAAGGTATACAAGTTGGCTTCCAAAATGAATAGGTTGGTCTATTCCAATTTTGTAGGTTGGCTCATCAAAACGTTTTCCAATGTGGCACATGTACATATACTTATATATACACCCTAAGTCCCCATATCACCATAATTATGGATCAGGATGGGAGCATTCCTCTCTCTTTGAGGTCTGTGCTATTGAACAAGGGTTGTTTGGGATCCATTTTCCTTTGGATTACTCTCTCAAAAGCAACTGAAATCTGCCAACGAGTCTACCACTTGACCTGTGCTAAATGTATGTAAGATGCATCAATTTCATCTTTTTAATCCTCAACATCTTTGAAAACTTATCCTTATTTCACATAGTAAGATGAAGGACTTTCAATTTTTTTTTCTTTTCTGGTAAGCATATTCAACAATGCCAGTACTACTTTTCCTAAGAGCCTCAATTCCAAGTCTGTTATAGGTGAAAAATTGTTGCTTGTCCTGGAACATCAAGTATTATAATGATGCCACTATCTCCACTTTGAAGGAAATACTTAATGTGATCTAAGGTTTGTATAAAAATACCGTTTCCAAACACCACTCTTAATGCGAAGAGTATGATGTAGAGTGCATCTATGTATAAGTTTCTTGATTCAATGACGAAAATCTATTTTCTCAACAAGGCTTTATTTTCCATGTCATTGGATCAAACAAGGTATTTCGCAAATCGAATCAGGAGGTCCCCAAGTATAATCCCATCTCCAACTCTTGAAAGAAACGTTGCATCACTTTACAAATTGTAGCCTTATCATCAACTCCACTCTTTCCAATAATTCTTTGGACTTTCAAAATAGTTTTCTCCCCTTGGATTTATCACTTCCATGAAATATCCTCTAAACACAATCAAATTCCTTCACAAGGGTTTTCCTATCACAAGCAGGTGCACATTGTTGAAAAACATCCTTTACCCTAATAGTTCCAGTGTTCTCTTACAAGCCATACATATGAAAAGAATTTTGGATGACCCTACACAATCCTTAATACTGATACCCATGCTTATTTCTCCTTCACCGATTGAACAATATGTCTATGTCTAGTGGGAAAAAAGATCACAGACTACCCATCAGCAAATATTCACTTGAAAGTCAAGTTTTATCCAAATAACACACATGTAAATGCTACATAATCCACTCTCTGTGCTACAAACTTCAAGCTACAATCATCCATAGGAAGCTGATTCTGACATGTTATATTTCTACATTGTTTGTGGCCAAAGATCTCAAGGAATGCTTGAGTGACACTGATATCTGTATGAAAAAATTCCTGAATACTTCTAACTAATTATGTGTGCCCTAGAGACAGGTGTAATATCCCTCCTGCCTTGTACGAAATTTTTCAAAAGGACGAATTCTTCTGCACATTGAAGACTTGTTGTGCCTTCAATGATTGTTGTCCTCTTTGAAATTTGAATCTGACTACTGTCTTCTGTGATCTCGTACTATGGATTCAAAATAAACAATCACTGTTATCTGTCACTGATTTTATCCATTTTTGATGCATAGAGCTACCTTTTTAACTCCATGGGATCAACCAACTGTGAAAATACATGAAGTAGAACCCTTATTTCCTTCATTTTTATATGCTATATTTTTTGTGCAAACCCCAATATAAACTAGTGGATAACACACCTCACCCACGGGATTCAAAATTGGAACCTAATGGCATGAAACTAGCAAAATTCCTATTAAAATTGGAAATGACTAGTTATGCCAACTTTTGAGCTTGAAATTGCAAGAGGCATATTCAACCATGGACAATAGTCCTAGAAGAGGTTGTGTCATCTATTCAAAAGCTATAAAATTTTTATATCCTATCTTGTCCAATACTATAAATATGCATGTGTCCCCGGGCCATTCGTGCTGGAGCCTTCCCAGATGTCCATGAGAGCCACTTTTCCTAACCCAACCCAGTAACCCCAACTGATTCAATGAGATTATCATGGGTAGTATGCCATCTAGATCCTGAACCTGGGTCATCATCAGTTATCCGGCTTGCTGCTAGATCACAGCCCCACCGTGGACATCACTCATGGCCTGTGGGAGAATACATGTAGTGAGGATGGCATTAAATCAGATTCAAAACTTAGAAATGTGAAGAATAAACAATCTAAATCAACAAGTGATAATGTTAGACAAAGCTGCAACAATAATTTTGTTAATTCTGTAATTGGAGAGAAGCAAGATCTTGGAAATGTTCTCCATCCTTAGCATGGGACTGTTGTGGTTTCTGATTCCCCATTTGAGTTTTCAAGTTCACCTAATTCTAACATAAAAAAAGAGATGACTTATTTTTCCAATTCTATCATTGGAAAAGAACAAACTAGTTTGCATACTGGGGAGAGAAAAATCAATGGAATGCATGAGAGTAGGTTGGCATCTCAATTGGCTACACATGAAAATGGCACAGTAGTTGTTGATCAAATTCTACTCAAAGAGGAAAAGGGTGAAGTCACAAGTGTTATTTGTATATGAGCAGTCAACAGCAGTTACATGCAAGGTGTCTGAATGGGAATTACAATTAGAAGCTACAACAGTGCTTCCTAAAGCTGATATGGCTATTTTGGAGGAAAAACCAGGTTTTCTATCTGGTAACAAAGTTGTTGACTGCAAAAAATCTTCTGGATATAGAAACAAAGGTAGGGTTAACCATGATAGTGCTGAATTACTTGGGGAAGGTTCAGCTGCCAATGTGAAGGAAGTTGACGCATAAGATAACGGTCAAGTATCCACCACTAATAGTGATATTTGTGAAATGTATGCTCAACTTCAGGTGCCATCTTTTCCTGTTGAAAGTGAAGGAAAGCAGGATTTAGTAGCTACATTGACAGAAAAGGAGAATAGAAGTTCTTCCAATGTTTCTGCAAAGAATAATGTTGCAAATATTGGTGATGCTACCAAGGTAGTAGTTGTCAACAAGAAGAATAAAAAGAAGGATTTTTCAGTAAGGCAAATGTTGCAACTCCCACAGGGATTTATATAATGCTTATAAGGTTCAAGAGGAGGAGGAAGATGTGAACCTTCCAGAACCATCCAAAATAGTAACCAATGTTGTCAAGAGTAAGAATTCTTCAAAAGAGCTTGAGAAGCAAGTCCTGAAAGAAGTGGATGACTAGGAAGATGTAGCTGAGCTTTTAAATCCTATGAATTAAGTAGGTATTTTAGTTACTAAATGTTCAAGAGACAGAAAGTACTCCAGAGATTTTTTGTTGGCAATCAAGGATCAGTGCAAAGATCTACCAAATCATTTTGAAATTTGTCCAAACACTATTGAATTACTTGGAAATTCCCAAGCACTTGCAAGTCATGTAGGAAAGGCTGATGCATTAGTAAGTAATGCAAGAGGACTTGATAGGCAGGTGAGTGGGAATTATCTACTTGAACGTCGTGGGAGCAATATGGCTAGTTTGGATGACGATAGATGGGCCAAGCTGGTGGATGCTTTTTCTGATGGCTGTGATATGCAGATGGATACGGATCTTAGTGGTTCCTCTACTGTGCTTCGACCTGGCCAATGTTATAATGCTGACTTTTCAAGAAATACCTGTGCAACACAAATGAGTATGAATGCCATCCTTCCTGGAGGGCCTTATGTGCAAGCACCACTTCCACAAGTTGGACTAGTGAGAAATAATTCTGATGCTGATAGGTGGCAGCGTGATTCTGGTTCGCAAAAGGCTTTGATTCCTACTCCGTAGCCTTCTCTATCCATAATTCATATATCAGAGAACTGATATGAAGTGGGCAAGGTTTCTGATGAGGATCAATTGAAACAAAGATAAATTAAATCCATCCTTAATAAATTAACGCCCCAAAAATTTGAGAAATTTTTTGAACAGGTCAAAGAAGTGAACATGGACTCTGCATCATGTCTTCATGGTATAATATCTAAAATATTTGACAAAGCCTTGATGGAGCCAAATTTTTGTGAAATGTATGCAAAATACTGTTTTCAGCTTGCTATGGGAATACTAGAATTTTATGAAGAAAATGAGAAGGTTTTTTTCAAGTGAGTTATTTTCAACAAATTTCAGGAATAATTTGAAAAAGATGAAAGAGAAGAGGCAGAGGCTGAGAAGGAAGAAGAGCATGGTGAAAAAATACTTTCAGCAGAAGAAAGATGGGACAAGAAGGCTGCAGCATGACAACGAATGCGAGGAAATATAAGGTTTATTAGTAAGTTTTATAAAGAAAGTATGCTGACCGAAAGAATTATGCATGCATGCATCAAGAAATTAATTGGTGAATTTCAACATCTAGAGGAGGAGAATGTTGAAGCTTTGTGCAAACTGATGAGCACTATTGGTTATATGATTGACCATTCAAAGGCCAAGAAACATATTGATGCTTACTTCGATAGGATGACAAAAATGTCCAATAAACAAGGGATTCCCTCTGGATTGAGGTTCATGTTGAAGGATCTGATTGATCTGAGGAGGAATGGATGGAAACAAAGGAGGAAAGTTGAGGGCCCCAAGAAAATAGAGGAAGTGCATCGGGATGCTGTGCAATAACTACATGGACAGGGAGGCCTCTCTCGAGGTACCAATATGGGACATTTAGGTCAGAGACTTGTGACACCACTTGATCATGGTGTGATAGGACTTGCGATGCCACCTTACATGGCAGGTGCACAGATGGGTTCGCTTCCACATATGGGTGGGATTAAAGGGCCACAACCCCATATGGGACCACATGACTGTAGATTCACTAGTCAAGATGCTCGGATTGTGGATAGGGCTCAATTTTAAAATCAGTCTATGTCAATCCATTCAACACACAGAGCTTCTGATGATGGCCACTTGACTCTTGGTCCTAAGGGAGGTCTTGGTAAGGGAATAGGATGGAGGGATAAACTTTTACCATATGCTAAGAGTGCTCTAGTAGATATTCCACCATTCAAATCTATGAGTAATAAACGAACAGGTGCAGGTCCGATTTCGGGTTGCAGTTATGATCAGATGCCAGTTGGTATGAGAAATGAAATTTTGACAAGGACTTATGCTGCAGAAAAGCCTTTATTTTCAAAATCATGTGTCCAGGAAATAAATGTTTTGGATAATGACGTAAGAGAGTTTAAGAATTCATACTCATCAGGTGACAGAGGTGCGAAGATTGCGAATGTTGAATTTCAACTGTAAGAACATTCTTCTCAAAGAACATTGAGTTCACAAATCATTGAGGTTCAACTTAGGAAAAAGGCTGAAATGACAATTAAAGAATATTATAGGTGCATTCCTTTACAAAGCTTCCATGCATTTTCACCATGTCTTTTAGAGAAGTCGACATGTTTCCCTGACTTTTTCCTAATTTTGCATGACATACCATCCAGTGTGAGAGATTTGAAGGAGGAAACTTTTTGTGTAGATGACCTTAAAGCATTGTTCCATTCAACTATGGTTTCGCTTTGTATATTAGATTCTTTTTCCAGGAAAGATGTTGAAATTGATCTTATGGGGAATCTACTTACACATTTATGCAAGTCTGAGCCTTTCTTGCTAAATCAAGGACAACTTACTGAAGGGTAGTGTGAAATTTTGTGTTTGTTCTTATTCAAGTTTAAATTTATTGCAGGACTGCTACAGTCTATGGTCATTTGCAATTATGAATTATAACTATGTATATTTTTGATGTTTCTAGGTTGGAGACTCTACTATTTTCATTGGAGGATGCTATTGTTGATGCACCCAAGGCTCTTGAGTTCCTTGGTAGGATTCTCACAAAACTGGTTGTTGAAGGGATATTATTTATTGAAGATATAGCAAGGGAAATCAAGGATGGGGGTGCAAAGCCAGGGAGCTTATTAGAAAATGGTCATGCAATAGAAGTTCCTGGAACTGTTTTGGAAGATATTAAGAGATTGAAGGGGGAGCCTGTATTATCTTCTTTGTAAAAAAAATCAGGAGTTCATTTAGAAATCTTCATGCCCAAGAATTGAGAGGATTTTGAGGGATTTCTCAAGAAGAAAAACATTCAATGTTTGGATCCAGTCAACATTAGTAGACATGTGTAATTAAGAAAATTTCAAGGTAGACCACTCACAATTTTTCCTGATCAATTTTGTGGTTTATCTGTGCTCTCTCATGTTGACAAGTGAATGGTTGGTTAGTTTGTAGCTTGTGATCTGACTAAATATGCATAAAAATCTCACCGTCAAATTTTTTCCTGCACACGTTTGTCTTTCCATCCTTTACATGAGTTTTGATGGAATAAAAAAATCTCTACCATTAGATAGTTAGTAATACATTATTGGCCTTAAAGGAGCTTCTTGTAGAGATATACATGAAGTAAACAAAAGGCTTTGAAATATTACTGTTACACAACCTATTAGCTTTGTAACCTATCCTATTTTATATGCTCGAACAACCCTGCCCTATGTCGGGCATTGTTAAGCTTTGCATTGATTGATAGGAACCTACTTTTTTCATCTATGAGTCTTATTCGCTTTTTCTTTGCAAGATAATGTGTTTTTAGGACCGAAGTAAATCGATTGTATAGTGCCCTGAAGCAATTATTTTTTTTAAGGATTGAAAAATGGTCATATAGATCAATTTGTATGTTGTACAGGGGTTGAATAAATTAACACAAGTGACAAGGCTGTGTCTGTCATGGAAAAAATAGAGTGGTTGAAATAAGGGTCAAACCCTACTGCCAATAGGAAAAGGAAACTATGCGAAGAAGGGGTGGCCGACTTTATGGTTGGTAGAAAAGGATCTACCAACATCACCTCGAAGAAGCACGTAGTTTCTAGTGTAGTTTTCCAGGAGAGGTGGGAAGGTATGGTCGACAGTTGTTGGTGGAAGAACTGTGGCCTGCACACAAGCCCACACTCGACAAAAACAAAAACACAAGAAGCATCAGGTAGAAATCACTAAGAAGGAAGCAACACGGGCTAGACTAGTCGACACAACTCAACTGTTTAGAAATTTCTAGGAAAAAGACACACAAATGACTAATAGAAGGGCAACTGTCAGCATAATTAGTTTGTGGATGGAGTGCTATCAGAGCTAGCTAGACTTGTGTCAGTGCAGGTTTAATAACCACCACACATGTGGTCGAGTAGCCTAGTTGAAGCCGTAGTGATGGTCTGTCAGCCACAATATGACCGAGAATTGGAGCAACTGCAGTTGACAAGTGGGGAAGCACATAGATCATAGTAATAGGTATGCAGGTGGGCTGTCGGGTCGGGTGCAAGAGCCTGCATCAAACTTCCTGCACCTACATCCAAAATAGCTTTGCCTTCAAAATGGTGCATGTTCTCAAATATAGTTGTTTATTAAGCATACATCCTCACGTGTCACATTTGGGAAAAGAGTTGTAGGGAATCTCCACAATTCCCTCACTGCTCATGTCTTTCCTTGTACCAAATCACTAAAATTCGTGCATAGCCTTTACTAAATAGAAAATATTTTCTCTCTTCAACATCTCATAATTATAATGAACAATTGCCTCAAGATGTTGTTTATCAACGAAATTTTCCTCATGAGAAGGTGTCTCATCTCGAGGAGAAATTTGCTCATCAATAGACCATTTTGAGGGAATTTATAAAGAGGATGATAGAATAAATTTGAGAGAGATAGTTGAAGATGACTTCATATTTCCCTTGTTTTGTAGGTGAGGTGGGTAATGAGGCATTGATGGATCGAATATCAAAGGAATAATTACCAACAATTTTGCATTGTTTCCAAAAGTATAAGAACCCTCAGCCACTTCGCAGGATAATACAATTCTTCTAGGGCTTCTATGACTTCCTTCAAACAGACCAACTAAGAATTGCTGACAAATTAAAATACATAGGTGGGATTTGGGAGCTTTCAATTCAACATTTCTGACTTTAATCCCAAAAAATTAGACAAGGATGAGATGATTTCAGACCCATATCACTATGTAATTGAATCTAAAAAATCATTGCAAAAATTAGTGCATTTAGGGTCAAAATCCACTAAGCTGATTCCATGTCATTAGAACAATTTTGCATCCTTCCTGGGAAACAAATCCATTACAGAATAAGAGTAGCCCAAGAAGGAATTTATAACATCAAACCAAACAATTACAAGCAGTTAGTGAGTTTGTGTTTCCAAGGCATATGATAGAGAAAATTGGCTTTATTTAGGGCTACTCATCCATATAGGGTTAAATGTGCAATTGGTTAGCTAGATAATGAATTGTCTTTCCTCAATATCTTTGCAATTCTAATTAATGGCTCAGCCTATTCTTCTATCATGCCTACAAGAGACCATGGGTAGGTATGACTAATGGCTCCTCTACTATTTTTTTACTGTACAGTAGGTGGTCTCAACAGAGTTATAACAGAGTAAAAAAGAATTATAAGCTTGACAACTATACAGATAGGAATTGCCCTAAACTTGACATATTTACTCTTCATTGATTATGTTTTGCTTTTGGGTGATAGGACCAAGGAAAATGCAATTATGCTGAAGGACCCCACCCTTGAAGAACTGAAATTCATACCTTAAAAACTACCAACATCTGAGGAGCTACAAGAATCAACACCATCTTTGATTTGAACCTAAATAGTATTATTATCTCCGAGTATTTCCCTAATCACAATGACTAGTAGATTCTCCTCATGGATTATCTCTCTCATTCTATTTATTAGTAAAATCCACAAAATGTATCCCTACATTTGAATCTTGGGAAAAAACATATAATTGTTATCATCTAAATTATCCATATCTCTTGGAGCCCAAAAATCTATTTGCTTTGGATAAGCTTTATCTATAACTTCAATAGCAACCTGATTATAAGCTAAGGACCATTATGTCCTCTTGAGTCTTGACAAAGTATGATGGAATGAAATTGGGTGAAGACCAAATCTAGGTTTACCATGTCAGAACCTAGGTTCATTGAGATGACAACCTTGGTTTGAAGATATCCACCATACAAACTAGGACCACCCATACTTATCATTTCCATCTCTCTTTCATTATCAAGATTAACATACTGAGGACCTATACCCCGTGGAGGCCCATGGTAGTCATTGCAATGTAATTTATTAGAATACAAGCCATTTCTTATTATGAGATTTACCACATCCAAAAATGGCATTATTCACATCATTTTGAAGATGTCTACAAATTAGGTCAACATAATTATTTTTCACATTTATGACTTCCCTCACATTTGTTCGGTCCTGAAGCTCGAGCACTTTCATAACAAAAATAGGTAAAGTCAAACAACAAAAATGGTCCACCCTCTTTTCATTTTCTAATATTATAATGATGTTTTATTAGAGACATTGTTTGTTTGTTTGTTTTGGTTAGAAAAGGGTTTTCTCTTGGTTTTATGTGACTTTCAATTTATCATATGTAGCATGTTGAGAAATGGGAAAGAATAATGTGTGACATTTATCTTGTAGAAATTGATGTTGAATGAAAAGATACATAGTTTAGCCAAGCTACAATTCACTTTGTTAAAGGTGGAGGAACTTTTTAAAAAATTGCTTAAGAATACACCATATACAACATTTGACCATAAGTAATATATGTATTTTTATTTTGCAGATATGTTATTTTTTCTTCCCAAGATATCACAACAAGAAAAATATTTATATTATAGAAATTTTTTGAGGACCTCATTGAGGTTTATTTTTCTGATGTCCTACTTGATTGATACTTTCTCATCTGTCAGGAAGACTTTAAATATGAATTAATATGTTTATGAAACAAATCCAATTCAAATTTTATAGATATAAAAGACAAAAATAAATGTTAATGTCTTTGTTTGATTGCTACTTGTATCTGTTGTGGATAGGCTACAGGAAATGTGATTGGAAAAAGGATGGGGAGGCAATTCATATCACGTCTTGGATATGGTTCATTCGCTGTTAGAGATCACTTAGACACCTGAGCCATTGACTTTAGAAATGTTTTTAGTAGGAATTCCTATGGTTTTTAATGTTGTGATTATTTCACCTCGTGGTTATTTTGGGCAAGAAAGTGTTTTAGGAATGCCAGACACGACATCGATGGACAGGTACACAAATTTTTTATAATTGCAATTTCCATTCCATAATATCCACTCTTTATTGTTTGATTGTATTTTGGACATTTCTTTTGATTTTTTTTTGTATTTTAACTATGAAATTGAAAATGCTTAGTATCATGTTCATTTAAACAACAACCAAAGTTTGAAGATAAAATTAGTATTACACTATATTGATTGGAATCCTTATTGCTATTTTGTGTTAAAATGTTTTCATGACTATCAGAAAAAGTTACTTTCATGTTGTTATTTGAGTACATGTTTATATATTTGACTAATTTCATGCGTTAGAAAATGAAATGTTGTTGTCAATAAAACGACAAGAATTAAACATCACGCCTCAGATTATTTTTTTTCACAAGTTATCTACAACTTGAGCTTTTTAGCATATAACTCAGTTGACATGATTGTTCTTAAGCTTTCCTTGAAATTTGAATACTAAGTTACTAAGGTGTTATTTTCTATATATGGTGACATTTTATTTTCTTTGTTTATACAGGTTATCTGGCCACATTATAGTGACCATTATCACCCTAATGAAGAAAATTTGTTCGAGTTTCTTACTTGTACGGGCAAAAATGGATTTGACATTGTTGATGTTGAGGTATATATCGTATAAACTATTTATAGTCTAATTTATTTTATATTCTAGTGTTCATTGTCTTTCATATTTTACAATCTACATTGTATCTTTTTTTGTTTTCAGAAAATGAACTCAGTATTGATGGTAAGAAGCATGAATTGAAAAAAGAGGGGAGCAATAAAATTTGAGTGACAAATGCAAAAAGAGGGAGAGGAGAATTGGTCTGGTGATACCTTTGGAGCCAATATCTTGCATAAGACACATACAAATACTGATGGTCAAGTCTTCAGAGTTGGTGAATTCACCTGCAATGCCTTGAAAACACAACGATAATTTTTTGAAGTGCAGAAACACCATTTCATGTGTAAATTGTAGTCCAACCAATATTAAGTTGGAAACTCATAATGTAATACTTCAACATTTCATATAATATAATTTATGTAGTTGAAATTATTTATAGTTGCACTTATTGTTTAGTATTGTAATTAAAATATGCAACTTTGTGTTTTCATAGTAGATGCACATGCACATTGTATGACATTTTTTAAATCACACAAATTAATTTATGTTGATTAATAATAAACAAAAAATCAATTTAAAACTACTAAATTAGTAGTTTATATTGATTAATGATGAACACAAATAAAATGAATATACGACTAAATTAGTCATTTATAATGACTATTAATGAAACTAAATGAAATGAATATAAACTACTGAATTAGTCGTTTATATAATGAATATGAAACTACCAAGAAAAGATAAATGACTACTGCAAATGATAAATTTGTGATTACAAATGATGACTAAACTATGCATATATACGACTATTAGTAGCTAATTTACAGTATCTTATAACACGACCAAAATTTAGTCATATTTCTTCGGTTATTAATTGGTTTCAAACGATGACTAAAATTTGCATATATATGACTATTAGTAGTTAATTTACAGTATCTTATAACACGACCAACATTTTGGTCATATTTCTTTGGTCATTAATTGGTTTTTTCTGGTGATCATATAGTAATATATTTTGTTGTATATTTGGTCATTAATTGTGATGATTAATGACCAAATCAAAGATTAAATAAATGACTAAATTAATGACCAAATTAGTGACTAAATTAATAATCAAATCAATAACTAAATTAATGACCAAATCAATGAGTAAATTAATGACCAAATTAATGACCAAATCAGTGACTAAATTATTGACCAAATATACTACTAAACAAAGAAAATGGGATAACCAATTAACGACTAAGCTAAAAACGACCAAAAGTTGGTCGCATTATAAGATACTGTAAATTAGCTACTATTGGTCACCGACCAAAAAATAGTCGTTTATATGCAAAATTTAGTCATTTTTTTAGTAACTAATTAGCCATTTTGTACTAGTGGTCCTTGCCAATATATTTCTTCAAGACTTGATCTATGATTTCATGTTGTAGGCTTGCATACGACAGATCACTTTCTATCAACGACAGCTCATTATTATGGAAGTTGATCTAGAAATTATCAGTACCTTGAAATCTGCATGCCTCAATGGAAGGTTTCTCACCTTCGATGACAGGTTGCATCATTGACCTTCGATCAAATGATTCCGTGACATGTTCAACTTCAGCTCATTCATTCACATTTCATGGATTGTACTAAGTACTTTGAGAGCCATTGACACTATTGGTGGTTACTTTCACACTTTTTAACAGTTTACATCATTGACTAGTAATCAAGTGGTTTCTACCATGTTCGACTTTGACACATTCATTCACATGGATAGAATCGTACTAGTTCAATATGCGGAAATCAAGACCCTGGATCTAGTTTCTACCATCCATGCTGCGAGTAATTTTTTTATTCATACAGTGGACTATTCATAAATAGATGGCTGCGTCCATACTGTGTCTACACATGTCTATACTATTGATGTATTCAAAATCATTCCTGTAACAGAACAGTTTGAATCAGTTTCTAGTTAGTTTTGATCTGAGTATGGGAATGCCTACCTCAGCGATGATATGTACATATATATATTTTGCATTGAATTTTTTTACAGGTTCCGACTGGGGTGTCCATAGGATAATCCTTGAAATGATAAAGTACTGCACTCTTCATATATGACAGAATTTAGCTTCATCTATTCTAGAATTTTCACTTTAGGGGGCAATCTATTGCACTGAAAAGTGTCATCCTGGAATTCTACTATGTGTATGAGCTCATTATCACTCATATTTCCTCCTTGGCAAGTCTAACATATTAGTTCTTCATGTAAAGCCTTGAAAATAAGCGAAAAGTTCTTAAAAATCTCCTTAACTCTGGTGTCGCACTTTCTCTATATCTTGCCTGTGGTCCCGCACCTAATGTTCATGACTCCTGTGTACCTGAACGCACTTTCTCTGTGTTATGGGTTCGGACCCCTGTAAAGATTAAAAAGGTGCAAGTAAACTCAAAAAAGATCACTTTCAGTAAATTATAGAAGCCTCTAGAAAGAATCTTGTGGTGTCAGAACTGCTCTTTTGAGGTTCATGTATCCCTTACCTTATGGAGCTAACCCCTTGATGTGAGGATCTTATCCCTTTGAAGGAGGGTTCTATCCCTTCATAGTTGGAACTGAAACCTCCTCTTTTCCACTATAAAAGGAGGCATTGGGTAGCCTCAAAGGGAGTTCAAGCTTTAGAATTATTTGAGGCTAAGTGTTGTTGGGATTCATACTCATTTAACTGAGGATTTTTTGAGGAGAGATCACATACCTCTATCTATCTCGGTTGGAAGAGTGCAAGGCTTTTTAGAGTAGAGGAGATTCCTGCTTTGGACCCCAGGAAGGCCTGTTCAACATGAAGGCTAAGGTTGTAAGGTTTTCCTTCTTTCAAAGTTAATACAAATGAATTCATTTTTCTCAATAAGTTGTTAGTTAACTATTTATTTCATGGATTCCTTGATCACCATGATAATCATGATTTATGTTGTTTACTATACAGGTGCTATTTACTGTTTTCTTGTTTGTGACTGCAGGTTCATGAAGATAACTCCTTCAAGTGCACGAGGGACAACAACTTCGAACAAGCATTGGATCTATGATAAGTTATTAACACCTTTATAGTACTCTTTTGTAAATCACATATGTTTAGAGAAAGATAGGTTTATTTGGTTGTTTGTTGCTAGATTACCTTTTGGTACTAGGGAGATCGATCTTGTCTACAAGATTGATTAATCCACCCAACAGACATGACGTAGGCCTAGTTTGAGGCCAATCCATAGATTTTTTTTCCATACCCTTATGTAGGGATGGATCTTCAGGGTGATCCAGATATCGGTCTCCCTTTTGGTTATGTTTGGGGTCCTACAGGTATGTGTTTTATTTTTGCATTTATTCGAGTTTTTGTGTTCTTGAGTGTTTTTTATTTACACTAACATTCTTTTGGTTACTCGTGTAGATGTTGGCAAGGTGGGACGCCCAGTGGCCCAGATGGTGGGTCACAACCCTCCACCATGACCGCCTAGTGGTCGGGGAGGTGGTGCCGTTGGTGGACCGGGCGGGGATGGTGCTGGCCCTTCAGGTGAGGGAAGTAGCACAGGTGCCACTGAGATAGCAATAGAGAGAGCTCGTGCAGATGCGGCTGAGGCATGTATCATAACACTTACAGCTCATGTAGAGGGTCTAGAAGACTTATGGGGTCGAGTGGACCGTTTGACCCATGGAATGCCTACTCAAGGTCTTATGGATGACTTCGAGGAGATATGGATAGAGATAGTGATGGCCCGTGAGAGGGACTACCGACCAACTCTACAATGGGTAGCTATCGTAGTGGTGATAGCAGCTTCGGTGGTGGCACCAGGAGTAGTGGTGGGCCCAGGTGCTCCTCCTGAGGGGGCACCCCCTAGGGTAGATTTGTACATAGGGAAAGCACCCATTATGAGGATGCTTCCCTTATTTTTGACGATCTCTATATTTTTGGGCTGGCCAGTGGGCTAGCATTGCTATTTTTTATACTCTGATACACATATTTTTTGATGTATATATTAGAGATATTTTTTGCAGCTCTACATGGTGTGATGTCTATTTCAGTTTATGCATTTATGTTATGCTAATGGACATACATGTTTTTGGTTTTTATGTATGGTGATTTTCTCACGATGTATTCCAGTCTAGGATATTGTTAGCTATGTTATCAACTATTTGGTTTTGATTCCTTGATACATGTGAGAACGTAATATAATTAAATTGTCTGCTTAATATTCTGGCACGCAAAAATTTTCTAAACAGGTTTGCATCCCTGGTTTCAAATGTTTGGTTTAACTGTGAGACTACTAACTGGTAATCAAGGTAGAAATGCATATGATAGATGCCCTAGTGGAGGGCCTCGCACATAAGTCCGATAATGACATCATATTCTGCCTGATTGTTGGTTGTTGAACCGATGCACACGTCGTTTGAACACAGTGGTGATCGGTCAGGGTGATAGATGACCCAGGCAGTTGCAGCTAAGTTTTGAGACCATCGCGATGCTCCATCAACAAATCCAAAATAAGGTTCAAATTGGTGATCCATGGTGATATTTTGAGCACATTTAGGTTTCTTGGGTCAAAAATATTTTGGTGTTGGTGTTTGTGTGTACTCTAACTCTAGGGGATAAGGGCTTTTGGGGCCCTTATGGGTAGAACTTCTTGAGGTAAAGGCTGTTGACGGGGTTAGTGAGGTAGGTCTCGTCCAGTTCCGTCAAGATGTATGTGCCCTGCCAGAGGCAATGTTTGATGATATAGGGCCATTTCCACAGTGTTTCAAACTTTCCTAGCCCTAAGGCTTCTTTTGCGACATCATAGCAAAGGACTAGCTCTCTTTTGATAAATGAGCGAGGGGTGATGTGGCGGTCGAATGATGCTTTTACCATTTTCTTATGGGCCTCATTGTGCTGCAGTGATTGGCACCTGTTTTCATCAACTAGCTCTAGTTATACTAGGGGATGTTCTAGAGGCTGGGTGTCATCCAGGAGTTCGATGGCTACATGGAAGTTCGGGAACTCGTGGAAATTGATACAAGGGCACAAGGTGCCCTAGTTTTTTGTGACAGGAATAAAGTTGAATTCCTGTGACCGAGGGGTTGTTGAAATCCTGTCTTGCGCGTACGATGACACAAGTCGTATGTGATGAGTTGTGTCGCTAGCATGCGGAGCTGGACGGATCTCTGCAATGGACTCCTGAGTGAGCCGATAGTTGGCCTTCCCGCTAGGATATTCAATTCCCAGTAGATGGAAGTTTATTTTATCACAGAGATGTCTGAATGTTTGTAGCAACAGACATCCCTCTAGTGTGTTATTATGACTGGTGCAAATGGTGCAGGGTATCATAGTGCTGACAGAGTAGATAGTGTGAGAATCTACACTACTCGATGTTCCAGATGTGGATGCTTGGAAAGGATCAGTTGTGGCCCAAGTTGTATTCTATTTCCATTTTTTCATCGTGGGTTGGGACCTGCCTCCATTTTTGGTGGGTGGATGACTTAATGCTGCTCTAGCTACTCTCAATTTGGGGAGATGCATACACTTTAATGTATGATGAAAGTGTGAGAAAATTTGGTAGTAAGTCCGTGTAATCTTCTCTTGATTAGAAAGAAGCTTTTGGGGAAGAGACGAGATTATGCAGAGCATATTTGCAAGGGGTTTGAGTTCTCTGCATTGATTGATCTAGTGATCGTTTAGATCACATAGGCTGCATGTTATCCTCAGCTGGGCATGAGGTTTACGTGACTGGCTTATGGTCTTAGTAGGCATGACGAGCCACCCTAGTTGCGGGGTCATAATAGGCTTATAACACCATCGTGGTGGTGGGGGTGTCGTTGGGTCGACAACATATATTTTATGCCATTATTGGAGGTCGCTCATCCTATTTTCTATGGCATTATTCATGTTGATAGTGGGACGTAGTCGTGAGACCTCAGTACAATGTCATTCATAATGATCACCCTGACATATCAGGAAAAAAGTCTGTGATATGGGTCTCCCATTGTGCGTGGTTTGAGGTCGAGTGGGGTACCATCATCGATATGCTGCTAGGTCGAGGCAATGGACTACTATATGGTCCATCTGCTTGCACAATGTGCATGCGGGTGGCTTTCGTGACGTTTCTATGATGGTAACTATGGGTTGCTTGCTAGGTCGTTATTCGGCTGACAAGAACATGATTGACTCTCTCATATCCTCTGCTTGGGTCATTGAGTTACCGATGGATTCGACATCCATATCGTCTTCTTGGGAAGGATGAACTATGGTTGAGCGGAGACTAGCAAGAGCTAGTCGGAAGCGAGGTATGTAGTGACAATCCTCCAATAAGTGATTGTTGGCGCATAACAGGCATGCGAATTGTGCTGCCCGTAGCCCTATGTAGTAGACCCTCTCAATTGGATACCATCTGTGGATGAGTTCCAATACGGCACACTCTTCAAGGTAGTGGCCACATTCATTGCATAGCGTGCAACATATAATGGGCATTAATGGGGGGCACTCTACATATTGGTGCTCCTCTTGTAAGTACAAGATGGTGTGTGGCTCGTCGTTAATGGACTGGATGGAGGGATCCTCTTGATATGATCGCTCAATTTCATGCAAGGTGTCTGGATACCATGGTATTTCTGGACAGTGGTGGGTATAGTGCCCATAGGTGTCACAAAGGGTGCATGCATGATTGGTACGTAGTGGTTTGCCTGTAATTTTGGTGGCAAGTTCCTTTTTATGGGAATGTCATTTTGAGGTGCCTGCCTCGCAGCCAAGGAGTGGTTTTAATTCGTCCAACTTCGAGCATATTTGAGTAGGGTATCCTGTGACATCACATATAGCGTAAGCTGATGACTCCCTCTACATGGTGGGGGTCACCACTTTCTTTCCTTTCTTGGCAATTTTATTTATTTTGGTTGCCAGTTTTGCAATGGGGATTTCCCTTTTGGGGGCGGTTTCAACTACTACATGGGTAGGTTGGGGCTCCTCGGGACTAGGAGGCTTTAATCCAAACGTAGTAATGCTGGTAGCTAGCGTTCCTGGAGGGGGAACGAGGTACCACATTGGGAATGCCAATAATATGTTGGGTAGTACCAGTGGTGCCAAGACCTGCTGGGAGGTGAAGCTAGGAGGTGGGTATAGGAAAGGAGTTTGGGAGGTGGCATAGACTAAGGAGGCTGCAGTAGCTGATGCCTCGGTGTCGTTACTGCTTGAGTCCATGTCCTGACTAACCTCGGTGCTTGACGTGGACATCATGAATACCGGGGCCATTGTGGTATTAGGTGATACCTCAGGAATAATAGGAGATCTCCTAGGAAGGATCCTAGGACGGAGACGATTTGAATTGGCCAAGGTCATATTCTTGATACCGTGAAAGACCATCAATGGCTATGTCTACATAAGGTAGAACCATATCTTTGTTGGTCAAAGGACACTTTTCAGTGTGTGTCAGCTGGTCTACTGTAATTATTCAATCCTCGTGGGGAACATCATGATACGGAAAACGGAGGATGCTATGGCAAAAATGGCGTACATGTAACTCCGCCCAAGGAGTATATTATAATCCAAGTGACCGTCCAAGACTTCGATGTCTATGTGGACCGTTTTTCCGGCTAAGCAGACCGGTACATTTTGGAAGAGACCGACGGGGGTCGAGGGCCAACCATCGTATGCCTTGATAGTGATGACGAAAGGTTTGATTTCTGGGGCTCCTAACTTCTGCCATACATTATTTTACATTATGCATGTAGATTCACCCTCGTCAATGACACATCGGTGAATAGTTATATTATGTACTGATACTGGTATCTAGAAGGCAACCATGGAGGGAAGCCTAGGGGTGGATTTGTCTAAATCAAAATCCATCATGCACGTGTCGGCAGGGTCGATGGCTCCTAAGGCGGAAAGTAGGGTTTTCTGCTACTTTGGGTACGACTGCAGTACCTCCAAAGTGGACATAGCAGTAGGTGACTGGGCTAAATTCTCTACGATGCTGTAATTGTGGGCTGCTTTGGAGTAGTTACCTGCTTGCCTATTAGGCCCTTTAACCATTTTTGGCAATGGTTCCAAAGGAATCTTTGGAATGGTCAAAGGTGTAGTCGGTGCGCTTGTACTAGCCCCTAAAGAACCAGTGTCTAGTGTGGTGTCATAGCTGCAATTCCAGGTTTGGAAAAACATTTCTTCCCCAGCCATGTCAATTTCATGGTTGTTTTTCTCGGAATCATTGGGGTTTTGCTGCTGAGTGCTGACCATTTCTTGATGGGGGAAGGGTTCTTGCATAACTGCAGTTGTCTGGGAAGATCCTCCTTGCCCTCGGTTACTCTGAAGTTTTTAAGCTCAGGGAATTCAGGACAGTTGTGAGTATAGTGCCCGTACTCACCACATATCGAACATGAATGTTTTGTTCGTAGAGGTGGCCATTTGCCTTGCTTTTGAGCATTTCTTGGCTCCTGGTTCTGGTTCTAGTTGAATTTATCTCTAGGTCAGGGTCACGGTGGGCGTTGTTGACTATTGCCCCCCTGTCTAGGGTTCCCTTTGGGTTTGTTTTTTACCTTTATTTTGACCACATTGGGAGGGTAATTCTCCTGATCATACTAGTGTGGTTGATCTTGGGACCGCTGCACAAAGTTCACCTGTGCATTGTTTTACGTTGGCGGGTTATGTTCTTGGGACTGAGCATACTGCTGTCCCTTATTTGCACCTAGCTGTTGGGGGGGATTTCTTCCATCATTTTTTCTTCCTGTGTACTAGGTCTCCCCGGCAGGAGGGTAAGGTCCTCCTTGGTGATACGCTAGCACCCTATTAGTCAAATTTTGCTACTACATATGATGACTTTGAAATCTAGGTTGAACATGTCCTCGGTAGATCCATGTGTGTAACCAGGATTCTGACTGTTGTTGCCTAGGTACCCTTGGGTCATTGACCCAATAAGTCCGTCTGTCGAGTTTGACATGCCTTGCAATTCTTGATAAGATTGCAGGCGCAGGGCATTAGGCAGGATATTGTATATGTACCCTGATTGCGTATAAAGCAGTTCAAGCTACTGGGCTTTACTGATTGTGTCCTCTTCAGATGTGGGTTTATGTTGCATGACATCCTTTTAAATCTCCGTCGTCAGAGTTTTCAAGAATAAATATAAAAGGACTTGGTCATCGGGTTGAGCTTTGCATAAGCTACAATGCCATCTCCACTCGTGGAGATGTTCAGAAATGTGTGTAGAAGGAGATTGTCTGAAATGAGTTAGTAATTTCATTCTCGAATCATGGTGAATGGGTAACTAAAATTAAGTGAGGAACGCAGTAGCGAGGGCAGTAAAGGTTCTATGTGAGGTAGGAGTTTTCTCGACATACCATTTGGTGGCCACTCCCATGAGAGTGCGTTGAAAAAGCCTCAAACGAATAGTATCGTCAATGATGCTATTCGATGAGCACCATAGGTGAAAGGTAATTATATGATTCCTTGGGTCTTCTGCTTGCTTTCCCTCAAACTTTGGTATTTCTAAAGGGATATTCATGGGCATGGGAGGCCAATTGGGGTTGTGTGCGATGGGGTCATTGGTGAGCTTGGTTAAATCCGGTAGATTTAACACCGCTAAGAAGGGTGACTAAGAGGTTCATGCCATGGAAACGTGTGAAGACATGAAGTTCTAGTTAGAATGAGGGCTAGTCTGTGACGTACCCAGTTGTGAATTCAACTGGCTTTCCGTATGGGATGCACTCTTCTATCCCCTAGTGGACGAGGGGGGAGTGATGTGTGTTGTGGTGTTGGGAGACTAACTGGGGTTCCCAACTAAGGTTGCTAGAAGAAAGGAGGAACTAACCACTGCGGCAACGTTCCGTCTTTGACGCCTAAATGGCGAAAGATCTGGAACCCCTGCCGTTAGTGGGGGGAGCTCCAAAAGACGCCTGGGCCGACGAGGTTCCATTGGAACCATTTGAGGGTTGTCCAAGTTTGGTTTTGGAATTTTTTTTTGAGGGGATTGAGTCTATGATCACATCAAATTTATGGCCACATACATAAAACAAAGCGAAAAAAGAAATTACTTTTCCTTTAACTTAATTTATGTGATCAATCAAGAAATAAATGGTTTTGTTTGTTTGCGTGTGATACTAAAAAACCTAGAAGACCTAGTAACGTCCTCACACTCTCAAAATTAACTCAGCCTTGAGAGGATTTCTTCCGAGTGCCAGCACAATGTCTCAAAAGAACTAGCGACGCCCCCAGTTAGCTGAAGAGAATCAACGAAGACAAGGGTAGAGGGTCTGGCGCTTGCCTGCACCGTCACCTATAGGGTAAAGGATGACCTAGTTTTGGCCACTAAGAACCACTGTCCCACGTGAGCATTCGAGTCTTGGGCTTCTTGGTATTCAACTAATAGTACCGAGTATGAGACGGGTTAGGTAGCCCCAACTGATATTGCACGCACTGTGCCTAAGCCTAACCCCTTCTGAATCGGGTCTCTGCCGCGCTCGGGTTTTTTTTTCCGTGGGCTGATAGGTGGATTTTAAGCACCCTAAAAACACAACTTCTATGTTTCAAATGTGAAGCATGATCAAGGTAGCTTATTGGATGCCTACCCCCTTGACCCTAACTTAAACTATAATTTCTCTTGTGGCCCCTGTGGGGAGAGTTTAGTGAGTTGGTTTAAGTTATTTTTAGGTGGCTTTATTTTCTTAGAGGGTGAATGTGTGTGAGCGTATGGTGAAAAATCTCATAATTTGAACATATGGATATTGGTGATCCATTACAAATTTCCCCTAGTTAAACTATATGACATTGTTCCTTGCTCAAATAAAAATAATTTGCGGATAATGGGCCGCTTCCAAAACCTCATAATTAGTCTATGTGAATGACTAAATGAAGATGGTGAATTAGAAATGTAGAGTGTTCATATGCTTGTCTAGGGTCACCCAATGGTGCAAAGACAACAAAGATTACTTACTCTAACTTGTGATTCAATCCTAGTCCTGCAATTTCCTAAATGCAAAAATTGAAATTTAAACTAAACAATTTCTACACTAGCTTATACATGTGTGGTCATGATCCACTTACTTGGACTAGTTAGCCTAAGTGTGCAATCCAGAATTTTCAAAAACATAAATTGTTCGGAAAGAAATGGTTAATTCGCTCCCCTATTTAAACTATGTGAGTACTTTTTGCAAAAAACCAACTTAAATGAAAACTAACTAAATGCCTACAAAAATCAGCAAAAATTAGTCTTCAGAAGCTGTGGGGTATCAACACAGGTGTTGGTAGATACATTATGGGCTTCCGAACACACTTACAAGCATAAAAATTGCAAAAGGTAGCGAGAAAAAATCACTCTGCAAATTGCGCACAAAATCCTCTGACAGGTGCACTTTCCTGCACGCAGGTCACTCCTGAATGCGCGCTCTGCGCGTCTGTGTGTAAAAACAGGGAGCCAAATTCCTACAAGTAAAAAAAAAATAGAAGCTTCCTTCTTCAGTCTTTCACCTCAGTGAGACTAGGGACTGCAATATGGGTCAGAGGACTATCAGCTCCACTCCAGCAAAGACTAAGGGTCTCCTGCAAACAATGGCACAACCACATAAACTTGAAACACGTCAGTGAAGTCACCAATCCTGTTGTGGTGGATTCGACACACGGGTGTACGAAATCACACGCATCTAGAGAATGTGGTATTTTATGTAAACCATAAGTAACAGGCAGTATCTGGGGGGAGCTCAGAAGTACAAGACTTAAAATGAAGTATTACACTTAAGTATGCTATGTTAAAAAGTAAAACTAAAAACACAAAAAGAAGTTAAATAGAGAGTTCCAAACAATAACAAGGTAAACAATGGCTCGATAACCTTCTTCTCATTGAATGCTTGGAATGAATACAAATCTTACCCACTTGTCGAAGGGCCTAGGCAGAGGCTCTAGGACCCGACGCAAGGATGTTTTTCCTTCAAGTTTTTCCTTCTGACGCAGTTCAAATCTCTCTCTCTGCTAAAATGGACTGAAATTGTTGGGTGGCCAACGATTTAGTCCTCTTCTTCAGCTCCTGCTCCTTGGTTCACACAAATAGTTGGTGTTGCTTGGGCAACTTCAGCCAGCATAACCTTGTGATCACCCATTGTTCATATCCTTGAGGGTTTATATAGGTGAGCTTTCAAACCTCCATCCCTCCCTTGGTACATGGTGGATAGTGACCCAAGGGAGGGGAAATATTCTATTGTGGGCTAAAATATGCTTTTGTGTGCTCACACAAGGCCTAAGGAGGTGCTGGTGTTGTCCTTAGGCAACTTTCACATAAGGAGAATCTGTCATTTGCTTTCTTGTGGTCCCGGAAGGGGACTTTTTTCCATTTCTAGGAATGTGCACTTATCAGGCTCCAGTGCGTACAAAAGGTGCTCTTCTCGAAGGAAAAAGTGCGCATTCGGGCATTTATGACTAGTTTAATCTTGAATTTCTCCAAACCTTAGATATTCTTAATATTTTTGATTCCATAATGTATCCCTGTCTTGTAAATCCTTGGGCTTGACATTACTTGATTTCTTTTTCTACTGTACGATGTTCCAGTGTTAAAATTAGGCTGTCTTAAAGAATCCCTCCATCAATTTTTGATCATAGCCTGTAATCCCCATAAGCATCTATGATCTACTACATCTTTCAGATACATGCCAATCAATTATTTCTTGGGCCTTTTTAGGGTCCACTGTAAGTACTTCATTGTAATTTACATGTTCCAAATATTGTTTTTAATTCTTAAATTCATTGAATTTGGTGTAAAGTTGATGTTTTATGAGTGGTTACAACACTCTTCTTACATGTTGTTCATGATTTTCTAGCGTATTATATTATACCAAGATGCCATCATCACTGCCATTTTAAGTTTTAGAGTCTCAATATGCTTTTCACACTTTGTCATTTTATTTTTTAGACAGATTTTTCTCTCAATCATGAAATATTATGATATTCTATCCTAGCTTACCAACATTTTTATGTTTCGAACAAGAATTTTAAACAAATAATTCTTTTTCAACCTACAATTTCCTATCTTCTCATGTTTCTTTTCTTTGAAAATCCCACGAGCCATGCTTTGTGCCACAATTATTAGCTTATTCAGGTGCGGGTATTCCAGGAAGTCCTCATCACACAATCACGTATTGTGATGCTTAAGAAATTTAAGCTACAAGAAAATAAACCCTTAATCTAGGAGGTAAAAAATATTTCTCTTGATATTCCGAAAACTTGTAAAATTCCAAAAGAAAATCACTACAAAAAAACAAAACAAAAATGTTACATCTTTCAAAATGGTTTCACATGGAATTAGTTCTTATTACAATTCTTATTGTAGTGGTTGTTACCAAAATTCTTAACTATTATACAATTGCAATAAGTTTCTTATGGCTACCCTCACGAGTATACCCTCTACTTAAGAATATTTTAGAATTCATTAATTCTCCCACAAGTCTTATCGATAATGAAAAGAAGTGACTACTCACATTTAGAATACTCACACTAGAATTTTGTTGTTAGTTTATGTTTTTTCCTTGACATAAATTTTGTATATGTCTAAACAGGTTTTAACAAATGTTACCATTGACTATTCCCATACAGACCCTTTTTTAGTACATCACACACACACACACACACACACATATAGTATAATAAGGGTTCTCAACCCTTCTTTCAGTGACATTTTCTATTGGTATATACATACCTTAAGTGTCTTGTATATTCTTTATTTTGCGTACATAATTTATTTTTTCCTTCAATTTAGTCATATATCTCAACCCATACTATTTATAATGAAGGTTTTCTTAGCCTTCTTACTATATATGATGTGATTTTTATTTTAACTAAAATCTTGAATATATAATCATGTAATCTTGTAAATAATTCTAATTCCATAGTCTTTCTCAAATATCTTTCCCTAAAATATACATACTTAACTTTTCTAATTTCTATATTATCTATGTTTGATTTTAGAAAATCTCTATTTTTCATAACACTAATGTGAGCTATGTCCCTTTGTGTCTTGCTTATTAATTCTCCTCATTGATGAAAATACAAGTTTAATCTTCCATTGTAATCAGTGACTTTTTATTTTTCCTGTAAGTATTTCCCTCATCCTTTTTATTTCCTTATATCTTTCTTCTCGCTAAACGAATTGGTCAATATCCAGCACTTGGGAGCCCTTCCTAAGAATTTTTTTTGCAAAGTTGTAGATGTGGACTACCTATATCAATATATTTCTATAACTACTCTCCAGGGTTGTTTAGTGTAACAATTAGAAATTGCATATTTTTATACCAAGATTAATTTCTTAATTTTCCCTCCCTCCCTTCTATATAGACCGTAGCAGATATCTAATATATGAGATTTATTCATATTAGTCCTACAATTTATATACCAAAAGTAGTTTTGTGTAGGTTAAAAATATATTACAAACATTAATCTTATATTATGGGGTTATCATTATAAATTGAACTTCACGTAATACACAACATCCCCAACTCAATCAACATATACAACCTCCTATCACACTAACATGTAGCCATCATATAGGTAATTTCATAACTTTAAGTAATAATATCATATGAAATCATCCCAACTTATGTCCTCAATGTATCCATCTACTATTACTGACTCTTTAACAAAGTAAGATAGGTAGCTCTACCATATTTGTTTTTTTTACCTTACATATCCATACCTGTATGTATTACTTGTCTTGGATATGCAAGGTTTTTTCTTAACTACATATATTATTGGGTTTGTTGTTTTATTTATATACAAAAAATCATGGCATAGAGTTCACTAGTTATAGGATATATTACGAATAGATCGATCAGAAAATTGGTTGCACTTGTGGGTGCCTAACATACATATTCCTATAAGTAGGGGTATTCTGACAACAACTAGTTAGTATCTTTACAAAATTATCCACTTAATAAAATCATATCAATTAATTATAATACAATTATGTTTTACATGTCTCTACCCTTGTTTTTTAATACACAAAAAAAATTGTTCCTCCTCATGTAAGAAACATTTACTAGGTTAAATTCTAGTTTTGATCATCTCATAGGTCTTAGTGTTGTAACCTAAAACTTTGATACCACATGTAATGTAGCTTCCAATTTACAAAATTTACTAAAGAAAAATGTCATTATACATTCTACTTGACTCGGTGATATTTATATTTACATTCATTTGGTTTTCCACTATATGAATAGACACATTTATGTTATTCTTTCCCATTTTGATATTGTAATACATCTACTAGATCATAATTTTTTTTTCTAAATTAGACTAATCTATTAATATAAACATAGTATACAGGTCGAATCTTGCCTCTGGAATTGCTATGCTAGCCAATTCTGGAGGGAGCAGAGTTGAAAATGATAAAAAATTGACTACCTCAGATGGGGAAATCGATCCAAAAATCACCGCCCTTAGTAGGGAAACCAACATTATCCAGAAATGACCAAGAGTTTGACAAATTGTGCATGAAATACAAAACAACAGATAAATTACTCAAAACTAATAGACGAAACCTCTCATTGTTGTTGTTGTGTATCATGCTAAGTGTCACATGGCTGTCACGGTGGCTCCTCAATTATAAGACACATGTAATCATCTAAAGAACCATTATCTTTCTTCGAGTGCTGGGCGGTGGGTTCTAGCATGGTAGAAGTGCTCACAAGGTTGGTGTTGCCCTTCCTCTTTTCACCCACCAAACGTTTAGGACTTCAACTTCCACTGCTTCGCTATTGGAGGAGTGCATTTCAAGTTTGACCAGTAGAGCTTCGAATTTCCTAATTACTTTCCATGAGTAAAATCAATTAATTTTCATTCAATTTTCAATAGCACCTTTTTCATAGAGTAAATTTTTGTGAATGTTTTAAGGTCTTATGGTGAAAATGTCACCCTTACAACCTTAAAAGTTTCTCTCTCTTTCTATCTATATCTATCTCTCTGTGTCTCACACACACATATGGTACAAACTCCCAATATTTTTAAGGGTTTACCACTCCCCTCATGAAACAAAACTATTAAATGATATTTTTTTAATGTTTGTGCTCATATGAAATCCTACGACCTGAAATTAACAAAGGGAATGTTCCACCAATATGTCAAGGAAACACTGCACAAAGGCCTAACTTAATTATGACATGTTCCTCATGACGACATGGCTTGTTATCTATGTGGCACTCAGGTGTTCATGTTATCTGTCAAAGGATGGTTGAGATTTTTCTAAGAAACCCGGTGGTGGAGATCACTCAAGGGGTATTTAGGGTTACACTCTATGTTCGCATTCTCCTCTTCCATTTCCACTATTGGCTTTGCCAACGACACTCTGCAACTAGGATTTTTCCTTTTCGCTTCTCCAAGGCCATTTTCCTCTAAACATTTTGTGAGAATACTCCAAATTGTTGTGCCACTAGACTTGGGCAAAAGGATTTAGGATAGGCTTCTTTAGAGGGTTCTTCCACAAATTATTTTCCCTAATGTTCTAGTGCAACCAGAGAGAAATGGTTGGTATTGATTTTCGTATACTAGTTTAAAATGAAGGAATAATTTAGAATTTTACTTATTTATTTTGGGGATGTTAAATGTATCGCTAAAAACGTATTTTGTATGCATATCATAATTGATCAGCCATTTAATTTATAAATTTGTGCTAATAGTAGTGAAGATAGAGGATTGAGATTCAGATTAAAAATAGTTACATTTTTATTACTTTTCAATTTAATTAAAAATTAAAGTCATATTTACAAGTTTGATATTTATGAAGTTAAATTTTTATTGTTTATTGTTAATTTGCTATATTTTTCTTTTTACCTATTTTTTTTAAATCTATACATGTTCAATTCATATATCAATTTATTTTATAATTAATAATTGAGGGGAGAGTCTCATTCTACAACTTTGTCCATGCTCAACCCAGAGTTGAAAAGTGTCTCCTTTCAAATAAAAATAAAATATTCTCGCAATTAAAAATAATGTTGGTTGTAGTCAAAAAACAAATATACATAGTTGGTTAAGTTTACATAAAAGTATTATAAAATGTAGCCTAGCTCTAACTATTCTTGCTTTATTGGTTGTTGATTACAAAGGAGATATGCCAAAAATATTTCTCTCACTTATAAATAAAATATTTCCATGTTCATATGAAATAAGATAATTTTATGCCAACTTTTAAAATTCCTTTAATATAATATAAAAACATAAAGTTGATATTGTTTATATTTATACATTTCAAATGTTAAATAATTTATATTAATAATAAAATAAAACATAAATATATATGATTATATATGAATCTCAAAAAAATATTTTGAAGAAGTAATTCAAAGTAAAAAAATTGAATTCTTTCCCTATAAATATAATAAGAGAGATCTGTAATTCATTCAATTCTTAATATAAAATTAACTTTTAACATTTATTTTTTTTAATAGTAATTAAAAAATTCAATATGCATCATAAATAAAATATTGCAATGTTCATGTCAATTAAATTATTTCAATGTCAACCATTTAGATGTAGGAGCATCAAGCTCAATTTTTATTATTCATTTGTGTGAAATAGGGGATGATATTTTTTAATTATTTTATTAATTATTTTCTCATTTTTAATAAATGAAGAGAAAAAAATATAAAGGTGAGGATTATTGTATATATTCTTTTAATAATTAAGGATATGAGTGGAATGCATTAGGTAGATAATCTAGGGAGTAGGAATTCCAAATATGGGACTTTGTTGAGTCCAAAACTAGAATAAATATAATTTAGATTTAATTGAGATTTGTGTGGAGAAATTTATGGAATGGATTAAATTCATATTTATGTATAAATAGGAGAGTTGTGTAAGGAAGAAAATAGTGAGTGAGAAGTGAGTGAGAGAGTGAGGAATGATTTGAGAGCTTTTGTAAAGGGCCAAGAGCCAGGAGAGGCTCTCCATTGTAATATTTGGCCAAGGATTTGTTGTGTTATTTTATATCAGTAGATCTGTGTTTGGATAAGCTCTCTTTTATTTATGTATGCATTGAGCAATTGCAAATGTGTGGTTAATGAAGATTTTTTTTTATGATAATTTTAATGCTGAAGGCAATACATGTGTTTTTATATGTTGGGATCTGATTTAATCGGGAATCCATGCATCATTTGGTATCAGAGCAGGAAAGGTACCCGTTCTACATTTTGTTTTGAATCTGCAAGTATATTGATTTGGAAATTGCAGGAAGATGAATTCACCTGGAGCCTGCGTTGCTGGTGAAGTCGAATTGGGTAACGTATGAATCGATTTATGAAGTTGTGTCCAAGAAATAAAGAGGAGTCGTCTACGCATGTTTGGGAGGCTGTGACTCCACAACAAAAGAGAGACCTGTGTAATATGATGGCACCGTGGGTTTAACTGATCATTCACCTTACAGAGCCCATGAGTGGCTGTCACTCAAGCCACGGAGTCGACACCAGCTAAGAGTGAGAGTTGTGACATTGCAATGGGTAGCAAAGTTGAGTACCCCCTAATTGAATTCTAGGTGGATTCGTAATAAAATCGAATTGTGAATTAAAACAAACCCACCACATGGTATCAGATCTGGCACATGATTCAACCCTGTGTGTTCCGTAACATACCTTGACACCAGCGTTGAATGGTGGCACATCTGTTGAGAACTGTATGCAACCATGGAGGAATGGTCACAACATTTTATAGCACAGTTTGTTGACCTGTGCACAATCACGAATTGTGTTCCATTCCATTGCGAGTTGCAACGAAATTATTGCAGAATTTCCACATCGATTTGCCAATCGATGACTGGCTACAAACACTTCAGGCAATCAACGCTAACGTTGGGTGAGTCCTCCTATGCATTCAATCTAAAATCGATAAATGGTGAGTTGTAACAAACAGTGGGAAGAAATCTGATGTCCTGAGAATCATTATAAAAACAAATTTTTCCTTGTTTAGTGAACCATGTTGTAATGTGCATTCAAGTAGTCCTGAAGGACTTGAATGTTTTGAAAAATGATTTATGATGGATAGGGAACTGATCATATTCTTGTAAATTGAGATTAGTTTAATAATATGGTTTAAAAGCTTAGCGAAGCAAGTATAGAAAGTATTGCACATTAAAATTAGGGTTTTGAAGAAGGGAAAAGGTCCTCAGGTTATTTTCTTATCTTCCTACATCATTTTTGGTACATTTGGAGATCTTGTTTCTGAAGAGACCATTCAATGAGTTGAGAGTGGATTCACTCGGATAAATTAGATGGGCACAAAAAATTGGAAAGGTATGTTAAGTAAAGTTATGGGGTGAACATATCCTATGTTGAAATTTTTGGGTTTTCTTAACCAAAATCAAATTTATAGACAAGTATTTTTGCGGAAATGATATGCCAACATGTTGTTCAACATTGAAGTGAAAATTTTGCAAATGCGGAGGTATAGGGCTTTATCACCACAATAGTTTTAAATAAATTTAAGTTTCACTTAAATAAATGGAAAGGGAAAATGTGCTAATCTTGGGTGACATAAAGAGAAATATGCACTTTTATGTGAGAGGGTTTATTACGCATAGTATGAGTTCTGACAGTTTTGGTTAAGTCAATTTTGGACCAAAGCTTGTAGTTGACAGTGGGAGAATTCTTTTGGTTTGTGTTTTGAGATTGTAAGACAAAATTTCTTGATGTTGTAGAACCTTTATTTTACAATCACGTGGCAGAATTTAGGATGGACACGATGTACGAGTTGTACATTATTCATCGAAGAAATTGAAAACATGAATAGCTTGTTATTTTTACATAGGTGAAGAGACGTAAGTTGATGTACCATTTATAATGTACAATTGTATGGTGCATCAAAGTACAGGTGAGAGATGAAACAAGATCAAAAAGAGATCTTGAAGGTGAGATGATATGTTTTATTTTAACTCTGGTTTGAAGATGATATTTGCAGAATTTAGGTTGCAGACACTTGAAGAAAATCTCAGCAAAAGTAGATCATAGTTTTAAAAGTACTAATGAAAGAGACAATTAATAGTTTCTGAATGAAAGCAAAGTGTGGAGCAGAACCTTGAAGAACTCCAACAGAGATTTGATAAAAATGACAGTTGTGTTCTTAAAAAGTGCAGATGAGTTGAAGCCTAGGAGGAGCAGAGAGGATGATCAAGAGGTTCCAAATAATAGAGAACCAGTGCTTGCGAAAAGACCAAGTCTATAGAGGGGATTGGTGAGGTAAGTGGCAGCAGGGAGGACTTGCTGTTGCAGACGCTTTAGTACAGCTCATGGTGAATGAGTGAGAAACTCATGAAGATAGAGAAAAATATAACTACTGAAGGTCATTCCAGAGGTTTTGAAGAAGGCCATAGCAGAAGAAAGGATAAGAGAGATGCCAATGCAAATGGCATGAGAATGAGTCAAGAACAGATTGAAAGAGAGAGAGAGAGAGATGAGATAAAATTCCATCTTGAGTTATTGATGGAAATGTTATGGAGAAGTAAAATAGACGAGAGATATGGATGGAACATGAAAAGGAAAGTCAAATGGCATAGATTGCAAGCGAAGTGGGAGCATAGAGTGAATTTTTAGTTGAAGGAAGATTTACTCAGTTTAAATGAGTATGTAAAGGTAGATTTGATATTTGAGCCAGAATATGGTCCATTTATTTTTGAAAGTAATGGTGTGAAAGAAGAAAAATCTACAGAAGAACTGAATCAAATGAAGGATTCAGAGCAGTAAGGAGTTATGATAACTGAAGCATCAAATGAGACCACAAAGTATTATGTTTTTAAGACTAGTGATTTTTGTGTGATTGCAGGTACATCACAAGATGTTGAACAAAATTTAAAGTTTGTTAAGGACAAGAAGTTGAATCTGAAATCTGTTCAGAATGATGCTGATATAGTGAGATCTCAGAAAGAAATGAAGGCAGAGGGGTCTCATGGAAATATTTAGAAGAATATTGAAGGAGAGGGAGAAGGCCCATCTGATTATTGGTCAAAAGCAAGTGAAGGTATGCAAATTTGTGTAAAGTTTCCAAGTTCTACCCCAATTGAGATTGTTGAGTTATATAGAAAGTTAGATCTTCAAAGGAGGAAGATGGAAAAGTAGAGGATCTATACTCAGGGTGAGTTGCTGAAAGAGATATAGGAAGAAATTGTCCCGAATAATAATCAGGAAACAAAGGATAAGGATGTAGGAATGATTCATCAAATCGAAGAATTTCAATATTGGGAACCAAAACAAGGAGACATTCTTGAAACAGATGATATGGAGGAGGGACTAGCTGACAATCTCATGGAGGATTTAAATCAACATACTAATGTGCTAATGGAAGAAGAAATTTCCAAGCAACATACCAGAATGTTGCCAGAGAAGAAAGAGGCACTAAGGCCTTATGTTTTTTATTTTAATAATTGTTTTGTGAGTGCAGATTTTATTGCATATGCTGGAGAAGATCTATTGAACATAGAAATTGAACTGATAAGGAGGATAATGATGAAAGTATCCCAAAAGCAGACAGCGGCAGTAAAACTAAACAGAAGCAGCAAGAGGAAGACAACATAAGACTGTGAAATCATAGCTAGTAGGGAAATGCAACATAAAGTGTGGAGACCTGGAGAAAAACAACAAAAAATGTAACAACAAATGGAGAATTGCAGTACAAGATATGGGATCCAGGAAGACAAAGATCCGAAACACATGATCAGGTGATCATGGTTAATTTCAACCTTGGGAGTCTGATGCAGGAGCATCAAGCTAAATTTTTATTATTCATTTGTGTGAAATAGGGGGTGAGGTTTTTTAATTATTTTCTCATTTTTAATAAATTAAGAGAAAATATAAAGGTGAGAATTATTGTATATATTCTTTTAACAATTAAGGATATGAGTGGAATGGATTAGGTAGATAATATAGGGAGTAGGAATTCCATATATGGTACTTTGCTGAGTCCAAAACTAGAATAAATCTAATTTAGATTTAGTTGAGATTTGTGTGGAGAAATTTATTGAATGGAGTAAATTCATATTTATGTATAAATAGGAGAGTTTTGTAAGGAAGAAAGCAGTGAGTGAGAAGTGAGTGAGAAGTGAGTGAGAGAGTGAGGAATGATTTGAGAGATTTTGTAAAGGGCCGAGAGCCGAGAGAAGCTCTCCATTGTAATATTTGGCCGAGGATTTGTTCTGTTATTTTATATCAGTAGATCTGTGTTTGGATAAGCTCTCTTTTATTTATGTATGCTTTGAGCAATTGCAAATGTGTGGTTAATGAGAGTTTTTTTTATGATAATTTTAATGCTGAAGGCAGTACATGTGTTTCTATATGTTGGGATCTGATTTAACCCGGAATCCTTGCATAAAATTTATATACTATATATGGTTTGAGATAATAATTAAATGTCTATATATTATAAAAAGTATTTGAAAAAGTAAATTCTTATTGTTATAGCAAAATATATATATATATATATATATATATATATATATATATATATATATATATATATGGAGAGAGAGAGAGAGAGAGAGAGAGGACGAGGACTATCTTTAACCATATTAACCATCATTTATCAAGTCCCTAGAAATACTCTCTCATTAAAGGTGCAATTTTTAAAGCTTTATATTATAAAAAAAATAGTTTGCACCTAAAAAAATTTGATCCCTTTAAAAACTTGTGCCTAAAAATTTAACAATCATTTACTTGTATAGTTAGTATAACATATAACACTTTTCATACGTGATATCAATTGACTTCACCGTTGTAAAGTTTTCACTATATTTGGAGTGCGACATAGTGCATACTGGTGTGTGAAAACTAAGCATTAAACTTTTCAATGATTAACTTAAGTTCATGTAGTCTTTTAGATGCCCAAAAACCTTTCATTCTTCACTAATTTTTATTTGACATTATTAGTTAAAATTAATAATCTAAAGAATAATATATTTTGATGTAGTACTTCCAACAATAATAAAATTGTAAAATAAATTACATGAATATTTGCTTAACCTTTTTTCTTTATTAATTTTTTTTGTAATTCAACATTTTATGATATGTAAGAGTTATATATATATAATTACAATAACTTTGACTTTATAACATAAGAATTATATAAAAAAAATTTCATCATTCGATGTTAAATAAAATATATATATATATTTTATTTAACATCGAATGATGAAATTTTTTTTATATAATTCTTATGTTATAAAGTCAAAGTTATTGTAATTGAACTTATGTTGAGCATAATACTTATGAAATATTTACCTGGTAGGCATAATGTGGCATTGTGCTTGACTCAAATTAAGTTGCATCTCCATTAACTAGTTAATGGTTAAGATACAAATATTTGGTTTTTATTAGTAAGTTCTCTCGCATTATACGAGCTAATGGTTGTAACGTCAAAGTCATTGCAGAAAGCGTGGAAGGATTTGGAGTCTACGTTGTTGTGTTATAAGTATTAAATTACTATTTGTGCATTTGTGCATCATGAAAATACTTCATGAAAGTAAAATTCATTTCAAAAGTATAGAATTTAAGACAAGAAAACAATTTGAAAATTTCGAGAAGGAATTTTGTAAGCACATTATCATAAGACACATTGGAAATCCGTGAAGACCTTAAAGCAATAAAAGTCAATGCAAATTTGAAATGGTGTGTAAGTTTACTGGTCGAGAGAGGTCCAGGTGGAATGGTGTTGCATAAAGCCAAAAACTGATAAGAACCTATGAATAATTAAAAGCAAGTGTGGAAAAATAAAAAGCAAGTGTGGAGCGTAGTATCAAAGGAATTATTTAAGTTTTAAATGCTTGCATTCAATCAGTGCATCAAAGGTATAATTTTTGTGCATACCCTCCTTCCATTATTCGTGCTCCTACATCATACAAAACAAATCTCCAAAGTTGAGCTAAAGAACTCCTCCCTCGACTTTTAATGGAGTACAATTTGTATATACCTCAGGTGGCACAATTTTTTCTAAAATACTTTTAAATTTAAGCATAAAGAATTATTTGAGGAGTATATTAAAAGGTTCTTTCAGAAGTATTTTAATGTAAATTTACTTTTTGAAAAGTGACATCATAAATTATTTTTTTATGAGAAGTTTAAAAAGAATTAAAGGGACAAATTAAGAGAGAGGTGTGTTTTTATTTGAAATTTTTTATTTTAGTGGAATAACATGGCTTTCTGCATCCATATAGCCTTTCAAGCTGTTTAGTGACTATTTCTCTTCCATATCCATATGTTTATCATTATTTTCATCTAACAATGATTTTTGTTTAAGTGCAAAAATATATATATTTTCTCTCGAATTTTAGTTTGTTATTCAATCTTCGTTCCATTAATTGTTTAACTGGCCATTTAAATATCTTTTTTATTATCCATCCATGTTTTTGTGTTTGTAGTATATTTAGAAACATGTCCAATCGTGTCTTTAATTTAGCAATTTCTTTCTCATCATTATTGATGCCAACAACTATGGCATCATTGTTGTTCGCTTTCTCTCGATCCTGCATCTTCATCCTCATCATCATTGATGCCAACAACTATGGCATCATTGTTGTTCCTTTTCTCTCAATCCTGCATCTTCATCGTCTGTTGTGAACTTCACCTTGTTCACTGTAACTTGCAACCAAGTTGTCTTTTCCAAACATGGTGAATGTTTCTCTTCACTTGAACCTTGTTTCCCAAGAACTCCTTGCTCCTCTTTGCTGCGAACAACAAATGCAATATTTCTTCACACTATCTTTACAATGCCCTGACTTTTGGGTTTCGGACTCTGCCAATCCTACACCCATTACAATCACCTTTAACTTCAGACTTGAAATCAACTTTTAATGGACCTTGGATGAAAAATGCACTCTTTTACATACCAAAACATTCCTAAAATATAATAACCCTTTAGAAATTACATCCTTTACTATTCTTATAACCATAAAATTTAAACCGAGATATAGTTTTAATAAATCTAATATGTGTCATATCAAATAATTTAAAATTTAATTAAAAAAACCTTCAATAAATTTAATTTATAGATTATTTAAATAAGATCATATACTTTTTTCATTAAAATAAAATTTAAATTGCTAAATAAATAAATTTAAATCTATTATTCTCAATATATTATTTAGCTTTTAACTTAACTTTAAATTAAGATGCTAATTTCAATAAATTATATATTATTGAAATAATAAAAATAAAAATAAAAATAAAATTTCAATATATTTTATTACTAAATTAATTTATAAGGTATTGGTAGAACTTAGCTAATGTGGTCTAGCACACTTTTACTTTTATGAATTTGTTATTCTACTTCGTGAAATAGTAATAATTATTTACTAAACTACCCTTTCTCTATCAAGATAGAATGTACTCAAGGAAAAAAAATTATAAAAAAATAAATAAAAAATTACAAAATATATATATATATTTTTTTTTAATAAAAAATACAATATATACATAATAACATCCTCAAATGTCCTTGAACACTCCACTAAAAATCCATACAAACATATTAAAGATATTTGATTCCAATGAAGGGAAATATATATCAATTTAAAGACATTTAAAAAATAAAAATAAAATAAAAGCATTGAACCCCGACCAATTTGGTGGAGACAATACCTAAAACCTTTCTTCAGATTTCTTGCCACGGCCTCTTCTTTCACATGGGCCCGGGGAATTCCTCTCCACTTACAAACAGCGGGCCCCACATTTCGAAACGCCGCTGTCTGTGTGAAGGATATTCCTCTAAAATAGCGGGAATAATTAGATGCAATCGGACAAAACTTCCTGGTAATCTGTTGTCCTCCGTTCCGTTTTGTCTACGACGACGACGTTAAGTCAGTGCCAAATCTGGCGGAACGAAACGGACAAATTTGTGAAGGAGAAAAGGCTGAGAAAACGACGGGATAAATTATGCGTGTCTTTACAAAGTGACGTGGCAACTTACATGTCGTAGACACGCATATGGAAAACATTTGTAATTTTTTTGGTGCGAGTAAATACTTCATCTCTGCAAATTCACAGATCACGTGCGCTGCAATCGCTCTATTGACGCTCCACGGCTTGCAAAAAAATAAAGTTGGCAGGAGGGAAGTATCAAGGGTATTATGCTTCTACGTTTATGTTATTTCTTAATATTTAGGATTATTCGTTTATTCTCTATGGGTGTAATTTGAACATTATTATGTACCATTATCAAGATAAAATTTAAATTTGGTTTTAGTCTTTAGGATTTATAATATTAGTCGTTTGGGTTTGATTTCGAATTTTAATAACTAGCAATTGTACCATATGTTGCAAAGGAAACGCCTTAAGGCTATAGCAGAGAAATTTTTCTAAGAAAAAATTCAAAAATTATTCTTTGGTGATAGTACGTTTTGGTTTTCAAAGAAACTTGTTTTTCTGATATTTTAAATAACAAACCCTTCAGAAAGACCCATTTTATTAAACTGATTAAAATAGGCAAGTGTCTTTTGTCTAGTACTTTTTGGGTTATTGAAATTAAGGGAACATGTAAAGACTTGGTAGACAAAAAAATAGAAAAGTGACTTAATGTCAAATGGCTATGTCATTAAGGAATCTCTTCATATGTCCTCATGTGGGCCTTCTTCAACTTCTGAAGCTAGTAGGAACTTTCTCGACTCCAAATCCTCCAGAATAAGGGGTGGAGAATTATGTTTAGTGAACTATGGGAACTCAAATCAAAATATCCATCTTGGTAATTGTAGTGGAAAAAATTCTTTGTTATTAATTTGGTGTAAGATGCAATTTTTCATAATGGATGAGACAGTTTGACCAAAGTACACAAGACCTCTATATGAGTTAATCTGCATGCTTAATTTTTCTTGCATGAAGGATGCACTTGGTTTTTCTAAAAAGGTTGGGCGAACTTCACCCTTCCAGGAAATTATTTACTTATATCACATTCCTAATGTTGAATTCATATGCTACTACTCATGGAACTTTGACTCCGCTTTACAACTAGAATTAATTAATGACATAAAAAGTTATACCTATGGGAGATTGTACCTCATAAGTGACTACTTAGAAGCTTAAGTATGGTATATTATTATAATATTTACTATATGCACCTTTTTTTAGTGCTTTTTGAGTCATTGAATTAAAGGGCAGAGGTAAAGACACTGCTAAACAAAAATTACGATAGTGACTGAATGTTAAATGAAAATAAAATTGAGGAATCTCTTCAGATTTTCTCATGTGGGCGTTCTTCAACTCATGAGGTAGTAGGAACTTTCTTGTCTCCAACTCCTCCAGAATAAGGAATGGAGAATTATGTTAAGTGAACTACTAGTCATGGAACTATGACTCCACCTTACAACTAAAATTTTCTCTTCCCATAGCTCTATCTCGGGATATAATTCCATCTCTCTTATTTTTAAATGCATTGTCTCTATATCAATTTTTTTATGTCCCTTTTTGAGTTCTTGATTGAATCAGTGAGATAATGTAGCTCATGTGGATTCCAAAATCCTCGAAAACCCACTTTTCGAAGAGTCCTCTTATGTTTTTAATTCTTCTATTTGGTCCTCTTTAGCCTTTTCAACATAGTTTTCTTCTAAAGAATCATATATTCTTGATAAGTCTCCTTTGGCATGCTTTTCTTCTTCCATATACTCCAAATCTAAATGAATGGAACTTGAGATACGCTTTGTGACATTTGGAAAATTCCATGATTTTTCATTGTAATTCTCATGTGTATCAAGGAAAATGGATTCCACACATTCAACATTATTCCTTTTTGGGGCTTGTTGTAAGGTTTTAAAATTTTCTTCACTTCTTTTGTACGCTTGACTTTGATACAAACAATTGTCACTAGCTCCTTTGAATGTGCACAATTAATAATTTTTTCCTTATTTATGGCATGTTGACTAGAAAAAAGAGATTATGCATATTCAATTGTATGTTTCCACCACACCTCTTCCAAATCTGATGGTTTCTATTTCATATGTTTCTTTTCATCCAGATCACTAAGAATATGAATTCTCGACAAGGGATCCTTTAATAATGGAAAAATCAGAGATCCCTCCTGTCTTCTATGATGTTCATTAGAAACATGAGCTTCTTTGAATTCATATTGAGCTACACTTTGGCCATATTCCATACTCGATGTATAATCTTTAACCCATTTCTTTCCCTCAGTATTATCAAGTTCTGCTTGAATGTTTTTGATATGCTCCTTGAGCTATGAAAGACTTATTTTCTCCTTCCTCTTGTCATGTTTCAGATGAAACCTTATGTCTAGAAGAGTTGGTACTTTTCCTTCTCGACCTCATTGGAATACAAAGGAATGATTTACTCATGTGTCACTATAGGAAAACTTATGTCCATATGGTGTTGGATTTATTGTGAACAACAGTAAGATGTGAAGGGCTAGTTTCTTTACATACCTCTTTTAGAATAGTAAAATTCAAATGTTGCTTATTTTCTTTCGAAAGTTTCACTTCAGATCCAAGATAACTTACTTACTTTTTGAATTTCATTTTAATGAGCATGAATGCATTCTTTATGCACATTTTTCAGTGTGTGAAAATTGTGCCCCCTTCAAAACCACAACTTTAATCAGTTCCTTTGCACCTATTTCCTATTGAGTATTTACAACAATTTTCCTTTAAATACCAATTCTCATTTCCAGGCCCTACATAATCTTACATTCACAATGAATTGATGCTACAATTTGTATATTCCTTCTTAATCCAAATTTCCCACCCAAGACCTCTATATGAGGAAATCTACATGCTTATTTTTTTTCTGCATGAAGGATGCACTTGGTTTTTCTGAAAAGGTTGGGCGGACTTCACCCTTCCAGGAAATTATTTGCTTCTATCACATTAACAATGTATCGGAAAAATAAAAAGAGAGTTTAATGTCTTAAATAATTATAGAAAATATAAAAGTTAAAGTTCCATAAGACAAAATTTATGTGTCCCCATCAAAAATATATCTCTTGTTGAGTATTTACAACATTTTCCTTTAAACGCCAATCCTCATTTCCATTCCCACTGTAATTGGATCTAACATTGTTTTCCTTCCCTATATAGTCTTCCATTCACAATGCACTAATGCTACACTCCAAATATTCCTTCTTAATCCAACTTTTTACATTATTAGGAAATATTAGAGGACTCTTCTTTTTCTTTTTCAATTCTCCAACATCTACAGAAACAAGCTATGATCTATACTAAATTTCATGTTCAAGCCCAAATGGTGCTAGAGACTTCTTCATCTTATTTTTCTTTTTGGTTTCTCCAACATCTATAGAAACAAGCTATGATTTATACTAAAGTTCATGTTCAAGCCCAACTAGTGCTAGTGACTTCTTCATCTTATTTTTCTTTTTGGTTTCTCCAACATCTATAGAAACAAGCTATGATTTACTAAAGTTCATGTTCAAGCCCACCTGATGCTAGGGACTTCTTCATCCTCATTTTTTTCCTTTGGAAACACTTAAGACTCTGTGAAATGTTTGATGACTCCACACTTTGGTCATTCTCTCTATGAACCATCTTGAGTTTCAATGTCATCACGATATATATAATAATAATAATACTTATCAACACTAAGTAAAGGTAATACATTTTTACATGTATAATTAATTTAAATAAAAATGAGTTATTATTTATATTTATATAAAAATAATATGATATATATATAATAATAATGATATTTATCAACACCATAAGTAAAGGTAATATATTTTTACATGTATAGTTAATTTAAATAAAAAAATGAATTATTGTTTATATTTATATAAATATAATATTAATTGATTTTTTTTAATTTGTTTGAATTAATGTGTTGGAAAAAGAAAAAGTGAGTTTATTGTTTAAAAAGATAATAGAAACTATAAAAAGAAAAGTTAGAGAAGACAAAAGTTAAAGAGTAAAGTTTGAAAACTTAGCTAAAATTGTTTATATAAACTAAAGTTTGAAAACTTAACTAAAATTGTTTATATAATCAATTTTATAGTTTAATCATATATGTGAAAGTATTTAGTGTGAGGATTTTTAATTTTTTAGTCAAATTGTATTTTTAATGATAGTTATGAATTCATCTTTTTAAAAAACTTTGAAAAATAAAATTATATAAATTTACTAACTTAGAATTACAATTTTCTTAATTATAATTAATTTTTTTAATAAAATTAAATCTCTCTCACACACACACATATTACTTTTTATTTATAATATCATTATTATTACTTTTCTTTATAATACAATTGCTAAAATTTAAATTTAATAACCATAGAACTCAAACACACCTCTTAATTTAATTCTTCTTTCTTTCTTATTTGATTGTTTTATTCATTATCCAAGATGCTTGTGCAAAAATAATTTTAATGTTTCAAAGGATTATATTCATATTAATAGTTATTTTGTGTTTTTTTTTAAATTCAATTTCAATTGCTTTCTCCTATTGCTGGTTGTAACATACACCGATAACCTCACTTGGAACTGTAAGGAGTTAAATTTTTTTTATACAAGTTACTCAAGGTTAACTATCCACATCAATATTAAATATTTCTTACTCATCATTAGATAGAATGTTCACCAGTTCATAGTGAAACCTTAGTATAAGAATAGTAAGTTGCTTAACCATTAACAACCACTATTATAGTACGAAACCTTAGCATAAAAATAGTAAGTTGCTTAACCATTAACAACCACTATTATAGTACATTAACATAAAACTACATGAGATACCTTGCATTCATTTCATTATTTATGAAATCATCACATACTTGACATCATGAACATCACATCAAGAAAGGAATCAACATCATCATCTTGACACAATAATCAATCACATCATTGAACACCAATATACCCTGGAAACCACATAGGGTGAAAGCCAACAAACGTTTCATTTTATTATTAATCGCTCGTGAGCGTTTAATAATAAAATTAAATGCTCGTGAGGGTGTTCAACCTTCACTCAATGGCTTATAAGGGATACCATCCCTTAACCATCGTTATAAATCTTACAAGGAAATATGAAAATATCTAGCTTAAATCCATTACAATAAATATGATAGCATTTACCCTCTAGTATTCATATCTTCATATCTTGGTGGCATGGATGTACCTAAAATGTACCAACCCACAATGGACAATCTTGCATCTCACACTCATTTGAGTGAACCATCGCACCCATCTGCATGAACCATTACTCATTTATCTGCCACCATGTTAAGCATAATATTTCATTTTCATAAGTCACCATCGCTTCCTGTTTTGATGTCATCAAAAATATTTTAAGCATGATTATTTAAAGCCTTAATCAATAAATAATTAATCTTTAAGTGATTCATGTGCATACATGAGATGTGATTACAATATCACAACATGCTTTCTTCTAACATCTCTACCTTAGTGTGATCAAGTAATTATCAATTCGTATCAAATAGTTTCCACATGATTATGACACTTCTCACACATGCTCACAATCATACAAGTGAATTCACTACCACTGTCTAAGAATTCCTTCAATGGAAAATGACACAATGTGCATTCGTGTTACTTAAACTTTAGCAAAAGAATCCAACCCTTCAGCTACTGCTTTTAGTGTTAAAGATAACATGATGAATGTTGTTCCTATGTATACAATGCATAAATTTTTCTAACTTAATTTCCCAACAGAATACTTAATAAAATAGAGCATGCAAAATCATGATTCCTCTTCGAGGAAATATAGCATAATAGGCATGCAAAACATGGTTTTCTTTTCCATATAACTAATGGAATAAAGCATAAGAATACATGTCTTATTCTCCAAATATTATACCCACATTAGGCATATATATATTTCAAGGAAACCAAAACATTACTTTAGTTTTTGTACATGTAATTCATCTTCTTTGCCAAAGAATATTTTCCAAAGTAGGATAACAAAACATGTTATCATTTTCCACATAAAAAATTATATTCTTTCCAATGAAATCTAATACGACTATTGCGTGAATATACATGATCTTATTCCAAAAAAAAACTAACGTCATAATCATGATAACATAAAAGTAACCACACAGTGTTTTTTTCTTCTAAAGAAATATAACTTAATAGTTATTTTACCCATGAATTTATTAAATAACTATCTTTACCAACACTATTTTAATCTATCCATGGATTTATTAAATAACTAATATTTACAAACACCATGGTAATCTATCCATGGATTTATTAAATAACTAATCTTGGATTTATTAAATAACTAATTTTACCAACACCATGGTAAACTATCCATGGATTTATTAAATAATTAATATTTACAAACACCATGGTAATCTATCCATGAATTTAGTAAATAATTAATAATTACAAACACCATGGTAAACTATATATACATATTCACAACATAGTTAATGTGTATATATATGTTCGTAAAAACTCTTCCAAGAATATTGATGTAAGAAACTTTTCTCTTTTCTTCTTCACAACATATGAAAATATTTCTCTTTAATCTATATTTATTTTGAAGAAAGAACTTGGATTTCTTATCATTTAACACACTCTTTTCTTCTTCACCACGCATGAAAATATTTCAAGAGTTACCCTCTTTAATCTATATTCATTCTCCAGAAAATACCTTGGATTTGTTATCATTTCCTTAACTAAATGAGTACAAAATCCCTTTTAAAATAAAGAGCATGCAACTTCTATTTTCTTGCTTATACAATATTATATAAATATTTATATATTTATTTCCATATATTTAACATAATCATCTAATATTTATGCATGGACAAAGTATTTCTTTTCCACTAAATATAGCATAATAGATTTTTAAGTAAAAATCTAGTTTTTCCACATGAACACGTAAACATGGAAAATATTTTGAAGAACAATAATCACTGGAAAATAAAAAAAACATTACTTATCTTTTTTCACTCATAAAAGTTCCATCTCCTCATCTCCTTATTCGATTCGATATTCACACGAGCCAATGCCATGTTTCAGTGAACGATCATTTCTGGTCTCAGTTGAAACACTAACAAATTTTCTACATATCCATTGTCTTGTTAGACAGGGTGGAATTCGATTCCATGAGATTTTCGAAAGTTCCATTGTCTTGTTGGACAGGGTGGAAGTCGATTCCATGAGATTTTCGACAGTTCCATTGTCTTGTTGGACAGAGTGGAAGCCGAGTCCATGAGTCGTCGTTGGTATTATACGCATATACCAAACTTGTGGCTAGATTCCCAACTACGGATTTGAAGCAGGCCCACGTCTCACCCACACCTACTCACTCGAACCAAACCAAGGGCCCCGTAAAATCTTCTCCCACACCTACTCACTCGAACCAAACCAAGGGCCCTATAAAATATTCTTGGTATAACTATGGAGGCATCGTGGTTATCTCTTTTCAAGACAAGAGGAGCCTAGCCGGTCATTTTTTTTTCAAGCTCCCAATTACGCCTCCCTCCAAACCTGTCTAGAGATCTCAAATAAATAATGAATACTCATTCAAGAATCCGTTTTACATAAAACTAATTCTTTATTTTCTTGATTAAATAGTTAAAGTAAAAATAGATTTACCATAGGTACTTACTAAGGTTGAGTAGGTCGTGTTTGATCAATTAGTGAGCCCGCTGCTGTATTGATCCAAATTAATGTAATTAATGTATTGGGAAGCAAAACGATAGAATGTATTAGAAAACAAATGGATAGTTTAAAGTTTCAAAGGATTATATTTATATAAAAATTAAATTATACTTAAAATATGGAAAAATTTTCCTCATATATTTAGAGTTTTTATTTTATTTTAAATCTAATTTTAGTTTTTTTTTTTTTTTTTGGGTTAATGTGTTGGAAAAAGAAAAAGGGAGTTTAATGTTTAAAAAGATAATAGAAACTATAAATGTTAAAGCTTGAGAAGAAAAAAGTTAAAATACTAAGATTTGAAAATTTAACTAAAATTGTTTATATTGTCACTTTCATAGTTTAATCATATATGTAAAAATATTTAGTGTAAAATGTTTTTAACTTTTTTAAATAAAATTATATTTTTAATAATAAATATGAATTCATATTTTTTTAAAACTTTGAAAAATAAAATTATATAAATTTAATAACTTAAAATTACAATTTTCTTAATTAATTTTTTTTTTAATAAAATTAACTTATACAACTTTAAAAATATATATATTATTATTTTTTATTTATAATATCATTATTATTATTTTTCTTTATAATACAATTGCAAGAATTTGAATTTAATAACCACAAAACTCAACCTCATCTCTTAATTTTATTTTTTTTCTTATTTTATCGTTTTATTCATTATCCATTTTAATTGTTTTTAGACTTCAAATCCATGTTATTCAAAAAAAATTAATATATATATTAATTATAAATATATTAATATTATAGTTTTTAAAAATAAAAATCATAACACAAATAATAAATAAATCTCACTTAACTAATACAATTAAGTGTTTTTTATACCCAAACAATCAACAAATAATAATAGTGGAAAAGATCCTCATTAAGACTCTTTGGCCGTCGTGACCTTGGTGGACCAGACGGACTTTTGTTGGTGCAGCAGATGGATTTCTACTTGATGTTGTTTAAATGCAAAACCCTTGAGAAAGGGGTAATAACAAAAGATAAATTTGTATATTGAACATTGGAAAGAGAGTATTGATATTGTACTGTTTTTTATTTATATAGTGTGATTGTTTAGGTGGTGTCAATTGCATTAATTTCGTGTAGATTTTCTTAATCTTCTTACTTTTATCTTAGGTGGTGTCAATGATATGTAAATGTTTTCACTTTAATTTTGATAGTTTAAGTGTTTACTTAACATTTTCCCTTAATAATATGATTAAAGATTTTAGTCTTTCTAACCCTAATACTTTCTAATTATTTTTTTCTAAATTTATTTTAAATTTTATATAAATTAAATAATATAATAATATTAGGAATATAATAAATAAATAAATAACTGCACTCACTATTTCTTTTCAAAACTACTATTCCTTTCTAAATCTAAATCTAAAATGTTTTCTATACTTTGTAGACTATTATAAACAAAAATGAAATTGAAAACTTATTTTTTTTCTCTACATGTAAACTATCAACTGAGATTTTGAAAGATTTTATTCATCAATTAACCACTTATTTTTAAAAAAAAATCGAATTTCAACAAACTTGGCAAATTTTCTTTATTTAGACAGATTTGGTAAATATAATATATTTTAACTATTTTAGATTTTTAAAGCTTTTAGGTGAAATTTAGTAAAATATATTTGAATTAAAGTGTAATTTTTTATTTATTTAAAACCTATTTTTAAATATATATAAATAATTTATCATCCTAAAAATAGTAAAAAGACTCAATTCACTTGTAATTTCAACAAATTCCTATATAATATTACACAAATTTAAATAAAAAATATACCCTAAAATCAATTACACTAAGGCCAAATACTAACATTGAAAAGATTCAGTGAATAGAATATATTTAAAAAAAAAAATACTTATCTCATAAAATATATTAAAAAAATAAAAATCTTGCCTAATAAAATATATTGAAAAAAATATGTATCACCAGAACAAGTAGAAAAAATAGATAAAACAAAAAGTTATAAGGTTATTAGATTAGCATATCAAGAAAACTTGCCCAGACTTGAACCAGGATTAATGGCGCCCACTGAGTCTTCCAAGATGAATGTACATGTTTGTTTCATATAATCCCAACCTTCGGAGTTGACTTCAGAACTGGCGCTTTGCCCTCTAGAGTTCGGAAGAACTGGCGCTTTGCCGTCTAGTATTCTGAAAACATCGGACACTCTCAACCTGCTCTCAGTTTCTGGATGTGAACACAATAACTCCAATTTGAGCACCTGCTCCATTCTCCATTCACACTCGTCATATATGCATTTAGCTTCCAGGTTTGGATTTCAGGATTAAAGCATTTTTCTTCACTATACTCGTGCAGGTCTTGCAAGCTTTCTATCTAGTATTTAGATCTTTTTAATGTTTAGGTATTTTTATCTCTTAAAATGATATTTATGGCTGAACATTGCAAATTACAGCGAGAAACCATTAAATTATCAAGAAACAGTTTAGCAAAAAACAGTTTTAATTATTAGCTTTTTAAACTATTAATTATTAATTTTATGGTCTAAAACACTTCAATCATCTAACATTCTATTCAATGGTGCAAACCAGTACACAGTGGCAGCTAGGAAAGTTATTTTCAAATAAAAAGGCCTGATCAGTTGAGTTTATTAATTTTTTGGGTTTATAATAATAATTTTTTGATTTATTGATTCATTAGATTTCTAATATTAATAAATGTTGTTGATATATCTCTAAGTGTATTTATTAATCACATTTATTATTCTTAGTTCTATGATGGATATAAGTTTATCAAACACATTTATTAATATGTTTGTGGTAGTTTATCTTCTATGGTCGAATTTGAAGATTATCAAGTACTAATAAAATTGTTTTTTTTTAAATAATTTTGTAGTGATTCACAATGTGTTTAATTATTATTTAGAATTTAGATTATTAATTTATTTTTATTTATTTAAATAAAATGAGTTTTTAAAATTAATAGCATAGAATCATGCAATGGTAACCTGCCTCTTTAATTACAAGTGTAATAGTTAAAAAAACAAATTAATTAGCTGTGACAGCCTCATTAAGAATTAACTAGCATTAACTAGTTAAAAAAATTTGTTTATTGTATTTCCTGACAAGAAAGACTTTATGGTTATGTTTTGAGACAAAATTACTATTTTATTTTATTTTATTTTTGAATTTAAAAGGAGAAACCAATGAATGGAAAGAAAATCTCTAAAAGTTGTTGGTGATAGTTTCTCAGAATAGGTGGTGGTTGGGGACAGCAGAAAAAAAGTTACCCTCTCGTCAATGGATAAATTTGGAATCCAGGAGAGGAGAGGGGGTTCTGAAAAACTTGGCAAGAAAAAGGGGAAAGTATTTTTCTATAGCTGAAAACACTAGTTGAAAGTATCTTTCTGAAACCCTTGAAAAGGCCAGAATCTGTGTGTGACTGGAAGGGGCTGCCAGAGGTCACAACAGAGTATATTCCACTATTATTCCCGTGGCACCGACCTGGATTCTAAAGCTAGGGGGAAAGTGGAGGACGTAATTGCCTCACTTGGATGGTTGGGAGGACCACAGCTTGAGGAAATCGATTTTCAGTTCCAGATAAGTATGCAGAACTGAAGTTTAAGTAGGTTACAGGCTAAATGTGTGTTTAAAGTTATTTATTTAAAAACCATGTGACTGGTTAACTATAATTATACTTTTTCTTTTCTGAAGGATGAGATAATGTAGTACAGTTAGAATCTGTTAAGCTTTCTCCGAGTAGAAGAATGTATATCTGTGCAATAATAGAGCAGGTGCTTGATTTTATTATTACTATTTATCTGTTGTGTTAAAGGAAAAGAAAGAACGGAAGAAAAGAAATAAATCAATTCTGTAAGTATTTATTTCTGCTACAATATGCATATATCTAGAAGATCTTTAAAATCTTCTACAGGAAATATATTGCATCGTAAATAAACTAGCAAACTAAAACTCATCACTGGAACAAGTGCAGTAATACTCTGAAATCATTTAAAAGAGAATAGTAGCATGCGTGAACACGGAAGAATAACCAGGCCCGAGGCTTGAGGTGCTGGGATGGGGCCGAAACCCTACCAAGCCCTCACCTCAGGAAAAAACTTAGAAGAGAGGTGACTATACGCGGTCTTTATTTGGTGGACCGGTCACCTTAAAGGTAAACTATGCAAGGTAAGGATTAAACAGTAGGTCGACTAGAAATGATAACTATTCGACACGCTGATAATACGGAATATGAAGATAAATAAACAACTAACAAAGAAAAATCTAAAACCCTCCTTTGGCGATAATGCGTAAAAAGGAAAGATTTCAAATGCTGTAGCATTTCTTGTGAAACAGAAGCAAAATCTCGTATTAAAATTCCTTACAACATTTCAGGGATGGTCATTAAAACACATCAGTAACAAAAGATTACATAACATCGATTCTTGCTCGGAGTGCCATTACCTGACAGAGAGTTTGCATGGCAATAACGCTGTGAACCAAATCAACATGAAATAAGCGGAATTAAAACAAGAGCTCCGGTAAACGAATTAACAAAACCCTCAGGGATTTACATATAAGACAAACAGAGGCCAAATTTGGCGGCTCGGAGCCGAATTGCAAGAGAAATGTCCAGAACTAGAAACCGCTTACAAGTATATGAATATAGCCATGGTATTATCAAACTTAATGTATTAGAATACTGTAGAATTACAAGAAAAACTAGCATTAAGCATGACCAAAACCCTAAATCGGGAATGAGTAAAAGCCTGATTTCATTTCAAAGAAAAACTAAAAACCATGCTGGAACTGCTAGAGAACCTTCATTACGATTCAAGGTACCTGTGGCAGATGAAACAGATTTTAGCCGCAGCTAAGTGATGAGGTAAGGTTTAAGGATAGATCTAAAGCAATCCCACTCACCTGCAAGACACAAATAAAATGAAACCCTGTTAAAAGATGAAGCATCGTAAAGTTGCGCGAAAACCCTAAACCCCACCGGCAGTATATGAGAAGCTTACCTGCAAGACTACGCCTTGTAAACCCTGGCAGGTGACAAAAGAGAAGTTAAACGCAGGTGAAGGGAAATTCTGCAAAAAAACTGGGAATCACAGTTTTTTCTCGCCACAACTAAAAAGGGACAGCTGAAAGGCGAGTACCTTCCAGTCGTCGCCTTACTGGCCAAAAGCATAACCTCATTTCCGAAACATCATCCATCGCATACTGTATGAAAAGGAGAATAAAACATAACCTGTGAGACTTTCCAGGTCCTGAATAAAACATACAGGAAAAACATGAAATTACAATGAAAACTTTTGAAACCAAGACGAAGACGGGATAGAAGTGGTAGGGCGAACATCGTATACCTCTTTAAATCGGGATTTCCATGACAGAGAAGCCGACGAGGAGAAGATTTCTCCTATCGCACCATGGGAGAACTCCAGTTTCCATAACAGGAGAGATAGCCGAATAACTCCAGACTAAACCTGTTTCCCTTGCAAATGTCAAAGAACTCGAGGCTTAACTACAGCTGCCACCATTGATAATTTCCGAGTACTGAAACACCGTGGGGAGTGACGCTTGTGCCTCGACACAAGAGAATTCAGTGCCAGGTGGCCAGATCAACAATCAATTACCAATCTTATAATTAAACGTTACAACAGGAGGGATCATCCCTCATTAAACGCTATAAGTTTGGCGCGCCAGAATATTACTTCCTTAATTAAATGTAGACAAAAAAATCCGGAAGCATATATGGTATGTATAAGGTGCGCTCTTTGGAGCCACCGATAACATTAGCAAACCATAAGAATAATTCCATGGGTTAATGCGAATCTTAAATTTCAACGTTAATATGGATTCCAAGTTTATGCATATACAAACTTTCACATCATGCTCTATTTTATATGTAAAACGATGTAAATTGCATGGTTCCATGGCAGCTGTGGAACAAAATTTAGTTGAGTGGTAGATTTTTTTTATTGTGTGTAAGTTTTGTTGGTTAATGACAGTGACATTAGCAAATACTTAAAAATAAAAATTTAGCAAATACCCATACTTTAGTGTTGAATTAATTTATTGAAATGTTAAGAAAATATTATTAAACTTAATAACCCTGGGTTCACATAACCTCTTTCTTGACCTTCATTCTTAATTTTCCTAAGTTTTATTTTATATTTTTATTTCTGAATGGCTACATGAACTATTAACTACTATTCTAGATTCATCTTAACTCAGGATTTATCAAGCGCCAAAAGGGAACTTCTCTAGGTGCAAACCTCTTTTTTGAGTGCAAAACTTGAGGAAAGATTTGCATCTGGATTGTTTGATCTCTCTCGGGGCTTCATTTAGTCAAGTTTTAGTCATGTGAGGCAAATGAAAATCTGTCGAACATATGATTATTTTTATCAATAATATGTAAATATATCTCATATTAATATACTAATTTTAAATATGCTAAATATGTCTGAGATTTATGTCATTTTAATTTTAAACTTGCTTAGTTACCTTAGTTTGTTGAGATGATAAATATTTTTAATCTCTTTAACGATGAAAAATGATGAAATAAAAATTTTTAATGCACAGTGACAATGTAATAATGTTGAATGATAGAAAATGTGAATAATAAGAATTTATTAAATTACAAATATCCTTCATTGTGATGAATATCAAACTATTTTCTTCTACTATTCTTATTGTCACCCTTGTTAGTTTTGTCATCTTTTCATTTCGATTATATGAAAAGGACACTTGAAATCGTCAACCAATTAAATATTTATCTCAATCTATTGTATTAAATATCATACTTTGTCTCTCTTTCTCTCCAATATTAATAGCTTCAATTACTATAACAAAAAAAATCAATGTACATTGTCAATAATATTTTGTGCTTACACTATGAAAAGGAGACTTGAAATCATAAACCATTTAAATATTTAGCTCGATCTATTTTATTAAACATCATACTTTGTCTCTCTTGCTCTCCAATTTTACTAGCTTGAATTACTATAACAAAAAAATCAATGTACATTGTCAATATTTTTTTGTGCTTACACTGAAATCAATCTTCCCTTTTAATCCAATCACTTTAAAATTAATGTACGATCATACATCCAATTACATCAAATCAGAAATCAACATCTACATTGAAATCAACACATCTAATGGAACCAATCAAATAAGATTAGAAAACAACATCTACATTGAAATCAATGCATCTAATGCAAGTAATCAAATAGGATTAGATATTAACATCTACACTCAAATCAATGCATCTAGTACAAGTAAGAAAATAGGATTGGAACTAACATCTACACTGAAATCAATGCATCTAGAGCAAACAATCAAATAGGATTAGAAATCATCTACATTGAAATCAATGCCTCTAGTGCAAGCAGACAAATAGGATTATAAATCACTATCTGCACTGAAATTAATGCATTTAGTGCAATAAATATTCTTCCATCCCCCCCCCCCCCCCCCCCCCCCCCCGCCACACACAGACATATACATCTCTCCTTCTTTGTCTCTCTATATCACCTCCGCAAACACACATTCTCTCTCACTCCATATCTATTAATCTCTATGTCCCTCCCTCCCTCTCGCCATATCTCTCTTATTCTCTCTCTTCACCTTCCATATATATCTTGAACCCTCTCTCTCTCTATATATATCACCCCCAAAACATACACTCTCTTTCTCCAATCTATCTATTTATCACTCCCTCCTCCTCTCTCTCTCTCCCCCTTCTGCTCGTCTCCACTTATTCTATCTCTCTTCCCTGTTATTTCCCTCTCTCCCTTTCTTTCCATATTCCTTATCACTCTCTCTCTCTCTCTCTCTCTCTCTCTCTTTCCACCTTTCTCTCTAATAATATTGTATAACAAATCAATGCATTTAGTGCAAGAAATCAAATAGGATTAGAAATCATATACATTGAAATCAACACATTTGGTGAAAGTAATAAATTATAATTAGAAATCAACATCTACATTGAAATTAATGCATCTAGTGAAAGCAATCAAATAGGATTAGAAATCACCATCTACACTGAAATAAATTCATTTAGAGCAAAAAATAAAATAGGATTAGAAATCATCTACATTGAAATCAAGGCATCTAGTGCAAGTAATAAAATATAATTATAAATCAACATATACACTAAAAAAATGCATCTAGTGCAAGTAATAAAATATGATTAGAAATCACCATCTATACTGAAATCAATGCATCTAGTACAAGAAATATTCTTCTCTCTCTCTCCCCTCCATATATATCTATATGTACCTCTATCTCTACTTCTTTGTCTCTTTATCCCACCACCCTAAACACACACACTCTCTCACTCCATATCTATCAATCTCTTTGTCCCTCCCTCCTTCTCTCCATCTCTCTCTTCTTCCTTCTCTTCACCTTACATCTATAATGCTTTCTTCCTCTGTCTCTATATACCATCCCAAAAACATACACTCTTTTTCTCCAACCTATCTATCTATCACTCCCTTCTCCTCTATGATTAGGAGATCATATCTTATGCTCAAAAATTAAAGTTCTCAAAATAGGTCTGAACGTGAGTGACCGGAAAGGTCTCGTCGTTGCGATTCCAATGCCATTAACGGTTCGAAAAATCAATGTAATATGAGGAAGATATCGCGTTCTGTCTGTTTTTAAAAACAACAAAATTTTGTGACTGGATGCCTAGTCAACATGAAGATACAGTCAACAGGTATATACTTGGAATATTCCATTTTTACTAAACCAACAGGATCGTGCCACCTGGCTCAATCTGGGTTGTTGGATGTTGGTGGTATGGAGGAATTTGGACCGTTGATGGTTTTTGTAACTTGGCCAATGGATGAGTGACACATGTCAAGCTCGCAGGCCACCACATGTCCTTAGGATGGTCTATTAAAATTTGTTTGAGGCTACAGGAGTCGAACCTAAAACCTTGGGCATGGGCTCGAACGGCTTGACCAGTTCTCCTATGAAGTGTTTATTACCTCTATAGGGAGCCACTTCTAATTAAACGTTATAAATTTTTACATTGGGGGCTTGGGAGTCCATCCCCAAAGGGATAGTTGCCCTCTCATGTGGCCTTTCACACAAAAATGTGGCCTCCACTCTAACCACAACAGAAAAATCAACTGTCGGTGACATTCCAGTTCACATGACAGAGTTTGAAGAACATTTTCAGTTAACAGTTGTGATAACTGTAACCTTCGATAGGTGGTGATGACCTGTCACATGGTGGGTTTCAAATTTTTATTGTTACGGTTTCGAAATAATGACACTCTCGGTTCTGTCATATTACACAAAGTTTTCAATGGTTAACAAGTGGAGGTTATGGCAGGGTGGGTATGTGACCACCTTGCCTCTAAACTTTAACGATAATGTTAACCGTCCGACCATTTCTGGAGCGTGCACCTAAAATTTAGGGTTTGCCATCAATTTAACTTAAATTAACTACTTGTCTCCACATTTAGTGGAGCTTTTCTAGCTGTCATTGGAAAAATGCATTGGGAGGTCAATTTTCGACCAATTTTGGTGAAACAAGAGTCTACCTAGACTAATTTCAGCATTATGGAGCCATTGGTGCAGATAAAAAATCCATTAGAGGTCTGTGAACATATGTAATTTAAAATTTTGAGCATAATGATAAAGAGAGACATTCCATTGGGAGCTGGACCAACAGATGTAGCCCAGGAGGGGTGAGCAGCTTCATCATGCCTATTGTGTAAAACTTATGTGTGAATGTTTTTCTCTGTTATTCACTGTTGTTCAGTGTTTTTAAGGCTTATTTACATGCTTAAAGTTCACTAATTCATCTAATTTTCATGGTTAAAACTCTCATTCCTTAAGAAAACATATGGAAACAATGTGTACATGTTTATATCACTCAAAGGACACTTAGCACAACAGAACTAATACACTCCTTTCAGATCAAGTTGGTATCAGAGCTAGAGTTTTATCTCTAGTTTTTTATGTGCAAGGATTTGTTAATTGTTTGCGAAGGTTTTCATGCTTACTAGGCTCAAGCTTAAGAGAGGAGAAGGCAAATTGGTGGAAGAAAGAGGTTCTCAAAGTGAGCCACAACAAAGGAGGGAAATATTGCCACATTCTCCACCACCTAGTTCACCTCCAAGAGAAGTAGAAGCAACATCAAGCATGCCTCGAGGAGAAGAAGAAACCCATGAAGAGATGGATCCCAAAGAGGAAGAAAGAGTGTCCAGGAAATAATTCCTTGACATGACTGAAATGGTGAGAGTCCTTTATAACGAAAGGAATGAAAGAATAGAAGGAGAAGGATCCAAACTTCATAAGGAAGGTCAGGGATCATCAAGAGGTGACAATGATGAATACAAATCAAAGAAGGGAAATGGAGGAAATGGGGGGAGTGGAAAATCACCATCATCACCCTGATATTCATCATCATCATCCTCTACTTCATCTTCAGTACATCAACCATCTAAGTCAAAGAACATTGGTAAAAGTCCTTTTCTAATACTGGATGTTAAGTTTGAACTACCAATGTTTAATGGTGAAGTCAATGCAGAAAAATTTGATATTTGGATTAGGAAATTGGGGGTTTATTTGAGAATTCACAATCTTCATGATGATGAAACAAAAATCCAACTAGCTTCATTGAGGATGGAAGGTGCATCTCTTGTTTGGTGGGAAGCCAAGACAAAGGAGGAGATCAAAAAGCATGGTAAGATTATTCTATCATGGACTGATTTCATTACTGCAATAAAACAAAATTTTTATCCATTAGCTCACATGCATAAAGTCATCATGAATTGGCAAAATTTTAAACAATTGAAAGGACAAAATGTACAATACTACACCCAAGAATTTAGGAGAAGCAATCTCTTATTAGGGGTATATTTGCAGAGTGAAGATACTTTGCTCAAGTATATAGGGGGCTTACATAGCTACCTTAGAGATATTATCCTCATGTTTAATCATACAAGTCTAGATGAGGTATGTGTTCAAGCCACACATCTAGGAGCTAGAGGGAAAAATAGTTTTGAAGAGGGTAGAAACAAAACTTTTAAGGGGAAAAACAAAGAGAAGACCTCAAAATGAAAAGGAAAAAAGAATGCATCTGTCAAGAAAGAGGGAGAGAAAGATTTTTGTAAACATTTCTCAAGAGATGGCCATGAAGAGAAAAATTGTTGGAAATTACATCCTGAAAAGAAACCCAAATTTAACAAAAATAAAGGGAAGCAGAAAACTGCAGCTACAACTCAACATGACTTAGAAGAGGATTTAGGTGATGAAACTAAAATTATAACCATGGGATTGAAGAACATGAAGGGGAAATAAATTGAAACAAAACCTAGCATTACTACATCAAATTGTCACATAGAAGCTCCAAATGAAGAAGAAAGAATTGAACTGTTTCATGTGAGGGTCATATCCAAACATACCAAGATTGATACATTGTTTGACAATGGTTCACAAGTGAATTTAACCTCTAAAGACTTGGTCAAGAAACTTAAACTTGAGACCATTCCAAATCCAAAGACATATTCACTTTGGTGGATTTGTAAGGATGAAAATTTACAGGTTTCGAAGAAGTTCATATTGCGCTTTGCAATAACTACACATTTTGTTGACATAGTTGAATTAGATGTGGTTCTGCTTGATATTACAGGTATTGTATTGGGCAGTCCTTAATTTTATGACAGGAAAGATATCTTCCATTGGCATGAGAACAAATACCATTTATTCAAATATGGAAAGGAGTACATTGTTAGAGCACATAGCAAGAAGAGGAATATTGCAATGGTAAGTGCTGGACAAGTAAAATGGCTAGTGAATTCAAGAAAGAATTTTTTTCTTCTAATGATTTAGCCTAAAGCTAAAGCTAATCATGAGTCATTTGAATATTTTGATCCTAATTTGAAATCATATTTATATGATGTAGTTGATTCACATCATGAGATGTTTCAGGAGCCAACATGATTGCCTCCTAAAAGGGAGATTCAACATGAGATTCTGTTTCAATAAGATTTTCCTCTTCCAAACATCGACATGTATCACATTTTGATAATGGAGAATGCTGAAATAAAGGGGAAAATCAAGGACTTTTTGGACAAGGGACTCATATGGCGAAGAACTTTGCCATGTCGTTCACCCATAGTCTTGATTAAGAAAGATGGGACTTGGTGCATGCGTGTCGACTTCAAAGCTTTGAAGAAGATAACGGTAAAGAATCGATACCCACTCCCAAGGATAGATGATTTTTTAGATCAGATGAAAGAAGAAAAGTATTTCACTAAGTTAGATTTACGAAGTGGATATCATCAAGTAATAATTGTAGAAAGTGATATATGGAACACTGCATTCGAAACTAAACAAGGACTCTTTGATTGGTTGGTTATGTCGTTTGGTTTGTGTAATGCACCAACGACTTTCATGTGTGTTATGGATAATTTTTTGCATCCATTTATTGAGGACTTTGTGATTGTGTATTTAGATGATATACTCATTTTCATAAAAACAAGAGAAGAGCATTTCTTGCATGTAAAGAGGGTAGTTGATGTTTTTAAGAAAGAGAAATTATTTCTTAAGATGTCTACGTGCGAATTTGGAAATAATTCTCTGGTTTCTTTAAGACGCATTATAGGAGGAGGCACATTGAGAATTGATACTTCTAAAGTGGAAGCCATTATGAATTGGCCCACTCCCAAATCAGTAACCGAGGTAATAAGTGTCTTATGCGCAGCTCAGTATTGGAGAAAGTTTATTGCTAACTTTTCTACCATAGAAACTCCTATGCATGGAATGACAAGTGTCAAGAAAGGCTTCCAATGGGGATGCAAACAGAAGCAATATTTTGAAGCTTTAAAAGATAATATTAATTCAGCTCTGGTCCTTGCATTATCAAATTTGAGACAACGATTCGAGAGACAGACCGATGCTAGTGATTATGCCATGAGCACAATACTTTTGCAGCATGGTAAGCCTATCGCTTTTCATTCTAAAATATTAAATGGTGCTATAATCAATTATCCAACATATGACAAAGAGCTATATGCATTGGTACAAAGCGTCAAGAAGCAGAAACACTACTTGATGGGAAAAGAGACGATTATTCATACCAATCACCAACCGCTACAGTACTTCCAGTTGCAAACAAAATTGTAGCAGTCATGACATTTCAGGTGGATGGGATTTCTTCAAAATTTTCACTTGGTTATAAGGTACATGAAAGGTATTTTCAATAAATTTACTGATATTCTTTCAAGGCCAATTATAAGTGCTTCCACTTTTCTTAAAAATGATTCTATTGTACATGAGAGTTACATAGAACACTATGCATCTGATAATGATTTTAAAGATGTGTATGTTAGTTTGATTGAATGAAATCAAGCTGAGGAAAATGATTATCACATGCATAATAATTTTTTTTTTCATTTGGGAAAATTGTGTATACCATAAGGAGAGAGACCTAATCTCATGAAAGAGGCTCATTCGTCTCTTATTGTTGGTCACTTTTGGGTAAAAAAAATAGTGGCGCATCTACAAAGGTATTGTTATTGGCCTCACATGATAGATAGTGTGTCATGTTTTATAAGAGGATGTTCTATGTATGCAACAAGAAAGCCTAGAAATAGGATAACTGGGTTGTATACGCCACTACCGGTACCATCAAGGCCATGGGAGAATGTCTCCATGGACTTTGTTGGAGGTCTACCTATGTCAAGAAAACATTGACAAGTGTGAAGAAAGGCTTCCAATGGGGATGCAAATAGAGGAAATATTTTGAAGCTTTAAAAGATAATATTAATTCAGCTCTGGTCCTTGCATTATCAAATTTGAGACAACGATTCGAGATACAGACCGATGCTAGTGATTATGCCATGAGCGCAATACTTTTGCAGCATGGTAAGCCTATCGCTTTTCATTCTAAAATATTAAATAGTGCTATAATCAATTATCCAACATATGACAAAGAGCTATATGCATTGGTACAAAGCGTCAAGAAGAAGAAACACTACTTATTGGGAAAAGAGACGATTATTCATACCCATCACCAACCGCTACAGTACTTCCAGTTGCAAACAAAATTGCAGCAATCATGACATTTCAGGTGGATGGGATTTCTTCAACATTTTCACTTGGTTATAAGGTACATGAAAGGTATTTTCAATAAAGTTACTGATATTCTTTCAAGGCCAATTATAAGTGCTTCCACTTTTCTTAAAAATGATTCTATTGTACATGAGAGTTACATAGAAAACTATGCATCTAATAATGATTTTAAAAATGTGTATGTTAGTTTGATTGAACGAAATCAAGTTGAGGAAAATGATTATCACATGCATAATAATTTGTTTTTTCATTTGGGAAAATTGTGTATACCACAAGGAGAGAGACCTAATCTCATGAAAGAGGCTCATTCGTCTCTTATTGTTGGTCACTTTTGGGTAAAGAAAATAGTGGCGCATCTACAAAGGTATTTTTATTGGCCTCACGTGATAGATAGTGTGTCACGTTTTATAGGAGAATGTTTTATGTATGCAACAAGAAAGCCTAGAAATAGGATAACTGGGTTATATACGCCACTACCGGTACCATCAAGGCCATGGGAGAATGTCTCCATGGAATTTGTTGGAGGTCTACCTATGTCAAGAAAACAACATGATTATCTTTATGTAGTTCTGGATAGATTCAGTAAAATTTCTATACTTATGCCATGTAAGAAAATCATTACTGCTGAAAAAACTGCTGAACTTTATTTTCAACATGTATGGGTTCATTTTGGTTTGCCAACTTCTATTGTTAGTGACAGGGATTCCAAATTCGTTGGGAATTTTTGGTCCAATATTTGGAAGATGATGGACACAAAGTTGAAAAAGAGTATTTCTTTTCATCTGCAAGCTGATGGGCAAACCGAGGTGGTGAATAGAATATTTGTGCATTTATTGAGAGGATATTGCAACAAAAATCCCAAGTTGTGGGATGAACAACTGCATTACATTCAACACGCTTACAATCGGGCGAAGCACTCTTCTACAAATACGTCACCTTTTGAAGCCTGCTTTTGGTATTTTCCAAAGTCTCCATTATAATTCATCTATGAGAAGGATGTTACAATTGATAGGCATAGTGATATTGACAAAGCTCGAAGTTTCATTGAGAAAATTCAGATTATTCATCAACAAGTTCAAGAACAACTTGAGAAAAGTCAAAGCAAGTATAAGGAGAGGCATGACAAACATAGAGTTGATAAAAAGTTTCAAGAAGGAGATGAAGTATGGTTGCACATAAAAAAATAAAGGATGCAAGGAGAAGGTAAAAGGCTCAAGCCTATTCGTTATGGTCCATTCAAGATTATTAAACAAGTTGGTAATAATGCATTTCAACTTGACTTGCCTTCATATATGCAAATGTATTCCATTGTCAATGTGCAGAATTTACGTTTGTATGAGCCTCCTTTGATTGATGATCAAGGGAGTGATATTCAGTTTCCATCAATAATAGATTTCTCACCAAAATTTCTAGCCAAGCTCAAGGAAGACGCCATTCTTAACAGAAGGACACACACTTCTAAAAGGGGAAGTGTCGAATATCTTCTGATTGGGCTCAAGGGTAGAAAACTAGGTAAGGCAAGATGGATGGAAGTGGAAAATAGTGGCACATCTACAAATGCATTTTTATTGGCCTCACATGATAGATAGTGTGTCAGGTTTTATAAGAGGGTGTTCTATATGTGCAACAAGCAAGCCTAGCAATAGGAAGCTTTGGTTGTATACGCCACTACTAGTACCATCAAGGCCAATGGGAGAGGGTCTCCATGGAATTTGTTGGAGGTATACCTATGTAGAGAAAACAACATGATTATCTTTATGTAGTTGTGGATAACTTCAGTAAAATTTGTATACTTTTTCCATGTAAGAAAACCATTACTGCTAAACAAACTGCTGAACTTTATTTTCAACATGTATGGGTTCATTTTTGTTTTGCAACTTCTATTGTTAGTGGCAGTGATTCCAGATTCATTTGGAATTTTTGGTCCAATATTTGGAAGATGATGGACACAAAGTTGAAAAATAGTATTTCTTTTCATCTGCAAGCTGATGGCCAAACCGAGGTGGTGAAAAGAACCGTTGTGCATTTATTGAGAGGATATTGCAACAAACTTCCCATGTTGTGGGATGAACAACTGCATTACATTCAGCATGCTTACAGCCGGGCGAAGCACTCTTCTACAAATACTTCACGTTTTAAAGCCTGCTTTGGGTATTTTTTGAAATCTCCATTAGACTTCATCTATGAGAAGGATGTTGCAATTGATAGGCATAGTGATATTGACAAAGCTCAAAAGTTCATTGAGAAAATTAATATTATTCATCAACAAGTTCAAGAACATCTTGAGAAAAGTCAAAGCAAGTATAAGGAGAGGCATGATAAACATAGAGTTTATCACAAGTTTCAAGAAGGAGGTGAAGTATGGAACATAAGAAAAGAAAGGATGCAAGGAGAAGGTAAAAAGCTCAATCCTATTCATTATGGTCCATTGAAGATTATTAAACAACTTCATAATAATGTGTTTTAACTTGACTTGCCTTCATATATGAAAATGTATTCCATTGTCAATGTGGAGAATTTACGTTTGTATGAGCCTCATTTGATTGATGATCAAGGGAGTGATATTCAATTGCCATCAATAGAATATTTCTCACCAGAATTTCTGGACGAGCTCAAGGAGGATGCCATCCTTGACAAAAGGACGCACACTTCTAAAAGCGGAAGTGTCTATTATCTTCGGATTGGGCTCAAGGGTAGAAAACCAAGTAAGGCAAGATGGATGGAAGTGGAAAAGGTGACAGAGTTGCTCCTTGATCTTCTGAATAGGTGATTAAAGTCCTTTGGGGTCCCAAAGCTTCCCAATGGGGAGGTGTGATCAGGAGATCATGTCTTATGCTAAAAAGTGAAAGTGGTCGAAACAAGTCTGAACTTGAGCGACCAAAAAGGTCTCATCCTTGTGATTCCGGTGCCATAAACGGTTCGAAAAACTGATATCATATGAGGAAGATATCATGTTCTTTCCGTTTTTCCAAACAACAAAATTTTTTGACTGGATGCCCAGTTAGCGTGCAGGTACAGTCAGCAGGTATATACTTGGAATATTTCATTTTTACTCAGCCAACAGGGTCTTGCCACATGGATCAATGTGAGCCGTTGGATGTTGCTGGTATGAAGGAATTTAGACTGTTGATTGTTTTTTTAACTTGGCCAATGAATGAGAGACACGTGGCAAGCTCGCAGGCCACCACCTGTCCTCAGGATGGTATATTAAAATTTGTTTGAGGCTACAGGTATCGAACCCAAAACCTCGTGCATGGGCGTGAACGGCTTGACCATTCCGCCGATGAGGTGTTTCTTTCCTCTATAGGGCACCACTGCCAATTAAAAGTTATAAAGTTTTGCATTGGGGGCTTGGGAGTCTAGCCTCGAAGGGCAAGCCCCTCTCTCATGTGGACTTGTGCCCAGAAAGGTGGCCTTCTCTCTAACCACAACAGAAAAATCAACCATTGGCGACATTCCAGTTCACATGACGGAGTTTGAAGAATAGTTTCAGTTAACGGTTGTGATAACCGTAACCTCCGATGAGTGGTGATGACCTGTCACATGGTGGGTTTCAAAGTTTTTTTTTTACGGTTTCGAAATAATGACACTCCCAGTTCCGACATATTACATGGAATTTTCAACCGTTAACAAGCGAAGGTTACAGTGGGGTTGACATGTGACCACCCTGCCTCTAAAATTTAATGTTAAGCTTAAACGTCCGACCATTTTTGGGGCACCCCTATAAATTTTATGGTTTGCCATCAATTTAACTTCAGTTAGCTGCCTCTCTCCACATTTATTGGAGCTTTTATACCTGTCATTGGGAAAAATGCATTGGGAGGTCAATGTTCAACCAATTTTGGTGAAACAAGAGTATACATAGACTAATTTGAGCATTCTAGAGCCATTGGTGCAGAGAAAAAATCTATTACAGGCCTGTAAACATATGTAATTTACAATTTTGAGCATAACAGAAAAGAGGGACATGCCATTGGGAGCTGGACTAGCAGATGTAGTGCAGGAGGGGTGAACTGCTTCATCATGCCTACTGTGTAAAACTTATGTCTGAATGTTTTTATCTGTTATGCAATGTTGTTCAATGTTTTTAAGGCTTATTTACATGCTTAAAGTTCACTAATCAATCTATTTTTCATGGTTAAAACTCTCATTCCTTAAGCAAACATACGGAGACAATGTGTACATGTTTATATTACTAAAATGACACTTAGCACAACAGAACTAATACACTACTTTCAGACTACTCTCCCTCTTCCCCTTCTCTCCCTCTCCCCCACTTCTATCTCTCTTGCCTCATGTTGTCCTCTCTCCCTCTATTCCCATCTTCCTTATCACTCCCTCTCCCTCTCTCCACATTTCTCTCTCTATCTCTTTCTTATTACCTCCCTCTCTCTTTCCCTCCAACTCAATCTCTCTTTCCCTACCTCTCTCTACTCTCTCTCTCTCTCTCTCTCTCTCCAAATCTATTACTATATGAATCTATCTCTCCTTCTCTCCCCCTTTCTCTCCATATCTCCTTATTTGTCTCTTTATCTCACCCCCAAACATACATACTCTCTCTCTATCTCTCCCTTGTCACTCCATCTCTCTCTCTAGTTATCACTCTATATGTATTTCTTCTTCCCTACATGTCTCCCCTTTAAACTCCATCTCTCTTTCCCTCCCTGTCTCCCCCTTAAACTCCATCTCTCTATCCCTCCCTCTCTCCTCCTATATCCCTCCACCTCTCCTCCTCTCACTCAAGTACTCTCTTTCATCCTTTGTCTCTCTCCCTTTCTCTCCTACCCCCCTCTCTCCTCCCCCATCTCTGTGTGTGTGTGTGTGTGTGTAAAATCCTCTCTCTTCCCCCATCACTCTCTTCCTATATCTTTCCCTTCCTTTCTCTCCCTTTCTCTCCTACCTCCCTCTATCTTCTTCCCTCTTTCTCTCGCTCTCTCTCTCTCTCCCTTCGTCTCTCTCTCTTACATCCAATCCTATCTCTATGTCTTTATATTTTCCCTCTAATTCTCTCTCTTCCCCCATCTCTCTCTCTCTTTCTCTCTCTCTCTCTCTCCAACTATGTTACTATATTCCTCCCTTTCTCCTTCTCTATCCTTCTCCTCATCTCTCCTTCTTTGTATCTTTATCTCACCCCTATACATATACACTCTCTGTGCATCTGTCCCTTGTCACTCCCTCTCTCTCTCCACTTATCACTCTCTATGTATTTGTTCTTCCCTCCCTTTCCCACCCTCCAAATCCATCTCTATATCGCTCCATATCTATTCTCTCTATTGTCCTCTCTCTCTTCTTTCCTCTCTCTCCCTTTCTCTCATACCTCCCTCTATTTTCCCCCATCTCTCTCTATCTCTACCCTCTAATCCTCTCACTATATTCCTCCCTCTCTCCCACCTCCATATTTATGTATCCCTCTCCCTCTCTTACCCTTTTCTACCTCTCTCACTCCTCTCCCTCCCTCTCTCTCTCCATTCCTCCTCTCCTCTCTCCTTCAGTTTATCTCCATCTCTCGGTTGTCACTCCCCTTGTCTCTCCACCTCTATCAATCTATATATTTGTTCTTCCCTCCCATATACATCTAGAGTAATATATATCATGATATATTAATATATATTATAATATAAAATTTTTAATGTTGTATTAATCCAAAGTGATTATTTATTGAATAATATTAATATTATTATTTATTAATACCAATATTAAATATTTTAATAATACTAATAGTATTGATATTTTAATATTAATATTAGGGTTAATAATGTTATTTTTTGCATGGTATTACTAATAATTTGGTCCATGGTACTTGGCCTATAGTATATAATTAGATGTTGATTTCTAATCCTATTTGATATATTTTTATTTATTTACCATACCTCTTATATACATATATATATTGTTTGGCCCATGATATTAATAATAATTTGTACCATGGTATTTAGCTCATAGGCTTCACATAAATAAAAGCTCTTTTTGGAGTTTATGTTAATATAAAGAGTTTTATGGAGTAAATATAAAAAGAGCTTTTATTTATTTAGCATACCTCTGGTACATTTATATTAATATTATCTATTTACCATACCTCTTCGTATTTTAAATTTATATTGTGTCTATACATAATAATAATTAGATTTATTTGAAAATAGAATCCAAATTAAATTAAAATGTTAAATGTTAAATATTATAAAATACATTTTAAATGTTTATGTTTACTTTTAGCTGTTTAGTGTTTACGTGAGATCTACCTTTTTACATTCTACCCATTTAAATTTGCATGTTTATGTAAGATATAACCCCATGTAGAGTGTCTCCCTCTCTCTTCCCCATCTCTCTCTCTCTTTCTTTGCCCTCCAATCATCTCACTATGTCCCTCCCTTTCTCATTTCTCTCCCACCTCTATCTTTATGTCTCTCTCTCTCCCTCTCTTACCCTTCTCTACCTCTTTGACTCCTCTCCCTCTCTCTCTCTCTCTCTCTTCATTCATCCTCTCCCATCTCCTTCAATTTATCTCCCTCTCTCCCTTGTCACTCCCCCTATCTCTCCAGTTATATCATGTATGGATTTGTTCTTCCCTCCCATATATATCTAGTGTTAATATATATCATGATATATTAATATGTATTATAATATAACAAATTTAATATTTTATTAATCCAAAGTAATTAAGTTTAATTATATATATATATATATATTCCCTCGGAAAAAATTCTTTATTTTATTGAGTAAAATAACAGATCGACTTCTTCAAAAGAGGTTTTTGCATAGGCTCCTTGAGCTGTATATTTTAGTATTCGTTACGTAAGGGAGTGAAGACCCAATATTCCTCATGCTACAAAAATTTTAATTAACTGTATGTATTTACCACTGGCTCCTTAGGACACAGAGTCATCATCATAAGAGCCTGATTAGGCAAAAACTATTTTTACATCCGCTGTCATCATTTCAGATTCGTCCATGACAAAAATCGTAACCAGAAAAAACTTCCTGTTAGGCCTCAAATATGCATAGGAACACTAATATCTGGTTCGATTGCTTAACATATTTTGAATAAAAAACGTTAAATCCTGTAGGTCTCTTCATTTTTAGAAGAGTAATCTGATATCTTCAGCAATCCAGGAGGCAGAGTGAGAGCTGTTTTTGATAGAGCATCTGCTTCCATATTCAATTCCTAGTAAACGTGACTAAAAGAGAGGTTTTGAAAATCAACCATGAGTTTTTTAATACTGTGAATAATGGTTTAAAGATGTGGAGAGTGTATCTGATTATTTTTTTGTGCCCAGTCTATGACGAATTTGGAGTCACCAAAACACCGAATGGCCCTGATATTTTTTAACTTAGCCACATAAAGTACCATCCAGAGAGCAACAAGTTCAACTTTATTATTAGAGCCATGACCAGGAGCATATAAGATGTTGAGTTTAGAATCTATAGTGAGATGAAGAACAGCCCCATCACCTGTCAAAGGAGGCATATCTTGACTTGCCCCATCGAAGAATGCCCAAGGGAAGCTTGTAGAAATAGAAGGAGGGACTATAGTGCGCACCTTTATTGACTTTTGTGAGCACTTGTATTCATAAACCCACTAAGCGATTATTGCCACAGTCATCTCAATAGGAATGTGCTTCTCATTGAAAATGGCCATATTTCTAGCCCACCAAATACCATATGAAAAAAAAGCAAGGAGAGCTAAAAAAGAGCTTACCCCATGTTCTTTCCACCACTGAGTAAATATCTGTTCATATTAATTTGCAAGAGGCTGAAGGACCGAAGTGAAGGAAGAGGAGGCTCTTTTCCAAACTAAATCTGCATATGAACAATGGAAGAATAAGTGAGAAACAGATTCGACATTTTTAGCACATAAAGGACATCTACTGGGGCCTATCCATCCACGATGTTGAAGATTATCCCAGGTTAACAGTTTTTTTTTTAGAGACAGTGAGAGGACTAACTTGGATTTGATGGGACCAGGAGATTTCCACAAGGGAGTTGTCCAAGAAGGAACAAATCCTAAAAAGGAAGATTGAATTGACACTTTATAACTGAGTTTCGCAGAATAGGAACCATTTGTAGAGTGTTGTGACCATACCAATGAATATTTTTCCCCAGAATCCAAAAGAATAAAATTATTCACCAATAAAGAAATGAAGGGTTCCCATTCATAAGCACAAGAAATAGTAAGCCCCAAAGACGAGGCATTCTTCCAACCCAAGGAACCACAAACCTAAGGAGAAGATGTTGCAGCATTAGCTATAGTGAATATGTTTAATTTGTGTAGCTCTGTAAGTAAATATTGAGAGAGGAGGTAAGCATCACCTACTCCAACCCAAGGGTCTTGTCCAATGTGAACTTATTTTCCATCTCCAATTTTTTATGCCATCCATTGACCAATAAGGGAAAAGCTATGACAGTTTATTTCCAACCAATAGAGTCATTTTTATAGGACTTATTTGAAGATCTGAACCGTGAAACCAACGAATGTCTAGGGATATATTTAGCTTGCATGATCCTTCCCAAAATGGATTCTAGGCACTCTTTCAATCTCCATAATGTTTCAGAAGCAAGGGAGAGACAAAAAAGTGGAAGATTTTTGATCCCCCAACCACCCAGTTCTTTTGGAAGAGCGCGCAAGGCCCACTTAACCAGGGGGATCCCCTCCACTTTTTTACTAGCAGTCCAAAGAAAGGAAAAACATAATTTGTGAATTTTGTGGAGAATCCCTTTTGGGATTGAAGCAATAGTGGCCCAATATACAGGAATAATTTGGATAATTGCTTTTAGAAGCACCATTCGACCTCCCATAGAAAGAAAATAGTTTGTCAAATGCAGAATACGCTTTTACACTTTCTGATACAGCCACAACCAATTTTGAATGAATAAGAGTTTGGCCTAAAAGGAAAACCCAGATATTTGAAACTTGTATGCCATTCAGAAGAGGGGAAAGGGAGAGAGAGCTTGATTTTGGATAAAATATGATTCTGAATGTTATTATGAATCATTCTTGATTTGTCAATGTTTATCAGCATTCCGATAGCAGATTGAAAGAGAGAAATAATTATTTGAAGGGAAAGGGCATTTTACACAGATGCTTCACAGAAAATGAGGATATCATCAACAAAAAGGATATGAGTTAGGTATTCAATACTAGAAATATGAATGCCCTTGGGATCCCCTCTAGCTTTTTCCCGATAACATAATTGAATTAAAGCTTAAACAACTAGAAGGAACAAAAAGAGAGAGAGGGGGCATCCTTGACAGAGACCTCGGGAGGCTCGAAAAAAGGAAGAAGGAGATCCATTTATGAGAACAACAAAGGATGTTGATTCGATGCATCCCATAATCCATTCGACAACTTCGATAGCGAGAGCAATCTGAATAAGGAAAAGTCTTAGGATATTCCAATTTACTATATCATAGGCTTTGGACAGGTCTAATTTTAAAGCAATGACTGGTTTTTTGTGTAGATGGACTAAATGAAGAGCTTCCTGGGCCAAAGAGGCAACATCATGTATTTGTATTTTAAAAAGAAACCCAAATTGCTCCTCTGAGATGATGAAGCTTAAAATAGGCTTTAGATGATGGGAAATAATTTTTGAAATAATCTTATATATCAGGTTGCAACATGAAATAGGCCAAAAATCATTAAAAGTAGTGGGAGAAGAAGATTTAGGGATTAGGGAAATGAAAGTCGAGTTGATAGAGCTCAAGACTTTTCCAGATTTATGAGATTATTTTATTACTAAAAGCAGATCATCATTGATTAAATCATAAAAACCGAGATAAAATTCGATTGTAAGTCCATCAGGTGTTGGACTTTTTCCTTTTTGAAAAATTTTGAGAATATATTCAAACTCTTTCTCATCGACTTCTTTTGTGAAGGATTCATTCATCTCATTTGTAATCATCAAAGGAAATAATTGTAACACTTGTAAAATATCTTGAATGGGGCATCTTGCAAGAGTTTTAAACAAATTTTTGAAATGAGAAACATCGCAATTAGCTTTTTCTTCAAAAGTACGGGCTAGATCACCAGTTGGAGATTTGATTTCCAAGATGGAGTTTTTGTTTTTTACGATGAGCAGCAAATTGATGAAGAAAATTTGTGTTGTTGTCACCCTCATTTATCCATAGAGCCCTTCTTTTTAACTGCCATAATTGTTCCTCCTTATTTAGTAAATCTTGTCATTTTTTTCTCCAAAAAATTTAATGAATCAGACTCGCAATCTGATAGGATACCAGTGGATTTATTTTTAAATAACTCTACTATCTTATCTTCTATTGATTTGAGGGCAGATAGTTGTTTGTCTCCGTATTCTCTAACCCAAATTTTAGTGACCTTTTTTATTCTTGAAATATTTACTTCCCATAATTGCATGAAAGGAATTTGTAAAGAGGGATCAAAGTGGGACCAGTTGGAATAAATCAGGGCTCTATAATCAACCTCCAAAAGCCAATATGGATTGAATTTCAAGGGAGGAGGGGGCTTTGATTCAGGAAGAAAAAGGGATAAAACAATAGGAAGATGATCAGAAAGCCCACCAGACTCCACACGAGCATTTATGCGAAATTTCGAAGACATAAGGCAATTCGAAATAAGAAAATGATCAAGACGTTATGCAATAGCTTCATCCATTTTTCGGTTATTTCTCCAAGTAGGCTCCATATTTTTAGGATGTACATCCATTAGACCAAGAGATGTAATCTGAGATAGGAGAAAAGGGGCAAGAGGATTAGGTCTTGCAGAAGGACCCCAAATTTCATTCAGAGATAGTGTAAAATTTAAATCACCACCAATAATAATATTTGGAGTGCCATAAATTTCAGAAAATAATGAATCCAAAAACATCCACTTGTTCACAAAAGGCCCATACACATTGAGCAGGGTGAAAGAGCTGTCTGATCTGAGATCATAAATGGAAGTCTTGATGCAAGACGGGGAAAGGGGAGAGGACTAGATAGAGATGGAGGGGCTAATAGTGGTGATAAGACCTCTAGCCAACCCAGAAGCATCAATATAAATGAAATACCAATCGTTAAGACAAGGGGATATGATCTCTTGAACCCGATCTCCTGATAATTTCATTTCTTGAATAAATATAACATCCGAAGAGACATTTTGAGATAAACGTTTGAGGGCGAGCTGAGCGGGGGTGCCCCCAAGACCCCTAATGTTAAAATAAAGGATGATCATTTCGAACCCTTCTTGGGGGCATTCGATGCTTTAAGTGCCCTTGATATTGTATTATTTTTTTCGGAAAGAACATCTAAAGAGGACTGATTTTGGGCTTTTGATAAAGCCTATTTTCGTCCTAGAAGGATTTTTGGAGGAGGCTCGATGGCCAAAACTCCTTTGACAACATGATTGGGGCTGATTCGTGAAGGGGCACTAGAACATAGCTTCGCCTTATAAGGATGAGGGGAGGAAAAAACAGGGGAAGGGGGACCGAAAGAGGAAGAATTTCGTGGAGAAGGAGACATTATAGGCACTGAAGGGGGAGGGAAAGGGACATAAGGAATGTCATTTTCACAGTCAGAGGGGGGAGCCAAGGGGGGAAGAGGGGAGATTAAAGAAACATCTAAGGATTTAAAAATGTGATCAATAGGAGGAACAAATTAAGGAGAAGTGAAATAGAAGGGGGAATTCCTATGAAAGAGAGAGAGAGCACCTTCGGATTGCTGATCGGAGGAGGTTGAACTTCAACAGGAATCTCTGGTTCTGTGGTAGGAGCCGAATATGAAGGGATCTCCGAAGAGGAGGGCTTCATGCTGACTGAGGAATACTTCTTAATCTAAACTTTCTTGTACCTTTTCCGAGATAAGTCAGGGGAACTGCAATCCTGAGCCAGATGTCCAACTTGCCTACATCAAAAAAAACAGAAGGGAAGCTACCAGTAATCCAGCTTCTTAGTCCATTTGCTATTGTGCATTTCTAGAATGATGCCTTCATAGAGGCCATCTCTAACATCCAGCTCAACCAATATATTAGCACACCTCCTATCGAATTTGGTATCCCAATCCTTCTCCAGGGAAACAAAGGACCCAATTTTGTTCCCTATAGCTTCCAGAATCTCCTTCTACCAAAAAAATTGGGGCAAACCTGGGAGGATAACCCATAATTTTTATAGAAATTGAGGAGAGCGTTCCGCATTAAAAGAGACGTCCCAGTTTTGAAGAATTAAGCCAGCCGAACCCCAACACCATACTCGATCTGTAAGCTTCAGTTTATCTTCCATGGAGAAAACTTTAAATAGAAGCCACCCTCTAGATAATTGATGAAAATCGGGGGTGTATCCAAGCAGTGGCAGCCAATTTTCATATAGCTAGCTTAAAATGGATTCCCTGTTCACCATTTTTCCACAAAAACGGTCAACCAGGGCTGTATCCAAATAACCTGGGATATCAGAGAGGGGAATATCGATTCTCACAACCAGTTTTCCATGGATTACTTAGCCGAGATACTCTTCCTCTTTCGCGATGAGAGATTAGTCGAAGGCCAAATGTCATTTTAAATAAGCCCAGTCGATAGCATGGGAGGGCAGTCAACATGCTCATCATGCCTTGAGGTGGAAGGCGTCGAATAATGCTCAACCGAGAACTTGGGTAGACTTACAGAGGGCTTATCATGATCAGAGGAGGATGGCACTGAAGAAGGGAACGATGATGGAGGAGGGAACTCGACACTAGCTACCCGCTTCATGAACTCATATTGTCCTGGTAGAACAGCTCCACTCTCCGGACTGAGAGAGAAGTCTCACTCCTCACCTGCCATGGCAAAGAGAAAAATGATGAGGGAAGGAGGAGATTGGATGGAGTGAAGTACAAAAATATCCCGACCCTAAAACCCAAGCAGAACTACCCAACCCAGACAGAGTGTGGAAAAAATCACATCGAGGGATAGGAGAGAACCCCCAAGTGGGAGTGCACCGCAGAGCCGGTGCCGCAGAAATTTAACGAACAAAGGTCCTAATTATATATATATATATTAATTATAATAATTATAATAATAATAATAACAATATTACTCTTTTAATATTAATAATAGGGTTAATACTTTTTTTTTTTGCATGGTATTAATAATAATATGGTCCATAGTATTTGGCCCATAGATTTGGTATATAACTAAAGGTTGATTTATAATCCTATTTGATATATTTTTATTTATTTACCATACCTCTTTATACCTCGTTTATATGTTTTTATTTACCATACCTACTTTATAAATATCCCTTTTTTGTTTAGTTTTGTAGATATAAAAATGTTTATGGAATAAATATAAAAAAAGGTTTTACTTATTTACCATATCTATAGTTTATTTATATATCTATTAATTTACCAAACCTATGAAGTAAGCATTAAAAAGACTTAATTTATTTACTATACTTATGGTTTATTTATATTTATATTTATTTTTTTATATCTTTTCATATTTTAAATTTATGTTTTGTTTATACATAATAATAATTAGATTAATTTTTAAATAAAATCAACATTAAATTAAAAGTTTCAAATATTAAACATTAAATTTTTACATTTACATTTACATTTACATACCTAAAACATGAGATGATCTACACCCATACGGGGCCTCTCGACCAATCACAATTTTCAAATTTCATTAGCTTCAATGCTGGTGTTCTTTCAATTCATAAACATTATGACTATCTTTTGGTCATAACTGTATATATATTATTGTATTAAAATTTTAGTTATGTTATATCGTTGGACTATCACATGGTGTCGAAAACCTAATTTGTGATTGTGATGATGTTTTCTACCATGCCTAGTGGATTTGCAATGTTATTTAACATGGGATTTCTTGAGACCCGGCAGGGTCACTCGATATCATGAAAAATTGTATGTTATGGCCGTATTTATCAAACCCTCCAGAATCAACTAGTTGGCATGCATTAGTTTCTCGGCCAGATCCACGATACCTGGATGAGCTAGGGTTAGGATCAATGGTGGGGTGAGGTGAGGTGAGGTGAGGTGTCACAAGATCCACGATACCTACACAAGATTGGGCTAGGATCAATGGTGGGGATGAGGCTAGGCTATCAGTTATGGGGTAAATACCACCTCCTGTCGTGCCTCACCATCCTGAGTCACTCTCCCTCGGCTCCCGGATGAGCTCAGCAACGCCTACTATTGCAGGGTATGTAATGCTAAGCTTCTTTGTCAGACGAACTTACAAAACCGCCTAAACAATTTAGGCGATTGTGTCTTCCAAGTGTCATGGTGAGGAAATTTTTAATTCTTTTTTAAAGTTTGCCACCTGTGACTCTGCTTCAATTTTCCCAAGTCTGTAATATATTCTGTGGCTGAAAAATCACATAACTATTGTTTTATGCTCATACTGCGAGGGTCTTAAGTAATTTGGGCTTCTAGAGAACATCCGACGAGGGTTTTAGGGTTGGACAAAGGCCAATGTTGGAATGTGTTTTTCCTCATTGGCCGTCAGACAAAGTTCGACTACCACAATGGATATAAATAATATGCTCATAACCCTGAAATATTTCATTGAAGATTTAATTTCTTCCATATTCTGAATTTTTTAATATACCTGCACAGGGTCTCGAGGGTTTCGCCAAGGCCTTGGCTCTTTCCTATCAGATAAGGGTTATAACCCCATTAAGTCTCCCTAGTCTTTCTTTCATTACTTTTTCTGTATTTAACATTTTATTTTTTCTTGTGCGTATTTTTGTAGGTTTACTCTTTCTCCACTGTAGTGAATGTGGGGTTAGGGTTATAGCCTAGAAACCTTTACAAGATAAGATTAATTTCATTGCGAAATTGTATGCACCATTTTTATTTTTATTGTTTTGATAATATCAATTTAATCTAATAATGAAAACATATATAATTCATTTTAAATTAAGCATACATAATTCATTTCTTAAAATAGTGAATTAAGCATACATAATTCATTTCTTAAAATAGTTTGCATAAAGTATAGTTTTAGAGAAAGGAAAGAAGAGAAATTAATTTATAAGGCTCAACTCATAAAGAGAGTACAAAATATTGTATAAAGAGAGTAAGGCTCAACTCATAAAGAGAGTACAAGATATTGTATCATAGTCATGTGAGCAACAAAAACATAAGAAACAAGTTTTATAAGGGGTTTGCATTTCCATGGGCATGATAAGTTAGTAATAATATTTGATTTTTTTCCAAAAATCAGTTGATTAAGATTTACAAATTATCTTATGTTTTATTTATTTATTTTTAAGCACTTTTTAATCCAGAATAATACATATTACTTCCATTAACCTAACAATATAAATATTAATTATCTATTCCATAATTCTAAATAAATTAAAATATTCTAACCCACCCGTTTAAACCATTATTATTAATATAAAAATCCATACATTCCTCCAAAGTGACAAAAAAAAATAACGAGCCTTTTCTCCGCCATCGGACAATATTGTCTGCTAACCCCTCTGACTTGCATGTCTGTTTCGTCTTGCATGACGGCCTTACGATAACGCCAAATGTGGCGGAAGGACAAGGCCAATTTGGTGATAAGGAAACGTCGAAGAAAAAGACAGCAGAAATTAATATCCGGAGATTTAACAGACAGGTGTGGCAGTATCCATTTTGTCGCCCTCCGAATATAGTAAAAAATTTACCACGCCTGAAGTCAATTGTGATCACTTTTAAAGAATTGAGGTATATAAAGAATCCTTGGATTCACATAAAGAAACCTTACCACGCTCAGGTTGATATGACGTTTAAGGAATTCAGATGGGTAAAGACTCATTGGATTCACATAAAGCTGGGTTCTTTAGTTATGAGGAGAGTTATATAGTTACATGAACTTAAGAGGTTTTATATGTTATAATAATAACCGTAATTCACAAAACCCTTCTAGGGTTTCAAATCAGGGAGACTTTGTAGGTCTTCCTCTTTATATTGGATTACTTAAAGTGGTTTATCTTAAGTTTATCTCCACGGTTTGTAATGATTACGCATAGTTGTATTATATTGTTTTGAGAGGTGTATTTTATACTTTAAATTGAGAGTAAATTTTTTTCATGCTCAAAGTTGAGTTCGCAAGTTTTTTATATAAGGTTGGTTATAGTAAAAAAACAAAAATGAATATAGATGTTTTTAGTGGACATTCTCTATCTTATTATGAGAAAGATGTGTAATTCCTTAGTTTAAGATTTGTTGGGAGTAGTTGAGATATTTTCTCAACTCCTATCTCTCAAATTAAAATAGTTAGATCTAAGTTCATCTATGTAATTATTGTAAATGAATACAAGAGTGTAATAAAAAACATAATTTTGTGTATATTCCTGAGTATTATATTTACAATGTCAATTTCGTTGTTGGTATCAGACCTCATATGGGTCAGACTCGCTCAAGGGAGGGCCGAAGGAGATGAAAGAAATTTGAGGATTAAATCCTTATTCTGTACAAATTGCCCAATGTGTGAGAGAGTTTAGTTTCCAATTTGTTGAGTGTTGTGTGAAATTTTGTTTTCTCTTTATGACATCCACCCTAACCAATGTATTACAATTAGAGCTTGGTTGATATAAAAACTAGAGCTTGTTTCAGACCATGTGAAGTCGCCACGCTAACCAGTGTATTACAATTTCTGTATATAGATAGATAATTGCTACTTTAAGAATGGAATGAGCACACGTAAATAGATCTACGGCACATGATATTGTTGCTCATTGGGGTATGTTCAACTCCAAAATTTTCTTATCCAATAACATCTAATATTGATGTCATGTTTGACTAAGGTTGTAGAGTTTGAAGAACAATGTCTAGTCAAAGCGAGCAGCTATGGAATCTTATTAGTGCCAATCATGTGAGGTTTGTTTGTTGTTGTGAAGTTGAAGTTGTGGAAAAGAAAGTCTCTGATTGAACATTTTGTGGTACTGCACAGTGAGAGCGTTGACGGAGCGTAGGCCTCCCTATAACTACGCCTGATCTAAGAGGAGGAAGAGCACAATGTGCTATTGATCATCAATGTCTTGTGGAATGCTAGGAGGACATGTTATGCGATGTTGCACTGTGCAGGAGGATATGCTAGGACCAAACTAGTGCCTGTGTTGAAGTTTTTAAGCCAGTGTCGTGGAACCTGGAGCGAAGTGTGGTATTGTGTCAAGGAGTTGCTAGTTAAGTGGTTGCAATCGAAATTTCTTTTAAGACAACCACCTGGAGAAGAGAATTATAGCATGTGTTGGCGTAGCGATGTGAAGTAATAGAGAGGAAGGTTTAGTAGATGGAATTATCACCCAAGATTACATGAAAATGGCACCAAAATTTCATGAAAATGGTACCAAAATTTTATGAAAATGTTGCCAAGTTTTATCCCATATATTTACGTTGGATGTTATTTGGAGGAAATGTAATTAAAATAAAAAGAGACACATGACAAATATAATCTGTTGTGTCAAAAGAGGTGATTGCTTAGTGATGGTTTCACAACCGAGAATAAAATAAGTTGACTGCTACGTGTGCTTGTCCCGTGTTGATTGGAATTAATGCTAAGATCTTATGAACACTCCAACCGTTGAACTAAAATTTTCCATTGTGGGAGTGGATCTCTTGTATGGACTTATACTGGGGCAATATTTTAGTGTTTATTTTGGGTCTCAATATTGGGTGTTTTGATAATTTTTGAGCTGTGTGCAATGTGAGCAAAGTATTGTGTTTTTTTTTTATAAAAGGTCCAGATCCAATTAATGAACAGAAAAATATAGTGTAAATTATTCGTTCTCAACTTTCTTTGGTGCCAAGAGAACATATTGCTAACTTGATTATGTGACTATGTTTTATATTGATGTGTATTGTTGTTCTCAAGTGCTTCAATAGCATTAGTTAGAGGTTATCTACGTCTGTATGTAAAGGTGTATGTCAAGAAAGGTCAATTGTATGATTGACTACTAGATAATCTAAATACCTAGACAACTTACCTATATAAGGGTAAAAATGTGAAGATGGGTAACACTTTTGTGAGAATCGGGGGCGGAAAACTTTTTTCCTCAATAGTTCAGACGGAAATTCGTCAAAGTTCGGCCAAATTATTCAGGAGTTCAGCCGAACTTTCAAAATTAATTTGGCTGAACTCTTTCTGCTGTTTACATTGACGACATATTAACGACAATGGCAAACAGATTTTGGGTTGGAGATTAGAAAACCGACAAACAAAGTTCGACTGAACTAATAGTTCGCCTGAACTTTTAAAGTAGTTCGGCCGAACTTTTAAAATAGTTCGGCCGAACTATTATTTTATAAATCTATCGCCCGCAAACTAATACAGCTTTCTTGTTCACATTTGTTTTCGGCCTGCCCATGTTTGTTGTCTTGTTCACATTTGTTTTCGAGCTACGCGCATTTTTTGTCTTCATCTTTAGGGATTTTTAGCTCGGCCTGCGTGTGTTTGTTGTCTTCATCTTCAACGTCTCTTCTGCGTCTTCCAGGTACACACATTTTTACCCTCTCCACTGGAGTTTGCATATCTCCACTGGATAAACTTTTTTTTCTTGCTACCTAGAGCTGTATCTTTTCTCGCAAGTTTCTGTGAAGAAATTGTATCAGAATATAAAAGAAATTATTTCTAGTTTGAGTTTACATGTTGATTATTGGTTCTGCTATTAGAATACGAAAATTTCTGTGAATAAATTGTATCATAATCTAAAAGAATTTCATTCTCGTTTGAGTTTACATGTCCATTATTGGTTCTGCTACTAGAATATGATTTACATGTTCATCATTGGCTATCATTCTCGGTAATATTTGTATGGCTACTAAATTTTTCCTGTACTCCAGTAACTTATCTATGATGATTTAATTTAACCAGTTACCTGTACGGATTGAACTTCTAAGGTTAAGTGTTTGAATTATTTTCTTCTAAGTTGTTATTTAACATTCTAGATATAATCCCATTCCCATAACCAGGTTGGCACAATCCCTTTGTAGTAAGACTCACAACTATAGAGAACTACTAAGAAAGTCATAATATCCTGTAAATAAAATAAAAAATAATACTGGGTTCGTAAGCAAAGTAGTTCATAGAATTTTTCCTGTATATAAATTTAGAAAGAAAACTGGATTAATAAACCATTCCATTCATAAAAATTTCCTGTAGAAATACCCAATACAATACAGGATTTCTAGACAAAATCATATTAAGATGTTGATCTGAATTATGCAAAAGGAATTACTGACATCTATGTGAAATTGCTTATGTTATACTATGTAATAGATCGAAAATATTGCAATTAACATAAATGACATAAGCCATTAAAAACACATTTTAAATATATCAACATGGTAAAATTTAAAAAGGAGTTCACTAGACTTCCTGGCTATGTCTCCTGGTCCTTTAGCTTTCAGTGTTGACCTTTATATTATGTCTTCAAATGCTTTACAAACATGAGCTCAAAAAGTGAGACTCAAATAATGAAATAGACCTCACCATGATGACCAACTCGGAATTTTGGTCAAAATGAGTACTCATTTGCGTATGTTTGGCCACAGTGACTTCCAGACCCCCTGGAAAGTCAAAAACCACTCTGCCTTTCTGCAAAACCACCTCTGACTGCAAGAAAACCACCTCTCTACAATTAAAACCACTTCTGGAAATTCTGCGCTGGTTTGGGCACATTCGGCACCTACATAATTAAATAAAAGTTAGAGTGATGGACTTAACAAGTCCGATCTGTAGCGCAAATCGTCTCCGCTCTTGTGTAAAGGCATTGGCATATATAGAATTTTGGAGGGTCGGGGGTTCAAAACCCTCGCTTGACCTTCCACTCCGTTGTGATATATTTGCACGTTATAACTATATATATAATATATATAGTTAAATATATATATGGTTGATATCTTTCGACATATGGTAAGGTTCGGTACAATGTGATAAGGTTCCAAACTATACCATATGCAATGCATATGGTTCTTGATATGTGATATGGTTCCGCCAAATATATATGCGGTGATAAGGTTTGATAAATAATTCCGTTGAGGGTTTTCGGCGGTCGTGGGGTTGACCTCGACCGTCTGGTCCTTTTTTTTTGGCAACCAATTCCACATTATAATAAATATAATATCATCCACCACTATAAACAAGAACCACTACAGCTCAATCGGTAAACGGAATCTGGAGAAAAGTCAGGGTTTTTGGGAGGTGAGGGGTTCTATCCTCCCTAACCCCAAAACTCTTTGGAAATAACTTGTCATTGGGCAAAATTTGAGCTGCCACGTGTCAACTCCGGATTGGCCTGTATCAACTAATCAAATTACAACACATCACTGAGCTCGATGACATCAGTGTGAAAAAATGGCACATTCCTGGAATGACACGTGTCCTGTTGACATCACCTTATTGACTTTGACTTTGACCGTTGACTGTTTGACTTTGACTTTTTCCATTTTTCCCTACCTTGCCCTGAAACTTTGACTTGCCACAACTTCCTCATATGAAGTCGGTTTCACGCGTCGTTCACACCGTTGGAAAGCTGTCAATGAGCACTTCAACTTGATTTCCTTTTCAACTACATTTGAACACTTTGATCTGGAGACAAAACTGAATCCATTCTGGATCAGATGTTCTATTATAAAGTATAGGATTTCTAGACAAAATCATATTAAGATGTTATGTTAGACACTTATCTATTCTTTGAATCATTGTATTATGTTAGAGACTTATCTGTTCTTTGAATCACTGTATTATGTCCTTGTCATGAAGATCTCACCACCCAATATCTTCCCCTCTAGACAATGGCAATGAAAAACGAATTGAATAACTCTTAACATCAATACTATAAGTCGAGTTCTAAGTTTTCTGCCTTCCATGATTGTTCCCAAGGATTTCCACTAGTTTATATCACGGAGATCAAGAAGCCATGACTTTTTGGCAACACCATGCCTTTGTTGACCAACCTTCCATCTCCTCAATCCATTCCCTCTCCTTATCAGCCTTCCTTCTTCTCAATCGGTTCCCTCTCTTCGATTCTCCAGCCCTCTCATGTCCACTACCTTCCTCATATCCCCTTTCAGAAAAAAAAAAAACTGAGTTGGAAGAAAACATTGTAAAAAATAAAATAGTAAAACAGTAACATTAAAACAACTTAATAAATAAACTTGGGGATATTACATCTCCCCTCCCATATACAGAACACTCTCTTTCGTATGTCTTAATGTCTCTCTCTTTCTAGTATTTAGGTACTCTACACTTCCTTCCATATAATAGGCCTCGACACTCAGATATTTATCTATCAACAATAAATTGTATTATTCGTTGTCTTCCTTAAAAGCTATTGTCCACATAACATTTAACCCATAATTTACTGGGTTCCTCCGTCTTTTCAACTATTGTAATTCTAGTTTTTTACTTTACATAATTACTATCAATAATGATTGGTTTATGTTTTATTTTTTTTTAAATCCATTAGCAATTTTCTATTTAATGCTTCACTTAACAACTGTCATAGTGTTTCTATTGGTATACGTATGTTCTCTATTCACTCAACATTTACATGGCTATGTGGTCCTTTAAATTAATTTGTTGAAGTTCTGAATATTTTTTATCTGTTCGAGAGATTGAGGATGGACCTATATTATAAAAGACAGTGGTTGTCATGATCTCTAAAGGGTAACACTTTTCTCTATGTAATTTTTGTAAAAAACATAATATTTCTTCAAATAATATGAGTACATTAATGTGAATATTCTTATTATAAGAATTTATCATTTTGAAGGAATTGACTTGATTTTGATGCTTTCTAGAGGAATTTCACACTTTTGTTGCTTTCTTACTCCATCTCTACTTGTGGGGTTGATTTGATTTTTCTTTAACTAATCCTCACTTTATTTCCTTCTATTTATGTGGTTAGTTTGATCAATTTTTCACTTATCATTAGCTTTGTTTGTCACTCTATTTGAGTGAATGTTTCTTTCTTTAAACACAGTAACCTAACTCTTAGGTTATTCCATATTTGATGTGTTTACACTTGATTCCCCCTTAACAACTTCATGATAATGGATGCCTACTTTAATAAAACAGGATCTGTAACATTTGATTATATTATACAACATTTCAGAACTCCTTCCAAACTTCATTTTGAAGGAATTGGCTTGATTTTGATGCTTTCTAGAGGAAGTTCACACTTTTTTTGCTTTCTTACTCCATCTCTACTTGTGGGGTTCATTTGATTTTTCTTTAACTAATCCTCAATTTATTTCCTTCTATTTATGTGGTTGGTTTGATTATTTTTTCGCTTATCATTAGCTTTGTTTGTCACTCTATTTGAGTGATTGTTTATTTCTTTAAACACACTGACCTAACTCTTAGGCTATTCCATATTTGATGTGTTTACACTTGATTCTCCCTTAACAACTTCATGATAATGGATGCCTAATTTAATAAAGCAGGATCTATAACGTATGATTATATTATACAATATTTCGGAACTCCTTCGAAACTTCATTTTGAAGGAATTGGCTTGATTTTGATGCTTTTTGGAGGAATTTCACAATTTTTTTGCTTTCTTACTCCATCTCTACTTGTGGGGTCGATTTGATTTTTCTTTATAACTAATCCTCACTTTATTTCCTTCTATTTATGTGGTTGGTTTGATTAATTTTTCCCTTATCATTAGCTTTGTTTGTCACTCTATTTGAGTGATTGTTTCTTCCTTTAAACACACTGACCTAAATCTTAGGTTATTCCATATTTGATGTGTTGACACTTGATTGTAATGTCCCAAATGGGGAAATTTCTACAATGTCGGTAATATCTTGAGATATTCCTATTGTTCCACCTCCAAGAGTATTAATAATCAACACTGAACTATTTCAGAGATTGAATGTTTGGGAATTTACTGGATATGTCATCTTCACAAGGAAGAATGAGATCTAGAGGCTACCTGGCCCACTAGCAGTCTCTGCCAATAGAACTTTTCAAGAGATAATAATTCCCTTCAAGGAATTTCTGCAACAGGGTCCATGAGGACGCTGTATAAGGAAGCTAATGAGAGAATAAAGCCATCCAGTGTTGGGATACCTTAGAATGAATCTGATACAAACTCCTTGCAGAATATAAGCTCCAAGAAATAAACCTAAGGGGGTTATACAGATCTCTCACCAACAAGTATGCCAGAATAGTGCTCAAAGAGAGAATCTTCAGCAACATGAAAACTTCAATATGTAACAGAAGTGAAATAACAACTCATGGAGTAAAAGAAGAGTGAAAATATGATATATAGTATGCAGCAGCAATATTATACAAGTTCCTTGAGGAAATGACCTCTCAAGGTGAGTGAAAATCAACCTCTAAGGAAAAAGTACATAAACAAGAGAGTACATTGCTGCATAAAACCAACTACTCACTAACTGCATAGTCTATGAAGGAAAATGACTGCAGACTGATATATATAAGAAGATATAACAATACATGCTCAAATAAAGAAGGGGGAGCAATATCTCAACCCCAGAAAACATTATTGCCTCAATCCTCCAATGGATTGGCTAAAATACATAAAATAGAAAAATGTCGGAGTTGCAGTGTAGCTACTACAACTCAAATATAATACAACATGAAAGAGGATAGGAAGTTTTGCAATAGATGTGCAAAACTCCTCCAATGATCTCCAAAAGGAAGGGTCTGATCCCCTTACTGAAAACTGCACTCACTAGTGCACCAAATGAAACACTTGTGCAAGCCACCTCTGAAAATAATGATGTATGGGAAGGAGACTATGTTGGGCATCAGAGAAAACATATGGCCTGAAGCCAAATCTGCAATATGAGCTACGGAATCTTCTTTGTTGATATCGTAGAGAAAGAGAAGGCCTCTCCTCTACAGAACAACTCCGGAAGTGAGATGGTGAAGGTCCCTCACTGCAACACCAACAGTTCCAGTGTTCTCTTACTGCAAGAATAACGTAGTAGCTGTAGATGATTGCTTTGGCCACAAGCCATGATGTGAGGAAGATGAAGAAAAATCTCCCCATGGCCTCCGATGGAAGAGAAGGGAATTCCTAAATAGGAATCCCTCTTGTGCTAAGCAGCACCAAGTTGAAGAGAGCTTCAATTTCGAATTCTATTCTCCAAAAATTCTCTCTACAATAGCTCTCCTTCATCTTTTATACAATGTGTGCATGGACCCCACTCACATTAGGGTTTTTCTCATTTCAAATTTCCCTCCACTCCAACTATGCAATCTTCTTGTGCAAGTTTCCCCTCTTAGGGTACGTTGTTGACTTTGGTCAACCATGGTCTAGCTCACTTGTTTTTGGCCCTTTTCACACTTGGGGCTACCATATTAAGCCAATTAAGTGACTTTTTCACCTTAGGAGTTTTTATTAAGTTGCTACAATTGTGACGCAAGCCTGCAGCTTGCAATAGCCAGGATCTTTTCCTCTCATTCATATACAAGCATGCGCCTCAACTTTTTCAATACACGGCAATTTCATCATCTATATGAAAGCTTCTTTGTTACAAACAACCATGGTTATAAAGCCATTCTTAATACACACCATCCCAAATTTACTTCATAACTATCATTCCAACTCACATACTCTCATTCTTATAACGCCCGAATTAAATCAAAACTCAAAGAAAAGGATGCGCCCTGCTATCATTTCCATTCAACATCAATGCTCAATATGACTTATAACTGAGTTCAATCAAAAGAATGAACTTATGCCTTTTGACCTCAAGTGGACATAACAAACAACACCAATATCATTTGCATGCACAAATTTACCTGTTTCAACCAGTCAAAGCACCAAATATATGTGCGCCCTTTCTCTTACAGTGTACCCAGTGATACACAAGTATTTCCTTTCAATATTTACAGTTGATTCAATCAGATTTAAATATTGAAATACGTAATTCTTCTCTTGTTAGGACCACGATTTCACTGCTGCAACTATCATCTTTGTAAATTGATCACCATAATAACCATTTTCATATAAACTTCTTGTTGATTCTTACGCATTAAAACTTAGCGCCATAATTTCACCACATACTCAAGTTAATAATAAATTCATAGCCATCAGGTCATTAACTCTAAAACTTCTGTATTGATTTCAGAAGCCCGGATAATATTTGTACTGCGTTTTTTCTTTTATCATTTATCTGTGGTTATTAACTAGAATGTCAAACAACGTATAGCATTACATTGCAGATCGAATATCGACTTAACCATCGATTTTATCTCCTCACTCATTGCGCTGTCAAATGCTGTGAATTATCATTTCAAATAGAATCGATACCATTTTAATTATGTCGATTTCTATATTCATCTCCAATCATGTCGACCACAGATCAAATATTTGCAGCATTTAATCATAAACATTCATACCCAATTGACATTGACTGTTAAATCTGCGCCCAAGCAACTCTGCAATCTTCAACTCGTTGTGCCACAAAGAACGAAGTTCAAATTCAGAAATAACTTCAGCGCTTTACACATCAGCTTCTACACAGTTTCCGTCAATCAAACACCACAAAGGGAACAAATTTTTAATCGGATTTTGAACCTGCGCCTTAGTAAAATCATTCAAATGGAAATTCGATTTAGAGGAATCGATTCTGCACTTAGTTCTTTGTTTGCCAGAACGTCATCTTAACTCATATAGCAATCTCCATCTCACATATTCGCACTACAGAACAAGACTATGTATGTCAAGCCAAAACACAATTTTAAATTCCTGTTCCCAATGTCAACAAAAGATGCCACTCAATACCACTAATGTGATCAGACATATGTATTTTAATACGAACTACATTCGTTAAGTTCTCCTGAAAACGATTTCAAGACGTAGACATATATCATGTCGACCAACACATTAATGATAGTGATTCAGACTCTGTTCATGCGCAATTCAGCCATTGATTATTGGTTCGATATTAAATTCAACTCTTCGCAGAAAAATCATTAGAATTCATGCACACCTACAACGAATCCTTCACACCTCTGATTAAGTAATTACGCTTATGCAGATGGGATTTCATTCACACGTAGATCGATTTTTCCACTGAATCAACCCTTTCCCCTTATGTGTTTCACACAGAAATTCAAGTATCGATATTCAGATCGATTTCCTATTTTGTTTCATTTAATGGCATTCTCAATAATTTCACTACCAGATTATAGAAAGGGGCAATCTCCATTTAGAATCCAATTACAGAAAAAATATATAGCACTCCATAAATCGAACCTTACAATTCTGAAATCAAAACAATAACTTACAACTTTTGTTCGGCCTGATATTCCAGGTTGATGGCCCTTACAATTCACCAAAGGCTCACAGCCTTGGTTGTTCCCAACCAGCTCTCTACTCCTCTCATTATTCTCAATGTCTTTTTCTCACAAAAAGCCCTCCTATTTATACAATTTTTTTAAAAATCATTTAATTAAATGCTCAATCCCTTCAAATCCTCAACAAACCCCTAAATCTCTCAACATCCCTAAAGGATAGGTTTTTATCCCTAAAATCCTTCAATTTATTAAATTTCCTCATATCCTTTTATTAATAAAAAGATATTTACATAAATCCTCACCTTCTCCTATTTAATTCAAATTAATTAATAAAATATTTAAAAATCATCACACCCCATATTTACAAATTAATATTATCACACCCCATATTTACAAATGGAGAAAAAGGTCTTGATGCTCCTGCATCAGACTCCCCATGTAAGAAATTTCATGACCACCTGGTCATAAGTCTGGATATCTCCTCCTGGATCCCAGATTTTATTTTGTAAATCTTCCGTGCTTATCGATTGCTTTACTGCTGTTGTCACCTGCTGTTGTCTTCCAGGTTTCCATGTTTTGTGTTGTAGTGCTCCACCTGCTCTGCTCTTGCAATCGTTCACTGTCATTCTCTTGTTGTCGCTCCTTTTCTTTCTTTCGGCTGTCTTTCTCTGGGATGTTTTCATCATTAACCTCCTTATCAGCTCAATTTCTTTGTCTAGTATGTCCTCTGTCTGTTGATTGTTTCCAACATCTTCAATAAACCATGTTGCTCTTGCTGTCACTATGGATGTTGCGGCCTCCCTATCTTCCTTTCCCTTTGCAACATTCCTTTGCTCACCTGCAATTTTATCTGCAATTTCTTCTTGATTATCATTTATGACAACTGCTTTGTCATCCTTCATCAGCAATCTATCCTTAACATCCTTCAGTAGATGTTCTTCCTCTTATTCTTTCATTTGACTATCCACCTGTGCCAAATATGTTCTAGCGTCTGCAACAACATCTTCAATCATAAGACAATCATTATAATAAAAAAAATAAGGCCTCTGTACCTCTTTTCCCTTTAGCAACACTTCAGTATGTTGCGTTGATTTCTCTTCTTCTGTCAGCATATCAGTACGCTGATCCAAACTCAAAGAACTCTTGAGACTGTCAGCTAGTCTCCACTTCTCATCAACTATTTCAATGATGTCTTCCAGCATTTGTCCACTGTAGTGAACTGATTCTTTTCCAGCCTCTGCTTCAAAACTTTCATCTTCTGGAAGGTACTCTTTCACATCTTTGTCAGCTTTAAAAGACTGTCTATCTTCTTCCAAACCTGCAATCACACACAAATCATCAGTTTTAAAATCACAAGACCTTACGGTCTTGTTTGATGTTTCAGTTATCAAGTCTTCGCGCTGCTTTGAATCATTCATATGATTCAACTCCTTCAGCTCTTCATCACTTTCAAAAAGTAATGGCCCACTCTCTGGGTAACATATTGAAACTTCAACATCTTCTTCAGCATCTTCCTTTTGCTGTAGCTCAACTGTTTCGAGCTTCTCTATCCTCTGCCTGGCATCAATAACCCGTTCAAGTTCCCTTAGTTCCTTTATCAACTGCAAATTCACCTGATGATTCCACTTCTCTTGTAGTCTCTGCCACCTCAGCTTCTTTCTCATGACATAACCATGCTTCTGGTTTACCTCATTTCTTTGCAACATCTCCATCAACACCTCAAGCTGAACTGCTATTTCAGCCTTCTCCCTTTCATATTCCTCTTTGCTTAACTGTCTCTGTATGCCAACTGTCTTGGCATCCTTCTTCTTTTGTCCTTTGCTGTGGTTTATTTCAGAACCTCTGTGACGACTGTCACTAGTCATCATCATATCCATCTTTATGAGTCCCTCACTCACTTTTCTATGAGTTACACTAAAGCCTCTTCAGCAGCAAGTCCTGTCCTGCCGCCACTTACCTCACTAAGCTCTCCTCACTCATTCTTTTGGCAAGCAATTGGTTCTCTCTCTGGAACCTCCTTTGAGCACTTCTCTTTGCTCTTCCTGGCTTCAACTCATCTGCCTGTTCACAACTGTCTTCCTTATCCAATCTCTATTGGATTTCCTCAAGGTTCTGCCACCTCTATGTTTTCACCTAGAAACTTTCACCAGCTTCTTTTATCTGTTAGCAATTTCCTTTTGGGAGTTGCAATAATATTTCAATGCAAAGACTACAATACTCTATTCTTCAAAAACATATCATCTTACCTCCAAGATCTTGTCTGATCTTGTCCTTCCATTCGCCTACACTTCATTTTCCTTCAGAATCTCACCACTGCTGCAAATCTGTTCCAACAAATCTTTATGCCTCCTCTGCAAAATTTCACTGTCAATCAGATTTTAAAGTCTGATTCTCTCTTCCAATCTTCTGGCAACTTCAACGGTCAGCAACAATTCCCTCTTTGCTGAGTTTCTTCTTTGCTGCAACCATCAATCCTCATTCCATTTCTTTGTCAGTAAAATTCAAATCAAAATTAACCAAACACAATACCTGCATGATCCTTCAGCTGTACTCTGGTTTGCTTTGACTGTCTGACCTCCTTTGCCTGCTTGCACATCTTCTACTTCATCATTCATCACACATTCAGAAATATATTCCAGTTCAACAAACCTTCATTCATTTCAACAGAGCCAAGCTCTGATACCAAAAATGACGCAAGCCTGCAGCTTGCAATAGCCAGGATCTTTTCCTCTCATTCATATACAAGCATGCGCCTCAACTTTTTCAATACACGGCAATTTCATCATCTATATGAAAGCTTCTTTGTTACAAAAAACCATGGTTATAAAGCCATTCTTAATACACACCATCCCAAATTTACTTCATAACTATCATTCCAACTCACATACTCTCATTCTTATAACGCCCGAATTAAATCAAAACTCAAAGAAAAGGATGCGCCCTGCTATCATTTCCATTCAACATCAATGCTCAATATGACTTATAACTGAGTTCAATCAAAAGAATGAACTTATGCCTTTTGACCTCAAGTGGACATAACAAACAACACCAATATCATTTGCATGGACAAATTTACCTGTTTCAACCAGTCAAAGCACCAAATATATGTGTGCCCTTTCTCTTACAACGTACCCAGTGATACACAAGTATTTCCTTTCAATATTTACAGTTGATTCAATCAGATTTAAATATTGAAATCTGGCAATTTCTCTTACCTCTGTTCAGACCACGATTTCACTCTGCAACTATCATCACTGTAGATTGATCCTGGTCGTGACATTTTCATATCGACTTCTTGTTGATTCTTCTGCATTAAAACTTAGCGCCATAATTTCACCACATACTCAAGTTAATAATGAAATTCTCTGCGCCATCAATTCATTAACATAAAAACTTCTATAGTATGATTTCAGAACTGGATAATGTTGCTTCTGCGTTTTTCTTTTATCATTTATATCACTGAATTTATTAGCTAGAATGTCAAACAAGTATAGCATTACATTGCGGATCGAATATCGACTTAACCATCGATCTTATCTCCTCACTCATAGCGCTGTCAAATGCTATGAATTATCATTTCAAATAGAATCAATACCATTTTAATTATATTGATTTATATATTCATCTCCAATCATGTCGACCACAGATCAAATATTTGCAGCATTTAATCATAAACATTTATACCCAATTGACATTAACTGTTAAATCTGCGCCCAAGCAACTCTGCAATCTTCAACTCATTGTGCCACAAAGAACGAAGTTCAAATTCAGATATAACTTCAGCGCTTTACACATCAGCTTCTACACAGTTTCCGTCAATCAAACACCAGGAAGGGAGCAAATTTTTACTTGGATTTTGAACCTGCGCCTTAGTAAAATCATTCAAATGGAAATTCGATTTAGAGGAATCGATTCTGCACTTAGTTCTTTGTTTGCCAGAACGTCATCTTAACACATATAGCAATCTCCATATTACATATTCGCACTACAGAATAAGACTATGTATGTCAAGCCAAAACACAGTTTCAATTTCCTGTTCCCAATGTCAACAAAATATGCCACTCAATACCACTAGCGCAGTCAAACTATGTATTTTAATGCAGAACCGATACAAATTTAAGTTCTCCTGAAAACGATTTCAAGACGTAGACATATATCATGTCGACCAACACATTAATGATAGTGATTCAGACTCTGTTCATGCGCAATTCAGCCATTGATTATTGGTTCGATATTAAATTCAACTCTTCGCAGAAAAATCATTAGAATTCATGCACACCTACAACGAATCCTTCACACCTCTGATTAAGTAATTACGCTTATGCAGATGGGATTTCATTCACACGTAGATCGATTTTTCCACTGAATCGACCCTTTCCCCTTATGTGTTTCACACAGAAATTCAAGTATCGATATTCAGATCGATTTCCTATTTTGTTTCATTTAATGGCATTCTCAATAATTCACTACCAGATTATAGAAAGGGGCATTCTCCATTTAGAATCCAATTACAGAAAAAATATATAGCACTCCATAAATCGAACCTTACAATTCTGAAATCAAAACAATAACTTACAACTTTTGTTCGGCCTGATATTCCAGGTTGATGGCCCTTACAATTCACCAAAGGCTCACAGCCTTGGTTGTTCCCAACCAGCTCTCTACTCCTCTCATTATTCTCAATGTCTTTTTCTCACAAAAAGCCCTCCTATTTATGCATTTTTTTTAAAAATCATTTAATTAAATGCTCAATCCCTTCAAATCCTCAACAAACCCCTAAATCTCTCAACATCCCTAAAGGATAGGTTTTTATCCCTAAAATCCTTCAATTTATTAAATTTCCTCATATCCTTTTATTAATAAAAAGATATTTACATAAATCCTCACCTTCTCCTATTTAATTCAAATTAATTAATAAAATATTTAAAAATCATCACACCCCATATTTACAAATTAATATTATCACACCCCATATTTACAAATGGAGAAAAAGGTCTTGATGCTCCTGCATCAAATGGGTTCCCCCACCCATTTTATTCCTTTTATTAAAATAAAAGCAAAATTAATGTTCCAAATGCTTTATTGCAAAATTTGGAACATTACAGTCCTCCCCTCCCAAAACTTGCTTGTCCTCAAGTAAGAGCAAGGATGGATTGCAAAAATGTCTTCCACTGAAGGCATGGAGTCTGAAATATCCTCATGTAGATCCTCCATCCTCAAGCAATCAAGAAAAATGAGTCACCCTCCAACTAGGAAACTTCTGAAAGTACTCCTCCACCTTGTGCTCATGAGAAATAGGTGGGCTGAATTTCTGAAGTTGGTAAGCTTCATAGCCTACCCCACACTGTCCTCTTCTCCACTCATGGTGAATGTGGAGTGAAAGCTGAAGTTGGGCTGTAATAGTGTTGCCTTCAAGAGGCAAGATAAAGTCTATATCCCCAAGGACCTCTCCTCCAATGCTCCAAATCAAGTTGGCCCAAATCATCTCATATGTGATAAGTTGGATTCATCCACATATGGCATCCAAACCATCATATGGTTCACCTCATGAAAGTACACATGGCTGAACATGGTGACCATATCATCTCTCATACTCCTCTTGGAGCATGTGCTGCAAAAGAAATGGAGGTCTTCTCTTCCAAAGGGCACATCCACCCAATGAGTCTCTCCCTCCTCATGATACATATGGGGCTGCTGTTGATATATGGCTGAAATAAATGGCCTTCATGAGAGACCCAAGCCACCCCATCAATCATACAAACCATGAAATGCCTCCTCCAAAATTTTGAACTCTCCAAATAACTCCTCCCACATGAAGGAAAGAGATGAAGCTTGGCAATCATGGGTTGCCCATTGCTTCTCCTGAAACATACAACATGAAAAGTAGGGAGAATCATACTCCCAATGGGCATCTTCAATCTATTTCCCTCCTTCAAAACAGTGCTTCCTCTGAAAAATGTTCCACCAACAACACATGGAAGCATAAAATTATGAGAGCAAGGAGGTGAAATATGGTCCCATGCATGGAACCATCGTAGGGCATCATTGGCCTGACTCAAAATAAAAAGTAACAAGTGTCTTCTCAGCCACTTGTTTGCTGCCACATTCATCCTGCAAGATGTGATCATGAAAACAAAATTTGGTGCCAAAGGTGCACACCAAAACTATGTGGCTTTCCCCCACAAACCACTGCTGAAATAGCCATCATCTTGCTGCAATGAACCATAAGTAAAAAAAAATATGCAAGAAGGAAGGATCCCTCTTGATCTGATATGCTACTCATAAAGATAAGAGAGTACAAGGCATGTCACAAAAGTTACCTCCCTCATCATGTACTTTGGCCTTTGAGCTGAAATGGCTCAAGTGAAAAGTCCCCCCTTACTGCAACATAGTAGGGGAGTGGTTGTGCCAACCATATCATCATTCCTTGGGCTATGCGTCTAGCCAAATGATGATATACATCCATTAGAAAGCCCACCCAAGTGGACTCCTCCATCAATGAAGAATATGCATGAAAATGCATGAAAGAAGAACCCATAAACATTGCATGCAGATCCCTCTTCTTGTGCTGGTGCAACCAAGCCAAGAGAGTCAAAATGTAGTGAGTGCTCTCATCCATTACTCCTTCATGCTAATCACCTACATGCCTCCAAAGTATATCGCTTGTGAAGTGGCTTTGAGAACACTCCAACAAGTAATCCAAGCTCTCAAGTGACAGCGTTGCTGGCCTTTGGAGTAGGGCCACTGTCAACTCAAAGCTTCCCTTTTTGACATGAATCTTGCCAAAGAATCCTTCCATCGTGTTGCTGCAGACGTAGAGCCCCTCCCATGAAGAAGGTGCTACTTGGCATCCAATATCAAAGAGCAGTCCTCTTGCACCATGCTAGTGCCTCCTCTTGCTCCCACAACAAGCAAAAAAAATCTGATAAACAAGAATACTGTTGCTCCTCCCCATAGTTCCACCATACCCAATATGAAATGGAAACATAATGAGTGGTAAGAGAAATGCCACCCCATCATTTTGCAGCCATACTCTCCCCTTTGTCCATCAAGTGTAATAAGTGTGAAATGATTCTGGGACCTATGGGTTATGGATCCTCCACATTTCCGATGGGCACATATAATCCACAAAGCTCTGCTTCTTTGGTGTAAGTACCTTGCGACTTGGTACCTCTTTCACAAGAGCTATGATTTCCCCAAAACAGATTTCTCTTTTTTCATTTCATGGGACATTGAAATGCAATCTCCTTCATGACAAAATTTCAGAACCCCATCCTCACATGTGATGCATGGCTTGTCAATAGTGCATGAGGATGATGAGGGTTTCTTTCCTCAAAATGGAATAGTGCAGTGAAAGTTCCCTCCTCAAGACAATAAGCATGAAATAAAGTACAATCCTCCATGATAAATACAAACTCATGCATACCTTGGGGAGATTTTGGAAGAATCTTGTGTTGCTGCAAGAGTCTCTTCCTCAAGTATGTTGGCTGCCTCAATAACTGAAGGTGGAGGCTGCTCCTCCATGAATGTGTCAGCGTTGGCATGTGCCTCTAGTGGTGAGGGATCCTCCCTCCTTTGGCCAAATCTTCTGATCAAGATCTAAGAAAGATCAGCAAGAGTAGAAACACTTGCATGCCTCCCATGGCTGAACCACCAAGTTCTTTCCTCTTCCTGCTGAACAAGTGTGAAAAGATAGAGTATCTTGGAAGACTCTAAGGTTTTCTCCATATTCAGAAATATACTCACTTAGAATTTGAATTCCAAGTGTATCCATGCTTCTACTCTGCTCCTCTATGAGAATAGGAAGTGCATGGTCCTTCCTCTTCTCCTTCTTCTATCTCCTCAATCTCCTTGGAGAGGTTGTTGCTGGAGCCAAAATTGATGAGATCAATCTCATCTTTTGCATCATCATGGACTCTTCTTCCCTGAAATTCAAAATTCACAGGTTGAGCCAAGTTCGAAGCTCCGATACCATTTTATTTTCCCAAATGGGGAAATTTCTGCAATGCCAAGAATATCTTGAGATATTCCTATTTTTCCACCTCCGGGAGTATTAAAAATCAACACTGAACTATTTCAGAGATTGACTGTCGGGTCATTTACTGGATATGTCATATTCACAAGGAAGAATGAGATCCAGAGGCTACCTGGCCCACTAGCAGACTTTACCAATAGAACTTTTCAAGAGCTAATAATTCCCTTCAAGGAATTTCTGCAACAACGTCCATGAGGACGCTGTATAATGAAGCAAATGAGAGAATAAGGTCATCCAGTGCTGGGATACCTTAGAATGCATCTGATACAAAATCCCTGCACAATATAAGCTCTGAGAAATAACCCTAAGGGGGTTATATAGATCTCTCACCAACAAGTATGCCAGAATAGTGCTCAAAGAGAGAATCTTCAGCAGCATGAAAACTTCAATATGTAACAGCAGTGAAATAACAACTCATGGAGTACAATGTAATGTTTCTCCATACCTAAATATTTTTTTTCTATCAGAAATTTCTCATAACTATTGTTCCACACTGAATAAATACTACCTTTAGTAAGAGCATCTCATATTTTTGTTTTTCTTGGCATTGAGATACATGAACTTTTATTTTCTTGCTCTAATCAAATATATATATATTTAACTTTTATTTCCTTCCTCTATATAATATAATATATATATTTTCTTCGATAGATTATAAATTATATCTTCGGTTGTCTTTTCGGGAACTATGCTAATACCCTTGTTTCAATTGTATAACCTTTCTAGAAATCGTTCATCATACCCAACGTAACATCCAAGTTATTACTTCTAATTTAATGATAGTCCTATTTCACGTCATGGAAACGTTGCCTCGACTTTCTCTCTAGTCCTTTACTAGTTGCGTGGCCAACACTGAAATGTTTACGTGGTACCATGAGTCTTCCATTTAATACTCTCGATTGGCTCGTAGCAATGGGTTCCATGCCATTGAATGCTTAGCGTTGAATTCGTAGCATTGTGTGTGATTCAGTTTTGTTGTTTATCATTGTTGATGTGAGAGTAGATTATCTGAGATCTGAATTATTAAATTCTCATACTGGAATGTTTAAAACAATTAAATTATTTGACCCTCACTACGTTTTAGCTATGGTGAGGGTTAACCTAACGTCTCAGGCTCTACCTTATGCCTTGATCTCCAACATTTTACTCATGATATGGACAAGTGTAGGGTTATACCTTGTTAGGGTTTTGAAATTTCTGATTTTTTAACTGTGGAGTCTTCTGGAGTAGTATTGCTCCCCTCTTCATCATTTTTGCACTGAAATGGTTATCCCTCTCTGCGTTATCATGGCATTGAGAGATCGTTTGACGCCCTTGTGGGTGATCACCATAAGCAGACTTTACTCAGCTTGGCCTTGCATTCGCCTCTGAGGTATTTTCCCAAAATTCCCACGGGGATATTCGTTCGTCCTACATCGTTTTTTTTTTCTATTTTCATATTTGTGTAAGTTGTTGAATTCAGAGGCTGAGTGAGTGATTATTGTGTTTATATAGTTTTTTCTTGAAATACATTTTACAGGCTTCGAAATTTCCATAGCGAGGAAGATTTTTCATGGTGGTGTATCGTTCCCCAAAGGTATCCATACTTTTTTGTCCCAATTTGTCATTTATTTGTTTACTAATTTCATTATATACTACTAATTTCATTCTTCGTTACTGAAGTATGACCTGGTTGAATCAACCTTTCCAACTCTGTCATGTAGGAATGTCAATATATATAATTTCCCTTCAGAAATTCTCGATGGTTTAGAACAAAATTAAATTCGTTCTTGTTGGGTTATTCTACTCAGTTTTAATCGTGTATACCCTTGTTGTCTACAGGTAAGTTTTCATTCGATACATTTGATCTTTTATATGGATTACCACCTGCAACACCCATATGTTAACATGCACATATGTTTCCAGGTCGGTAAAGTTCCACGATTTTTTTTATCTACCAGAGATTCGTCGTATCACTGCGATGGTGTTTATGAAAATCGAAGACGTTTCTATTTATTTCGTTGCGTGATTTCATGGTTAATCTTGTAACAATTGGCACTTGGTACTTGGGAGATTCTTCCCTAACTGGATTTGTTAATTCAAATTTTTTTTTTTTAATGGCCTTCGTGACCCTCAGTATTTTATGGTCGATTTTATTCAACCCTGATATAGTTTTCCCATGGTTTAAATTTTTTCCCAGTTTTTAACTTCCTAGACTGTCTATTATCAGCACCTATTCGTTTAGTTTCTCACGAATAGTTCTATACTAATTTTCAAAATTTCTATGGTCTGCGTCTACTCAATAATGTAGAGAGGGTTTCAATAGACGTGAGTTTGCAACTATTAAAATGAAGTCAGATATGGAGGTAGAATTTTTTTTTCAATGCGTCAACCTATTCTTCATTATATTTCTGTTTCTATCTCTGGGTACTCTCTCGGTTATCCACAAAATTCTTGAATACTTTATACTTGCATAAGTTTCAGGTTCCAGTTAACATGTATATATGCACAAAAAATAATTATTAATACTTTTTGTACTGTATATAGAATTTTATCTCTAGTTTCCTTCCTTCTTAATGAAGGTTAGAGTTTAATTAATTATTCCACCCATATTAATGTTCACTCGTCAGGGCACATCCAGATAACATGTTATAAAACTGTAATTATCATTTTACTTCAGATAACAAAAGTTTATGTATGGTCTTTGGTTATCATATTTTTGCAGAATATAATAATGAATTTTTCCATTATAGACATATCAATGACATCTATATTTCTCTTATAAAACTTTAATCATGCACAATAGCACAGAAATGGACCTATTTACATAGAAATTTCCTTTTATTTAAATTCCAGAATCAAGTCGCTAAATGGAATTTAGTTCACATAGTTTATAATTCGCAACATACAGGTTCATATCAGTCCTGTAGGTAATTTAACCTGTCATTTCTATTTTTTTAATTTAATTTGTGCTACATAACCTTTATAACACAATAATTTAGTTATATATGGATATACATATATATATCCTAGATAGTCTCATGATATGAACATGTATTAAACCAATATTTCATTGTTACTTTCTTCTTTCTTCACTGCTGTGAAATTCTATATCATCTGTGGACTCATGCAACCAGAATTATGCACTTCCTAGTGCAATAATAATAATAATTGATTTCTATTTATTTTATATTAATAACGGGGTTTTCAGCCTCAGATTTCTTATTTCAAGGCAAAGTTTGATTTCTTGTTTTACAGAATTTTAGTACAGCTATAAAATAATAAAGTTAAGGGAGTAAAATAAATCTCCAGATTTAGACCTTTAGCAGGTTTAGAACTTCTTGTTGATTTTTCCCTTTAACTCCTGTCCATACAACTACACAGAATGGAGAGGATTAATTTCCTATAAAAAATTCTGTAAATGTATGGCTACCAGTTTCAACATTTAATAAAATACCATCTAGTGCCTCTAATCACACTATACAACAATAACCAAATTCAACCGTCCATAAGCATATTAAAACATACCACTTCTGCTATTGACCAGTCCTCCCAACCTTAGAGTTCTTTTATCCACAGAACTCACCCCCGAGCTGAGATCATCTCCTGGAACAAACCAACCTCTAATCTATTTAGGAATATCTCATTTAAGCCTTTGCTCCCCAAAGCCTGTTTCTAATTCTACGTCGAGAATATCAGGATGCTTTTCTTCCTGTTTGCCTAGGCTTCCCTTATTTAGGGATTTTTAAAGCTGCTTTCTGTTTTTCCCAGCTTTTTACCTCTTCCCAACTACTCCTCACATCATTGGGGAAACTAGATTTTCCTCAAAATATAATTTGGAAATAAATTCTTTCAAGTATTTTTGAAATATTTTTGGGGAAAGTAATTGCCTCTTTCCATCCTCATGGATTTAGCAAGTGATCTCATAATTCTCATTTTGGTCAATCTGCACCAAATTATTTTATTTATTTTTCATAATTAAATATTTAATTACATCCACAAAATACTTGTCCATTGGGGTCCACTCCCCTTAGGATTAAAGTTCCAATGTCTAGCTTTGAAAGAAAAACATAAACTAGGGGTGTTACATATTCCCCCTCTAAAAGCAAACACCATCCTCGGTGTTGATATCTAACTACTAGAGTTCATTTTTTTTCAAACAAAATTGGATATTTTTCCATCATTTCAGCTTCTCTTTCCCAGGTAGCTTCTTCAGCAGTAAAGTGCTCCCAATGCACCTTTACTCTTGCTATCGTCCAATTCCTCAATTCAATTTCTTCCCGCTCCAATATTTGAAGCGGTTATGGAAGGAACTCCCCTTCTGGTTCCACCTGTATCACATTCCAATAAACTATGTGAGAAGCATCATGTACATATATTTTAATAATGAAACATGAAACACATCATGAACTTTAACATGGGGCGGTAAGGCCAGCATGTTGGCCACTTGTCCCACCCTTTATAATACTTCAAAAGGACCACAATATCTAGGAGCCAATTTTGAACAACTTCCAGCATAAAGTGTGCTCTTTTTGGGTTTAATACGCAAGTACACATGCTCCCCCACTTTGAATTCTCGAGGTATCCTTTTCTTATCAGCATAGTTTTTCTGTCGATCTTGTGTTGTCTTGATATTTCCTTGTATTTGTTTAACAATTCTTTCCATCTCTTGTAACGCATCTGGTCCCAACATTAGCTTATCCTCAAGTTGGCTCCAACTCAAGGGAGTACGAAATTTCCTTCAATAGAGTGCCTCAAACGGATTCATTTTAATAGAGGGTTGGTAGCTGTTATTATAGGAAAATTCAACTAAATGCAAGTAGTCTTCCCATTTTGATGGCCTATCCATAACATAAATTCTTAGCATATCCTCCAAAATCTGATTAGTTCTCTCTGTCTGACCATCGGTCTGAGGGTGATAGGTAGTACTAAAATTCAACTTAGTGCCCATGCCCCCAAACAGGCCTCTCCAAAAGGCTGCTGTGAACTTAGCATCCCTATCTGAAACAATCATCTTTGGGACCCCATGTAACCTTACTATCTCTTTTAGGAACACATCTGCTACTTGGGTTGTCCCAAAAGTAGACTTTATAGGTATAAAGTGTGCAGCTTTTGTCAAAGTGTCTACTACTACCATAATTGATTCATGCTGGTACTTGGTTCTGAGTAATCCTGTGATGAAATCTATAGAAACAATATCCCATTTCCATTCTGAAATCGGCAAAGGATTTAGAAGGCCAGCAGGATGCTGATTTCGAATTTAACTAGTTGACAGTCCATGCATCTAGCTAAATATTTTGCTACATCTCTTTTCATTCCTGGACAAAAAAAATTCTTTTTCAAAGCTGTTAACATTTTTTGATATCCAGGATGCCCTGCATACGAATGTTTGTGATATTCATCTAGAATCTTTCTTTTCAAAGACTCCACATTGGGAACATATAATCTGTTTTTGTAGGAGATCAACCCTTTTTGGTTTTGAGTGTAGTTAGCCATGTCCTTCTTTAGTATTTTCACCTGTAGGTTCTCATAATTTGGATCCTGGTCCACTACCTTTTTCACTAAATATTCTAGATCAATTTGGGCACTACTTCCAATACTATTTAAATTTTGACAAGCATTTCTGCTCAAGGCATCATCAATTTTATTTTCTTTCCCTATGATATGTTTTATATCCATATCAAATTCACTCAGAAAAGACAGCCATCTGGCTTGTTGAGCATTCAAATTAGTTTGGGAAAAGAAATATTTAAGACTAATATGATCAGTCATCAATGGAAATTTTTTTCCAAGGAGATAGTGTCGCCACATTTTCAAGGCATGAATTACAATAGCCGACTCCAAATCATATGCACTATAGTTTTGTTCATGTGTTTTTAATTTTCTAGACTCATATGCAATAACTAAATTTTCCTGCAACAAGACTCCTCCCAACCCCTCTCTACAGGCATCCATACATTCAACAAATTATTTATCAGGATCTGCAATTTTTAGTATAGGGGCAGTAGTGAGTTTTAATTTTAATTGTTCAAAAACATATTGGCATTTTTCATTCCATTCAAATTTGACACCTTTTCTTTGTAGTGAGGTTATGGGGTATGCTATGGAGGAAAATGTTTACACAAATCTGCGATAGTAACCTACAATCCCCATAAACGATCTCACTGCTGAAACATCATTTGGCACCGGCCATTCTCTAATAGCCTTTATCTTTTCAGGGTCAACAACCAACCCTTGTTCAGAAATAATATGACCCAAGTACTAGATCTTGTCCTTATAGAATTCACATTTACTGAATTTGGCATATAACTGGTTTTCTTTCACCGTTTGCAGCACTATCCTCAAGTGTTCTTTGTGCTCCTTCTCACTTTTTGAGTAGACTAAAATATCATCTATGAACACTAGTACAAATTTATCCAAATACTTGTTTAACACACTATTCATTAAGCACATAAAGGTGGTAGGGGAATTTGTCAAATTGAAAGGTAGGACTACAAATTCATAGTGTCCATACCGGGTTCGAAAAGTTGTTTTTCTAATGTCTTCCTCCTTAATTCTGAGCTGGTGGTAACTAGTCCTTAGATCAATCTTAGAAAATATTGACGCTCCTCTTACCTGCTGAAAAATATCATTAATTCAAGGCAAAGGGTATCTGTTTTTTATTGTCAACTTATTCAGCTAACGATAATAAATGCACATTCTAAAGGTTCCATCCTTATTTTTCACGAATAGCACCAGTGCTCCCCAAGGAGACACACTTAGTCTGATATAACCCTTATCTAACAATTCTTGCAGTTGCATTTTCAGCTCCATGAGTTCAGGAGGACTGATTCGATAAGGGGCTCAGGAAACCGGTGTTTCTCCCAACACCAAATCGATTGAAAAATCAATCTCTCTTTTGGGGGGAAGATGAGGAATCTCATCTGGAAAAACTTCCTTAAACTCTCTCACCACTAGCAAAGTATCCAATAGGTTTCCTTCAGGTTGTTGTTCTATTTCCTCTACATGTATTGCATAAACTTGAGATCCTTTCCTAGCTGTTCTTTTTAATTGCAGGGCTGATATTTGTGTTACAGAGATGGGTTTTGGTTTTCCCTTGAGCACAAAAGGTTTCCATTGTTCATCTATGCAATGCAGAGTTTTATCCCAACAATTCATCATCGCCTTTTTCTTTTCTAGCCAGTCCATTCCTATCAGCAAGTCATACGAACCTAATGGCAGAATGTTTAGATTTACTTCTATCTGAAAATCATTTAATTTAATTACTGTTTGGGGTAATTTATGTGTTACCTTCCTCTTGGTTCCAGTGGCTAACTCGACCAGCCAAGACTGCTGAAATTTTTTAGTTTTGAGATTGCATTTTTCTACAATTTTTGGACTAATGTAACTCAAGGAAGCACTTGGATGAATTAAAACTATAACATATTTGTCAGCAATCTTACCTTCCATCTCAACCATGGTAGCTTGGTGTTCTGCTTGTCGATTCTCCAAGGTTGCACTGATAGTGGGTATATTTCTTGCTATGTCATTTACTGTGGTAGCTTCTCGATCTCTCATAATCATCTGAATATTTTGGTGGGGACAATCCCTCAAGAGATGAGGTTCCCCACATCCTGAGAATTTCAAGGGTTCCCTCATTTTAACTGTGCTTTCTTTCTTATTGTCTCCATCTATTTGTTTTGAACCCACTTGGGACTGAGCAGTTTGAATTTCTTTGGGTTTGTTAAATTTCTTCCGCTGATGATCCCTGCCAAAGTAATTCAAATAAGCTGATTTCTATTTCTTCCCTTTAAATTCACTCTTATTTACCCAGCTTTTTCCATGTTAATTTTTACCTTTGAACTGCTGGTAGCATAATCTAGCTTTTCTCACCACTTCCCATGGTTTTTGGATTGTCAAACTCTATTTTCTCCTTGTATACAATAGGAAAACAGTTCAGAAACCTTTTCACCTTTGCCTTCTCTTCACGAATGTAAGGGAAATATCTCAACATATTTTTAAACTTAGTGAAAAACTCATCAATAGTAAGTTGTCCCAGTCTAAGCTCATGAAATTCCTTTCGCTTTATCATCATAATAACGTTCATTTAAATAACAGTTTTTAAAATTAACCTGGAAATATTCCCAAGTAACTGTCTTTTCATCAATGGCATGAACCGTTTTCATCTCCTCCCACCACAAGGTAGCCTTACCTTGTAGCTGGTAGATAGCTAATCTGGCTTTCAGATTGCTTTCATATTCATAAACTTGGAAATATTTAATCATTTTCAACAACTAGGATTCTGCATCTTCCTCCTTCTCCCCATCATAGGAGGGAGGTTTGATATTTTAGAATTCCCCCTGTAATTCCCTTTTCTGCTTATATTGATGCCTAACAGCATCGTCTTCGTGAGACTCATCATTCTTCCTCTTTCCGGAACCTTCTTGGCTGTTCCGCGAAGTTATTTCTCTGATGAGATTTTCCTGCTCCTCACTGGCTAATGATAATCTATCATTCTGGCTTCTTAACTCAGCCATATCTCGTTGCAAAATGTGCAACATAGCCATCACTAGAGCGTTGGGATCTGGTGTATTATCTTCATCACGCAGATCAACATAAATTTCATCATTTCCAGCCATTGGAATTGTTTGTTTCAGCACCACACTGTACACTAAACAACACAGATCAGTAATAATAATAATAAATATAAATAAAAAATACAATGAGAACATAACAATATTGAGCACAACAACAATAGCCCAGTGTTATGTAACATGAGCTTTGATACCATTTGTAATTTCTCCACTTCAATATTTTTTTTTTCTATCAAAGAATTTCTCATAACTATGGTTCCACAATTAATAAATACTACCAGTATATTAACTTTGCCATTTTTGTTTTTCTTTACCTGTGATACATGAACTTTTATTTTCTTTCTCTATTCAAATATATATATATATATAACTTTTATTTCCTCTCTATCTAATATATATATATTTTCTTCTGATAGATTATAAATTATATCTTTGGTTGTCTTTTTGGGAACTATGCTAATACCCTTGTTTCAATTGTAAAACCTTTTATAAACAGATATACCCAACGGTAACATCCAAGTTGACATGCCTAATTTAATGGTAGTCCTATTTCACATGATGGAAATGTTTGTTTGACTTTCTCTCTAGTCCTCTACATCAATGCTGCCAACACCGAAATGTTTATATGGTAGCATGAGTCACTAATAATTTCTCGATTAGCTGTAGCAATGGGTACTATGCACCAATGCTTAGTGTTGAATTCGTAGCATTGTGTGTGATTCACTTTTTTTGTTTATCGTTGTTGATGTGAGAGTATATTATCTGAGACCGAATTATTAAATTCTCGTACTGGAATGTTTAAACAATTAAATGATTTGACCCTCAGTACATTTCGGCTGTGGTGAGAGTTAACCTAACGTCTCAAGCTCTTCCTTACACCTCCATCCCCAACAGATTACTCATGATATGGACAAGTGTAGGGTTATACCTTGTTAGGGTTTTGAAATTTCTGAGTTTTTTAACCGTGGAGTCTTCTGGAGCAGTATTTCTCCCCTCTTCATCATTTTTGCACTAAAATGTTTATCCCTCTCTGCGCTCTCATGGCGTCGAGAGATCGTTTGATGCTCTCATGGGTGATCGCCATTAGTAGACTTTACTCAGCTCGGCCTTGCATTTGCCTCTGAGCTATTTTCCCAAAATTCCCTCGGGGACATTCGTTCGTCCTACATCGTTTTTTTTTTCTATTTTCATATGTGCGTAAGTGCTTGAATTCAGAGGTTGAGCGAGCGATTCTTGTATTTATATAGTTTGGTCTTGAAATACATTTTTCATGGTGGTGTATCATTCCCCAAAGGTATCCATGCTTCTCTGTCCCAATTTTCTGTTTATTTGTTTACTAATTTCATTATATACTACTAATTTCCTTCTTCTTTACTGAAGTATGACCTGGTTGAATCGACCTTTCCAACTCTGTCATGTAGGAAGGTCGATATATATAATTTCCCTTCAAAAATTCTCATTGGTTTAGAACAAAATTAAATTCGTTCTTGTTTGGTTATTCTACTTAGTTTTAATCGTGTATACCCTTGTTGTCTACAGGTAAGTTTTTGTTCGATACGTTTGATCTTTGATATGGATTAACCACCTGCAATACCCATATGTTAACTTGCACATATGTTTCCAGGTCGGTAACGTTCCATGATTTTTTTTTTATCTACCAGAGATTCGTGGTATCACTGCGATGGTCTTTGTGAAAATCAGAGACATTTCTATTTATTTTGTTGAACAATTTCATGGTTAATATTGTAACAGTTGGCACTTGGTACTTGGGAGATTCTTCCCTGACTGGATTTGTTAATTCAATTTTTTTTTCTGAATTGCCTTCGCGGCCCTGAGTATTTTATGGTCGATTTTATTCGACCCTGATATAGTTTTCCCATGGTTTAAATTTTTTCCCAGTATGATATTATAGATTTATTTTAACTTCCTGGACTATCTATTATCAGCACCTATTTGTCTAGTTTCTCATGAATAGTTCTATACTAATTTTAAAAATTGCTATGGTCTGCGTATACTCAATAACTTCGAGAGGGTTTCAATAGACGTGAGTTTGCAACTATTAAAATGAAGTCTGATATGGAGGTAATTTATTTTTTTTGAATGCGTCTGCCTATTCCTCATTATATTTCTGTTTCTATCTTTGGATACTCTCTCGGTTATCCACAAAATTCTTGAATACTTTATACTATCATAAGTTTCAGGTTCCAGTTAACATGTATATACACACATAAAATAATTATTAATACTTTTCATACTGTATATAGAATTGTATCTCTGATTTCCTTCCTAATGGAGGTTAGAGTTTAATTAAGTATTCCACCCATATTAATGTTCACCCGTCACGGCACATCCAGATAACATGTTATGAAACTGTAATTATCATTTTACTTTAGATTGCAGAAGTTTATGTATGGTCTTTGGTTATCATATTTTTGCAAAATATAATAATGAATTTTTCCAGTATAGACATATCAATGACATACATCTTTCTCTTATAAAACTTTAATCATGCACAATAGCACAGAAATGGACCTATTTACATATAACTTTCCTTTTATTTAAATTCCAGAATTAAGTCACTAAATGGAATTTAGTTCACATAGTTTATAATTCTGCAACATACAGGTTCATATCAGTCCTGTCAGTAATTTAACCTGTCATTTCTATTTTGTTAATTTAATTTGTGCTAAAAAACCTTTATAACACAATAATTTAGTTATATATGGATATACATATATATCCTAGATAGTCTCATGATATGAACATGTATTAAGCAAATCTTTCATTTTTTTTTTTTTTGCCCAGAAGTAGTAAATTTTACTTTTCATATCAGGTTTGCAATTAACTTAACCTATCATTTTTACTTTCTTCTTTATTCACTGATGTGCAATTCTATATCATATGTGGACTCATGCAACCAGAATTATGCTTTTCCTAGTGCAATAATAGTAATTGATTTCTGTCTATTTTATATTAATAACGGGGTTTTCAGCCTTGATTTCTTGTTTCAAGGTAGAGTTTGATTTCTTGTTTTACATAATTTTAGTACAGCTATACCATAATAAAGTTAAGGGAGTAAAATAAATCTCGATATTTAAACCTTTAGCAGGTTTAGAACTTCTGGTTAATTTTTCCCTTTAACTCCCGTCCATACAACTACACATAATGGAGAGGATTAATTTCCTATAAACAATTCTATAAATGTATGGCTACCAGTTTCAACATTTAATAAAATACCATCTAGTGCCTCTAATCACACTATACAACAACAACCAAATTCAACTGTCCATAAGCATATTAAAACATACCACTTCTGCTATTGACCAGTCCTCCCAACCTTAGAGTTCTTTTTTCCACAGAACTCACCCCCGAGCTGAGATCATCTCCTGGAATAGACCAACCTCTAATCTGTTCAGGAATAACTCATTTAAGCCTTTGCACCCCAAAGCCTGCTTCTAATTCTATGTCCAGAATATCACGATGCTTTTCTTCTTGTTTGCCTAGGCTTCCCTTATTTAGGGATTTTTAAAGCTGCTTTCTGCTTTTCCCAGCTTTTTACCTCTTCCCAACTACTCTCCGCATCATTGGGGAAACTAGATTTTCCTGAAAATCTAATTTGGAAATAAATTCTTTCAAGGATTTTTGAAATATTTTTGGGGAAATTAATTGCCTCTTTCCATCCTCATGGATTTAGCAAGTGATCTCATAATTCTCATTTTGGTCAATCTGCATAGAATTATTTTATTTACTTTTCATAATTAGATATTTAATTACATCCACAAAATACTTGTCCATTGGGGTCGACTCCCCTTAGGATTAAAATTCCAATGTCTAGCTTTGAAAGAAAAACATAAACTAGGTGTTAAGCAAACTTTTGGAAATGTGTTTGTATTTGTGTTAGAAAGAATTATATAATGCACTAGATTTCTTTGTTCTTGTTCCAAAATGAAAACTATCAAGATTTCAACCTCACCAATATGAGTGCTCTAATATTATTCTTCATGCATTTGTGATTATGCAAGAAGGATACCTAGTGATTACTAGCTTTCTTCTAGACACCATTACACATAAGCAACCAATGCTCTAGGGGTGACATTGTCTCAATAATCACAATGGTTAGAGTTATAGCTTTTGATGTGCCCTTTTATTGAATTTGGAACAATTTATGGAGATCAATGATAGTGCAAAATAATTGTATATAGATATATGTTGTTGTTGGCACTACATTTGTGCTTGAGTTGGAAGGAAAGATAATGGTATAGCTTTCCTTTTGGCACAAACACAATAATCCAATCATAATTATTTGATCCATGGAGAATAATGTGATCTTTGTATAATTTTGAAGTTTATGAATAAATGTATTATTGAGGTATACTATATTTTGCTTCCAATGAAAATGTATGCAACTTTAAAGTATCAAGCACAATGTTTTAACATGTATTGTTTTTCTCTCTATTTTGTTGTATAGTTATGAACTTTCAAAAACAATTTCACTAATGTTTGGATGCATAAGATAAGACTCTTCCTCATCAACATAAAAATATAGGAAAACTCAAATCTACACTTTTCGAGGACCTAAAGTTAACATCCCTTTGTATCCATCCTAAATAGTATGTCCTTAGATGTGTATAGGTAGGGAGTGCTAACATTGGAACTAAAGGTTTGTAAAATGAAATATATTTTATTTTAGAATAAAAGTGAGAATTATCTAGTATTTACAGTACTAAAACTTGTATTTGGAAGAAAACCTCTTGTTTGGCTTTTGATTATCAAGTTCAAACATCAAACATCCTCACTAAGTGAAAATATAATTTCTCCTTTTCATGGGCTTTTAGACATCTTATGTAGCATCAATCTCGAAATTTCTTAGATTTTCCAAAGGACCATGTTTTGGTTCTTCAACTTCTACAAATTTCTTATGATCATTATTCATACACATGCATTAAGACTACAAGTGTCATTTCCGAAGTTAAATAGAAACTTGGTGGTTTGATATGAGTTGATATTTGTCATTCAAAAGTTTTATTTAGAAGAAAACCTCAAGTTTTCCTTTTGATTATCAAGTTCAAACATCAAATATCCTCACTAAGTGAAAGAATAATTTCTCCTTTTCATGGGGCTTTTAGACATCTTATGTAGCATCAATCTTGGAATTTCTTATATTTTCCAATGAACCATGTTTTCGTTCTTCAAATTCTACAAATTTCTTATGATAATTATTCATACATATGCATTAAGACTATAAGTGTCATTCCTGAAGTTAAAAAGGAACTTGGTGGTTTGATATGAACTGATATTTGTCATTCTATGATACTATATACATCTCTAATTACATGGTATTCATATATGTTTTTGTGTAATTTGCATGTAAAGTAATTTTTGGTCGTAGGCACTAGATGGTGGGGAGCAATGTTTCATTACATATAATATGACTACCATACTATTTAAATTATTGCATCTATATTACTTTTTTGAAAGTTGTGTGTTTTTGTGAAAATATAAAATCACACTTTACATGGTTCAACCTTTTAATTACAATTCATGGTTTAATTGTTGCTACAGAATTGGTACAAGCTAGAATGGAAAATATAGCAAATGGGGACTGTGCTGATCTCCTTATTAATGATCAAGTCGTTGGGCTAGGAGGGGTCGAATCTACAGAGTCTGGAACTTACTATGTCAGAGAAAGGGTTAATGCATGTTATGTTGCAATTTTGATAATTGATGTCACCCAACCATATTTTATTAGGGAGGATGTTTATGAAGGGGACATCCATCCATCGAAGATCATGGATTTGAGGCACAACATAGGTAAATCAATATATTGAAGCATTTGTTAAAATATTATTGATAGTATAATACTTTTTTTTTGAGTAAGTACTAACCTTATTTATATTCATTTACAAGTGCAAATTTTTCTTCTACATTTTATATTAGAGACAAAGTAGATCTTCTGCAACATGGAGTGAAGGTGGGTGAGGGCTCCATACTCAATACAGAGATTGAGCATAAATTGCATGGAAAGATGGTAAATAACGGATGCATAGTGGTTAAAATTGAGAAGGTTTTAAAACATGATGTTTCTCTACCACATCCAACAAGATTTGAGCATACACTAGGGGGCGTATTTGAATCTTATGAGATTTGGCCAGAATTAGATTTGGAACCTCATTGTCATGATGATGCCATAAATATTCCCCAAGATAGGGTTAGATTCATATGTACAAAGGTTTCTCTTACATATGAATGCATGGGAACAAGCATGTGCATTGCCAAAGGAATGTTAGTTAATTTTCACGAGGATGACATTGTTGAAGGTGAAACACTAGGTGAAATGGATTTTGGTGTTTTTTTGGAAGAGGTGGATGGAAATTGTGAATAACGCGGAATTGGGGATAATTCTATACATTGTTTGGTTATATGGCCAATAAATAAGTTGGTAGAAAACAATGGTGTGATATTAAGGGTTAAGGAAAACTTCAAGGATCCACCCAAGGAACTTGTGATATGGGATGTTATAGAGGACACAAATCCCTTAAAAAAATGGGATGGGTATCTTTGTAATGAAAACGATATAAACTCAATTGATATGCATGTAACAAGGCCATATAAAATGAATAAATGAGTTATGGATACAACAAAAATTTAAAAATTTCAAACAAAAATAGATGAAGAGAAAGAAATTCGACTTTCGGTACCAGATGTATGTTGTAGAAATTTTTTTCTTCAACTTGTGGATAGGAAGGCCATTGCAGGTGCTACCGGGTGTATGAAACATAAATAGAAATGGTATTAGGGAATTTTTCTTGAATTCACTCATCTCAAACACAGTCATGTCAAGGAGCCATGACCATGGCCTACCACCTATTGCTAGAAATGTAGAGGACATGAGATTTAATGTGAATATTATTTGTAAGAAAGCATGGTATAAGATACATAAGATTCCTCAAAGCACATTCTATAACTACTAACATTATTTCCAACATGGACAAATCAAATCTATTCATGGTAACACTAACACATGCAAAGCATGAGGAAACAACATGGTAGCCATAGAAATATTGCAAAATGTTGTGATGGATAATTCAGTTTTTTCAACAAACCAAACACGTCAAGTTGAATAAGATGGAACATATGCTCCTTTAAGATTGCTTCTTCTAAATTACACACAAAATAATTTGTTAATAGACATCAATGAGACTCTTCAAAATCTTAATTACCCATCAATATTACATTCAATAATGAGCAAGATATGGAATACTAAGTTTCAAGATGTGGAATTTTCAAAGAACACCAACTTCAGTAAATGCAATGAATATATTGTGTTGAAAGCATAGATGAAGTCAATGACTATAAAAGAGTTGGAAGAAAACGCACGAGGTAGGCTAAACAAACATAACAAGATTGTTATGTGTGGAAGATATTGCTACTAGTCCCATATAATTATGTCAGAGCGGTTTCGAATGGAGTATTTGAGAATTATCCATGATAAAATGGATAAAACAAATACTTCAATCCCATGGCTACGTGTCAAATGAAAATATATTGTAGGAACAAATTTAGGTTTTCCATTGATAGGTATGCTAACACATGGGCATAAGAAATGAGGTTTTGATTATTTCTCCCTACCATTTGTACATATGGGTTCAAAATCTACTATTACATCCCTTGCAAAATGATTAAGGGACCTTGAAGACCCACAAATTGATATGTATGGTGATCTACTTTATGAGAGTGGAAGTTCAAGAAACCCACTTACAAATGCATTACTTGACACCACTATTTACTCAAAATTTCAAGTTTACAAGGATGATTTTATATCTCATGGAAGATGAAAGAGCCAAAATGTTGATTTTAAAGCTCTTCCTCCACATTTTTTGTTACAGTTGGACAATGCAGCAAGTGATAATAAGAATCGCTATCTTTTCATGTTTTTATCACTTTTAACTGCACTTGGTGTCTTCATCACTATTGAGGTTGGATTCTTGCCTGTGGGGCACACCCATGAAGACATCGATGTAACTTACAGAAGAATGTCTTCCAACCTAAAAATTAAAGATATATATTCTTTACTTGAAATGATGGATACATATCACAAAATTGAAGAAAACTGAGTGTTTCCACCTACACTTATTGACAAGGTCTATGACTTCAAAAGTTTCCTTAATGGATACATCAAGGAGGGAAAAAATGCACTAGTTGGACATCTTAATGTTCAATACTTCCAATTTCTTGTACTCAATGATATTCCAGTACTAAGGTACAAAGAATCCATTAGAGATATTGAGTGGTCTAACCCAGTTGAGTTATGGAATATAGATGATGAAGGTCGACCTATAATTCCCATAGGGAACCCATCTTTCTTAGATTCCAAAAAGAATGATGCCTATTTCAAAGAACTAAAGGAAGGAATAACATCATACATAAAAATGTGGAAAGACATTATCAGGAATGAAGATTCACCAATTGTTACAGAGGAATGGAAAAATAAAGTAGTGTATTAGGAAAGAGTTCTTGATACATTAGATGGAATCTATAATGATCATAGAATAATAGATGGAAGTGATTAATCTTTTGAGGATTTCTGGCCCAGGCCAGGCACATGGTGTTCTGATACATTACATGAATCCCACTATTGATCATGAGTAATCCTGCTACTGAGGTTGAAGTGATTAATCTTTTGAGGATTTCTGGCCCAAGACAAAGCATATTTTTGATGTTGATCGTAATGCACTCCATGTAATCTCAAGTATTATGGATAAAGATTTTGATAATGCAATAGATGAACACGTATATGTTGGACCCACATGCAACAAGCCAAAGCCAACATTCAATCTAAAGATTGATGTTCAAAAAGGAAAGATGTTGCTAGTTAGATCAGGAAATGACGATGCAGGAGAGATGATTTGGATGGAAAAATCCATCTCAGATATATTTAGGGATAATGAAAGTGTGAATCTTCATGTAAAGGTTGATTGGTGGAAGCCTATTTCAGGGAAATACAATGGAAATTTTTTAGAGAAATATTGGATACCAAATCTTGATGACACAGAACTTGGCTCTATTCCAATTAATACCATAGTTTGGGCATGGATGCCAAAGAAATAACATTGCAAGAAGACCAAGGTAGATAAATATGGTCTAGAAGCTGTTCTTGACCTACTCGCGCAAATATCTTAAGATTAGGTTTATATGATTCATGAATGCGATTTTTTTTTGAAGGATCTTTTAATATGCATTCAGACACACTTTTCAATATATGTTGTATATCAAATATTCTCTTCATATTATTTTTGGAGGAGTTTTATATTATTTAGTATTTCAATGTAATCATGTGGTGATACAAATGACATGACTGTGCCATAAAATATTTATGTTTTCAAAGCTTTGTTTGACCAACATGACTTGTCACCATTTCAAATATGCATAATCAAATTCAATAATGCACTTAAAAACAACTTCTTCTAAACTTGGTCTATTAAAACAATAATGGAGTAGCTAATTATTATTCTATTTAATATAAACCATTTAAACACTTAATGAAAAAATGTTAGACATTTGTAATAATGTTTGAAGTGAGTTTTCCTTAATATTCCTTATTATAATTTATCTAAATCAAATTTGTTGTTTTGTTGCACTCTAATTTAAAAAAAAATGATTTTGATCATTGAACAACACAACTAGACTTATAAAATATTTTCTCTTATAGACTTTGAATTGGTGCCAACATTGTACTAGTATAATAAATTTGTACTCAACATAGGAAAAGTAGTTAGTGTCAATTTAAAATGGTTAATAATAGTAAGAAACACAATATTAATATATTGTTAAATAACTTTATAGGTAAGAATATTTTTACAAAATCTATTGTTCACGAGTCAAATTTAATACATAAATATAAATATTAATGATAATATAAATAATGTAAGTAATCTAAGTTTTAGATGAATGTCAATATGTTCTTTTCAATATAATATCCTTAAACACTCCACGGATAAAAACTAAACATTTGTAATAAATAGTTTAGTCAATTTTCTTTCTTTCCTCTTGTATTTGAAAATAATCAAATTGTATAACTTTGTTACTATTCTAATTCATGATTGATTTTGATAATTAAAATGATTAGTAACTGAGTTGAGAGGCGAGGCTCATTCTACAACCTAGTATGAGGGGATGTGTACATTCCACTATAATTAAAGAAATAATGAATATTTTGTAAAGTAATTAGAAGTAAAAAAAATGTGTGAATCAAATGTTTAAATCTTTTTTACTATAATTAAAGAAAAAATGAATATGTTGTAAAGTAATTAGAAGTAAAAAAAAAATATGTGAATCAGATGTTTAAATCTTTTACTTTTCAAAAATATTTCAGCTAGAGATTCAAATAAACTATTTGAAGATCTATGTTAACTAATTTATGTTGATATCAACTTCATATATAACTATATATAGAAAAAAAATTAAGTATTTATGGTTAAATTTTTTGTTTGGTATTATATATACTCTATTTAGCATTCAAAAATACAAATTAAACAATGAAAAGTAACACATTATATTTTGCACTATAAAAATGTTTGCACGTGAAGAAATTTGATCCCTCTAGGTTGAAATTAAATGTGTATTCAAGATGTGTCTCTATATGGTCATATATATTGGACACATTACTGTGATAATTTTTCATTAAATACCTTTATACTTAATATATCTTGCATATTAATCGATTATTCATCAATTAAGTCTCAATTAACTTATTTTTTAACACAAAAGTACAAATAATAAATAACAAATAAATTATACTACTACTCATTCAACATTTAAATTAATCGTAACTTTTTTTTTCTCCTGTCAACTCTAAAATGGTTCAAACCTCCTACAAAAGTATGTAATGATGATGGCCAGAATGATGATTATCATTCACTAAGACCAAATATGGTATATAAGAAGCCATAAAGATATTACTCAAAATTCTTTAGAATTTTATTGTTATTCTCAAAAAACATTAAAATAAGTGTTTCAAGATCATCATAATTTTGTTTAGTTAAAAGATCAAGAAGGTTGGTAGCGCCACAAATATTTTGAAATTTAAATACAATACAAACATATTTGGATGATACAGAAAGTTTCATTATCAGCATATTACCAAGTGTTGCAGGCAGTGAACTTCTAAATTGTACAACATATATAATGTATAATCATAACTTAACACATACATGACATTTACTATATCAGATTATAATTAAATGGGTTAATAATAATAATATACACAACATTATTTTTATAAAGTTAATAATAGTAACATACACAACATTATTTTCATAAAGTTAACAATAGTATCATACACAAAATTATTTTCATAAGATAACTTTAACAAACTTAGCTTTTAGTACAAACCCTAAAAAGTCTTAAAAGAGATAACGTAAGGAATCCAAGATTAAGATGCGAGATATTTTATTTTGCAAGTTTATATAAATTTGTTTTATATAGTTTAGCATGATAAAATTTTCACCAAAAAAGGTGAATATCTACATTAAAATTAGCAAACTAAGTGATTTTATAATTCCAAATTTTGAAAAAAATCAATCTAGTTAAAATTTCTAAATTCTAGATCCACGAAATACTTCCAAATTTAATGAAATATGTATTGAGGGCACATTTACCAAAGGAACGGTGAGCCTGGCAAAGAGAGGGCGTGTTTAACTGATATTTTTGAAGTTTCATTGAAAATTTGACTTTTATCTTGAAATCATGATTTCACTTATGTAATTGAGCTTGGTAAATGTAAATATGATATGGATAAGTTACCTAGGGGTAGATTCATGATGTAAATATAATCATCAAAATAAAATGAATAATGTTCAATGTAATTATGGAGCATTCCCTTAGAGCTCCTTACACTCCATCTTTCATTTCATAATTTTGTGGATCTCATCCTCAACTCAGGAATTTGATCCCTGAGGATGAGATAATGTAGTTTTGATGTCTATATCTTCCCTTTATTCACTCATAGCAAGGGTTTGAATTACTTGGATGTTATTGTATTGATATACGACTATGTAATCAGTTTGGCTAGAAATTAATGAAGAATTGTAGCTACTTCTTTTGGATACATGTGCTATGAATGTTTGGCATTGTTTTTCTCTGTTATCATTTGTATTAATGTTTTGTAAACTCATAAACCATTTCATGTCTGTTGTATGATCTCTTTCAAGCTGATAGGTAGAATACATGTTCTTTCATGCTTTGTTTTTGGAAAGTTGTCATAATTTGTCCATTTTCTTTAGTTTAGGAAGAATACATATCTTATGCTCTTCCTAGCTCCTCATCAATCTAAAACCATCTCACAAAATCACCTTTAAGTGTTAAGCCTTCTACCTACCTTGCCCCATCGAATCAAATTAAATCAGAACCTAATCCTAATCCAGCAAACTCAATCAAATTAAATCAGAACCCCTTTTAAGTTTCATAGCTAGCCTAAAACCTTTTCATCCAGCCCTCTTGGCTATGATTTTGGTGGAGAGAGCCCTCTTCAACTTGGTAGGGCTAGATACCAAGTTAGAAAGTTGGTATGTGGTTACCTCTATTGGGATCTCTTCTTCATCCTTAGAGATTTGGAACAGTGATAACACTAGCCATGTTTTCCCTCACCATTACTTCTTATATTAACCAATAAATCCACATGAGTGCATCTAATTTTGCGTTGAGGGAACTCAATATTTATCAAGTTGAGCAACATTTCAAACTTTTGGATGTGTTTTCATTTTGTGAGGCTACATGGAAATGTTTATTTCCTTAATTTGGATGAGCTCCACATTCTTAGCCTACTTTTTGGGTAGCTCAATCCAATATACGACCAAATTTGTGCCATCTAAATTTAATGCAGGATAGAATTTTCACAATCTCAAACTCCACATTTGGATGGAGATGAACTAAAATCATTCTTCTCAAATACGGTAGGATTCAAAATCCGGTAAGAAAGTCACAGTGGATTTTAACTTAGCATGTGTGATTTATGACAACATATATGGTATCTTATTTTGAATTTTTTTCCATCATGCATTTCAAGATATCTATCTAAATTGATGTGGTGATACAGTATCGGATATTCATTATATTTTAAGAATCAATTGGTTAAGTATTGGATGAAAAAAATATTTCTTTGGCATTAAAGTATAATTGATTATGAATGAGAGACTCTCTTAGATATTTACGTTTGAGATATGTTCTAATTTATAAATAACATCGAGATCTATCATTGAGATTGAATTGAGAATCATACACATAGTAAATCCCCATGACACTAGGATGCTACTCACTTAGCTTAAGGTTTTTCTAGTTGGAGGTCTAATTTACCTCGTTTGGTACCATTTGAGTAGTATTACACTAGATATAATTAAACATAGACACTATTTCCACATACCTTTAGAATATCAAAAATCCCCTTAGGTCATCCCGAAACCATCAATTCACCAACCTTGCTATTATAGTTCATCAAAAACAACATTTGGAACTATTGATCTCTTATACTTGATCCACATTGGTTTTTCTGAGGTCTATAGATAGCATGCATATTATGAAAGTCATCTCGTGCTCAAAAATTGTTAATGTTAATTTTTATTACTTTATCAAGCATTTACTCTGTAATTATGAATTCGAATTAAGGGAAATTTTTAAGGATGTAAATTTATCTTGAAGTTTGGAAACATTGGCGAATATCATACTCCATCATAGGCAATCTATAAAATGTTTGACAATATTTTTTTAGTGAATTTCTAGCACTGTTCTAAGCTCACTTCAAGCATTGTTCTAAGTTCAACATATAGAATATCCCAACTTTGTGAACATAGCCAAATGACCAAAAAAGTAAACGTGAGCCTACAGTCAGGACACTTATTTATTTAGGGCATGAACTAAGTTGAATATTCAGTGCGTCGAACTTGATCAATTATTTAGAGAAGTGTGCATGTTGAGACTCGCAAAATTTAAGTCATGAGGCCATCGGGCTCACGAAGGTGACAAAAACACCATGGATATCTAATAATTTGTTCACTTTGGATTTGAACCGAAAATTTTGAAAGCTTGATAGAGGTTGGGAATTGGTCTTGTGTATGTGGTTCTGGCTAGGGATAGTACAAGTAAATTTGGCATACATGAGAGTCATGAGTTAATTAATTCAAGAAAAGGAGAGAATTAATAATAGGGTTCATAACCCAAGGGTTCATGAAATTGAATGCTTAGGCATCTAATTTAAGGGACCCCTAGAATTGGTTCTCATCAAGTGGTATAAACAAAGGGAAATATTTATTTCATGAGGAGGGAGAAGAAATTGTAGTTGTGAATGTATATAATTTGTTGAGGCAATTCCCCATTTACAATTGTACATAGAATTGTCGAGATATGTGAGGAACATGCAACAGCGAGATGAGGTGAAACTGAAAAGCCAAAATACTAAGACAGAGGAGAGAGCTTGATGAATTTTCAGTGGAGGCTTGGTTGCAACTCACGATTGATCTTATGGTTGAGTACAAATAGAAACATAGTGATAAATGAGGAGAAATAAGACCGAAATGGTGATGATGAGATGCAATAATGATAGTGCGTGATCAAGAGATAAATGTGTTGGAAAGGCAGACGAGTAAAGGCAAAAATTATGCAAATAATTCACACACAAACTAGACACAAGCTACGAATCTTATATTAATAACATGAACTTCAATCACTCTATCGGAATACAATGAACCCAACGAAGAGTATTTATCCTTTTCGACTAATGATTTGCTTGACATGCACACACTTAAGAAACTCATCTATCACATAACTCAACTTGCTCAATGCTCACTTAACTGAATATCTAACTCACTTACCAAATTCCTCTGACTTACTCAACTACTACTTAACTAATTTTCAAACTCTTCATGTGGTATTTAATTAAATATTTTAAAAGTCCCCCTTAATTACGACCGTTAAACAAAAACATAACTCATGACAACTCAAACATGCCTACTGGTATATGTCTGAGCTAGGCTTACAACACCCAAGTTTATTTTTTCAAACTCAAACACATATTTTGTTAATGGCTTTGTAATTATATCATCCAATTGATCACTACATTTACAAGGCTTTAAGTGAACTTCTCCATTGCTTACAAATTCTCTAATAAAATGTTATCTAGTATCAATATCCTTTCCCTTTTGATGAAACACACTATTCATGGATATTGAAATCGCTGAGGTGTTGTCACAATATATTTTTTTTTATCCTTATCGTTTATGCTTGAGTCCATCGAAAACTCTTCTTAACCATACTGCTTGACCTGTTTCCGAAATTGCTACTACTTATTCTGCTTCTGTTGATGATATTGTCACAATGGGTTGCTTCTTAGATACCCGTGCTATCACACCCATACCAATATGGAACACATAACCAAAAGTGCTCTTCCTATCATCCAAACTAGCTACAAAATCACTACCTATGTACCCAATAAAATCTTTATTTTCCGTACTTGCATATTATTCCACAATCTCTAGTTCCTGTTACGTATCTCGTATTTATTTATCTTGCACTCCAATGTGTGTCTTTTGTAGTTTCCATAGATATGGAAATCAAACTCACTCCTTGCATAATATCTGGTCCTGTTGCTATGAGATACATCAAGTTTCCAACCAATATTTTGAATAGAGTTGGATTGACATCTTGTCCTTCATCATCCCTAGTTAACTTTGTACTTGTTGCAACTGGTGTAGGTACATGTTTACATTTATCCATCCTGAATCTTTTCGGTAAATCTTTAGCATATTTATTTTGGAAAATAAAAATTCCCTTTTTACATTTCTCAACCTATATGAGAAGAAAATATTTCATGAGACCAAGATCTATCATCTCAAATTATTTCATCATGGCTACTTCAAATCCATTTAACTAAAGATCACCTGTAAAAATCACGTCACCAACATATAAGAAAACAATCAAAATTTTTCCATGCTCATTTACCTTTGTGTACAAGGTAGGTTCCATGTTGCTTCTAAAAAATCCATTCTTAATCATGTAAGCATCAATTTAGTTATACCATGCTCGAGGTGCTTGCTTCAGTCCATAGAGTGTTTTCTTCAACCTATAAACATTATCTTATTTACTTTCAACTTCATAACCTGGAGGCTATTACACATAAATTTATACTTATAGAATAAAATTTGATAAGGATTATTAGACATCCATATGATATACTTTCCACTTTTTCTGTGCTGTTGTGGCTAGATGTGCTCTTACAATATCGAATCTGGCTAACGGGACAATTTTTTCTCCAAAGTCTATTCCTGGTGCTATGAGAATACTTTTTCTACAATTCTTGCTTTAAATATGTCAAATTCATCTTTCTCATTCAAATTTGTCTTGTACACCCACTTCACACCAATGAGGTTTTTATCCTTTGTCAAATTAACCAAATCCCATGTATCATTGTTTTCAATAGAATCAATATCTTCATCCATGGCTTGCACCCAATTTTCATCTTTGATTTCTTCTTAAAACAAAGAAGGTTGGAATGACAACAATTCAAAATTTTAACTAACGTCCAAATCATCATAAATATATTTCAAACATCTCATATTTCTCTTACCATTGCTTGATTCATCACTTGATTGGTTGCTTGAAGAATTTTGGTCTGTTGATCCACATGAAGATCCATGATGCTCTGAAAATATTGGAGTCCTTGCTGTTGTAAGTCTTTTTGGTGTTTTCTCGTTTGATTCTTGCTACTCTTTTTCTGCTACATCATCCTCTTCCATCAATGATGCTTGTGTAGTAATTGTTTTGTCTACAGTCCCATTCCATGACTCTTGTTCTTTGAACACAACATCTCTGCTAATATTGTCTTCTTGGTGATAGGGTTATACAATTTGAAAGATTTTGACTACTTACTATAACAAATAAACATGAAATTTTCACTTTGATCATCCAATTTCCTCTTATCTTCTTAGGCACATGTGCATAGGCTACACATCCAAAAAATAAGAGATGAGATACACTACATGACATACCTTACCATGGTTCTTCTGGAACTATGTTCATCACACTCTTTGTAGGTGATTTTTTTATCACATAAACAACACATGCAACTGCTTCTATCGAATACTCATTAGACAAGTTTCTTACTTTCAACATGCTCCTTGTCATGTTCATAACTGTTCTGTTCTTTTCGTTTGCTACACCGTTTTTCTACATTATGTATCTAGTTGTGAGTTGTCTTTTGATTCAATGTTGTTTGCAGTACTCATGGAATGCCTTTGAATCATATTTTCCACCATGACTTGATCTCAATACCTTGATCTTATGATCACTTTGGTTCTCTTCTAAGGGTTTGAATTCTTTGAACTTTCCAAAATTTTTAGACTTCTTCTTCAAAAATTAAACCCAAGTCTTTCTATTATAGCCTTCAATAAAATTGAGGAAGTAACAACTTCCACCAATCGACTATGCCCTCATAGGTCCACACAAGTTTGTATGCACCAGGTAAAAGTGGTTTCTTTCCTCTATATGAAACTCCCTCCAAAAGAATTTCATGGTATTGCTTTCCCAAGATGCAACACTCACAAGTACTAGTTGGTTCTTTGATGGGAGGTAAAACTGTGGTCATCTGTTTCTGCTACAACAACATTAAACTAGAAAGTACAAGTGCCAAACTGAAAGTGCCATAACGAGTAATCATTAGAACATGCAACTCTAAAAGAATTAACCTGATCGTTGTACTTCATAATTAGAGGAAAGAGTTTTTTCCTTGTCATATGCACCTTTCCTATAAGTTGATTTCTTGGGGGCTTGTCATAAATAACACACTCTTGCCCCTGAAATATGACTTTGTATCCTTTCTGCGTCAATTGACCAATACTTATCAAATTGTGTTTGAGACCAGGAATGTAATATACCTCTAAGATTTTCTTTGGCAACCCCTGCTTCATTATAATTTTGACCACTCCTTTTCCATCTACATTCACAGCCTTGTCAGTCCCCAACTTTACCTTTTTCTTTACAGATTGATCCAAATTTGCAACAAAATTTTTGTCTCTTGTCATGTGGTTACTACAACCACTATCCAATAGCCACACCTTATCAGATGGTTTATGAATATTGTTGCATGATAGGAACATGGTGTTAGTATCCTTTGTACTAACATTAGATCTTTGGTTTCCTTGGTCAGCTATCTTCTTCCTACAATCACGAGCATAATGACCAAATTTATTTCAATAACAACATCTCACCTCTTATTTGTTAGATCTTTGATGAATTTGGAAGATTTTGATATTTTTGCTTCCACTTTCATGTTCATGCTCTTCTCATCCATTTCTCTAAGCACCATATCTTCTACCTCATCCTCTTTCTCTTGATCGAAATCTTCCTCGACTTGAAATAGAAACTTGATTTTTGAAAGAATTTTCTAAAGTGGAATCCTTATTTCTATCCATCCTTGCCTCATGCGATAGAAGTGATCCCATCAACTCATCAACTGTCAATTTATCCAAATCCTTTACTTCATCTATGGCTACTACCACAAAATCAAACTTGGTAGACAAAGATCTGAAGACCTTCTCTATCATTGTTCGATTTTCAATTTTTTCAACATAAAATTTTAATTGATTTACTACAAACATGACCTGATTCATGAAATAATTGATGTATTTTGTCTCCTTCATCTGAACACTTTCAAAATATCTCCTAATATTCTCCAATTTAACAATATCTATTATGGCCATACCTTGATATCTTATCAAAAAAGTTTCCCATGCTTCCTTTGCTGAATACATGATCATTATCTTATGTAACACTGCTCGATCCAATCCACTGCTGGATAAGAAGCAATGCTTGTGCATTCTTCCTTTTGTATTTATTCCATTTTTCCCTCGATGCATTACTGAGGGCTCATTCTTATGCGTAATTCTAAGGTTCTGCAAACCCAAACATGATATGATCCCAAAAATCATGCACTTTCAACAAGTATCAATCTTAATGGACCACACATCATAATGTTTCCCATTGAAAGAGGGAATTTGTGGCTGGAAACTCCTTGTTTCCATCCTTCTTGAAAAAAAATCGGTTCTCTTATGAAACCCTAAATTTCCCTTTTTATTTTCTTTTCAAAGCTCAAAAAATAACCTTGTAATAAAACCCTAGGTTTTATTTTTTATATAAAAAATTTCTCATACAACAAATCTTTATATAAAAAAAATACTTTATATAATATCCAATTTTCAAAAATCATTAAAAAAATATTTTAAAAATATTCTCTTCATGTGATTTATGAATAACCTTTTAAAATATGACTAAGCTCAAAAATCATTCTAAGCTTCATAATATTGAAAACCTCCTTTTGAATACTTTTAAAGGAAAAATTAAATCCCTAATAATATAATGTTTTTGAAAAATATTAAAACTTATTCTTTTAAACGCACATGAACTGGCCTTCATGGTTTTTCAGTAACGCGTGCCAACCATATTTATATTTTCACTTTTTTTAACACTAACGTGGCTGAAGTGTATTGTAGTAGTGTTTAACATTGGTCACCTTAAATAGCATCGAGGTTTTATCCGCTAAGATCACCACTGTTATAACACACTTATTATAACTTCCAAATGTGTTATAGCTGAAATAAGTGAGAAAAAAAATCTCTTCTAACACACGGATGATTGCTGATTTTTATTCTCTTAGTTCTTTGTAACCTCGATTTGATACCAATTTGTTGGAAATGAATAAGAGTAAAGGCACGAATTACAAAAATAATTTACACATGAAATGCACATGAGTTGTGGCTCTTCTATTAATCACATGAACTCAATCACTCTCTCTAAATACAATGAACCCAACGAAGGGTATTTATCATTTTCGACAAATGACTTGCTTGGCATGCACACACTCAACAAACTCATCTATCACATAACTCGACTTGCTCAACACTCACTTAATCTACCCTATAACTCCCTCAACATATTCATCTATCGACTTACTCAACGCTTACTTAACTGATTTTATAACTCTTCATGCAGGAGTTAATTAACTATTTTAACAAAATGAATATTTTCAACATTTTAGTATTATGATGCAGGGGCACAACCCCTCTCTGAAATCAAATCTTGTTTCTAGAATCCTCTATAAGGATCATTGTGCAAGTGTTGGTGAGAGAGACACAAGATTTGGTGAAGAATGCAGGCCTCTGTAGTCACTATTCTTGTATATGGACTTGTGGACGGCTGCAAAATGAAAAGTATAGTAAACGTGATGCACACCATTCATTCAATATCCTTGTTTGTAAATTTAAGTTAAACCTAGCTATTCAAGCTTTATTGTGATTTAGGCCCTTCATGATGTTCTGTTGGATAAATCATTCACGACCCCAATTATCCAAAACAACTTGAAATTTAGTCCCATAATGGGCCAAAGAGATGTTTTAGATTTGTTTAAATTTTGGCCTAGAGAATAGCATGAAGCCGCAAATAGAGCTAGACCACTGAAAAAAGGAGAGTGGGGCTAGTGGCCAAGACACTTCTTTATTAGTCATCTGAACTAAGCCAAATGTTTTCAGGGTCGAACTTTGTCGGTGATTTAGAGAAGTGTGAAAGGCCAAAGTCAAAGAATTTATCGAGGGGCCATCTAGCGTAGGACAACGAGTAGAGAGTCATGGATAGCGAAGAAAGGGGCGACGTTGGATTTCAATCGACACAATTGAAAGCTCGATAGAGGTTGGGCATTGGTCCTGTGTATGTGTTTCTATCAAGTGCTAGTACATTTAAATTTGGGGAACGGAAGAGTCATGATCTCGTTGCTACAACCAAAGGTGAGAATTAGCTAGGTTTTGTGGTCTAATGACCTTTAGGTTCAGCAAATTGAATCCTTAGGGTTTCTAGTTGTAGGACTTCAAAAAGAGTTTCTATTATAGAGTTTAATATAGGGAAATGTTGTAGTTTTCATAAACTAAGGTAAGCATTTAAATGTTGACACAATTAATGGTAAAAATTTAAAAGTAATTAAATTAATAAAATTAAATTTCGTATATGGTAATTTTATTTTTATTAATAAAGTTACAAACATTTTTTTGGATAAAAATAAATTAATATACATATGGAAAATTGAAATATATAACATAATGATTTAGTAACCATATTTACATTTAACTAATAAGAAAATAAAAACTTAATACTGACAATAAATTTACACTAGCAATTGCACCACATGTTGCAAAAGAAATGCCTTAAGGCAATAGAATAGGAAAGAGTAGCCTAAAAGAAATAAGATGTTGCAAAGAAGGAGTCATTGTGAAGGAATGAAAGGAAAAATTTTCATCCATGGAAGCACATCGTGGAGGTTTCAAAGATATTGATGATCAGAGTTATCAACCATAAATATTGAGTTCTTAAACTCCGAAGCCTTTTCTTGATTGAAAAAATACTAAATTGATAAGATATAGCAAACATCTTGTCACAATATGTCACCTTGCAATATGTCCAAATAAAACAACTGAAGTAAATACTATCAGATGATTTTCAATGCATTTATGTAATTAAAATAGAGGTAGGAACTTTTGAAGACTACTTTATTGAAAATTAGAAGCATCTTCATGCTTGTTGGAATCAACATAAAATGGAAATGATTAACATATATAATTGCATACATGATTATAGTTTTTCATGGATTATGTCGTATGTAAAAGCAATAAAGGATATTAAATTCTGTTATAAGTAATGAAACTTCTACACGAACTATTCATAGTCCTTAATGACATACTCAAATTTCTTTCACAATACTAATCAAGTGTCCAAAGAAGCCATCATCACTTCCAAAATCACATATTTAAACATACAAGTTGTACAAATTGAATTTATTTCATAAATTTTAATAGAATCATGTGCTCAGATATAAGATATAGTTCTTAAACTCTGAAGTCACTTCTTGATTGAAAACATATTAAACTCATAAGATATAGCTTAAGATAATGTGTGTGTGTGTGTGTGTGTGTTTTAATTTAATTTAAAAATAAAAAATTAAGTTGATGTTAAGTTAAAGACCTTGTTTGATCATGCCAACATGAATGCCTCATGAATAAAGAAATAGATTGTGATTTTCTACCTTAAAAATAAAAGGTATTTTGGTGTAGTTCCTCCATATTTAATATTGATCACTTCCTATTGAGTCAACTATGTCTTAGTTTCTTTATGATCTTCGAAAATATTCAAAAGATCACATTGTTATTTACCAATGATCTCCCTAGTGCCTACCATGATATGAATTTGGTTTCTTTTGTTCATTGTGAATATAGTAAAGAAGGTATGGAGAGGTGGCTTTTATCACTTCAAGAGAAGTAAAAATAAGGCTATTGAGAAAATAACTCCAACACATACAGAGATTTGGTAGCATTTATAGAATTGGCGAACACGTCTTGTTCTCTCATGTTGGCTACTCAACATAGCTTTCTTGATCTTGTGTAGAAGAAATGATTTTTTACTTAGCTTATATTACATTAAAAATGAAATTGTCAAAATTCGTGGTAGGCTTTCGATCACGTTTGTAGAGAAAATTATTACACAGTATCACACTTTTCTTATCAGAACTAAATGCTCCTATATGACTCAACGATGGATTTCATCACTTAAGAGCATTAAAAACAAGTTTATTGCAAAAAACTCAACACATTTGTAGAGAAAATTATAACACAGTATCACAGTTTTCTTACTAGAGCTAAGTGCTCCTATATGAAACAACTACGGATTTCATCACTTAAGAGCAGTAAAAACAAGTTTATTGAGCAAAAAAAATCCAACAAATTTGTAGAGAAAATTATAACACATTATCACACTTTTCTTATGAGAGCTAAATGCTCCTATATGCAACAACGATGGCTTTCATGAAGATCAAAACAAACAAGTTTATTGAGAAAACAAATCTAGCACTGAGAGAGATTTCAAAGCAATTGTTGAACTGATGAACATGTCTTGCTCTATGGTGTTGGATATTGGGCATAGATTTCTTGATAGTGTATACAACAATGTAAATTTTCATGTAGTTTATACTATATTACTATGAAATTGTCAACATTTAGGGCACACTTTCCATCACATTTGAAGATAAAATCACAATAGAGTATCACATTTTTCTTATCATATCTAGATTTTCCTATTTGCAACAACCACCTTGTGCCTCATAGTTTAAATTTGTGCAAGGAGGAGGAGAGGAGGAGTGTTAAGGTGCAAGCTAGAATAAGAAGAGAAAGAATAATCTTGTTTGGGACATGAGATAGATTCATTCTCTACACATCTAGAGTAAAGTTTAATAAAGAAAAACTCACTATACTTTCCATTTTTGAAATAAATATATTAAAAATTATAATATCAATTTAATACATTTTACTCAATTACACATTTAACAATATTCATTTAAAAAAATAAAAATACAAATTACTATTTTAAACAAAACTATTCTAAATAAAAACAGTACAAAGAATAACATTAATTACCATGGCCCTCATGCACATTCCTCTTCTAACTTATATTTGTAACTTATTCTTAATCACATACTGTCAATTTATTAAAACTATAATCTACAAGTCTCACTTTTTAAAGATTTTGTGGAAGGATAGACTATCTAAATTCCCTTACCCTTTAAGAAGCATCCTCAATTACTGTACCACCCACCTCGACATCTAATCTAGAAATATTAGGTTATTCTAAATTGATCAAGACTATAGAATTTTTAGGGTGGTGTTTTATGTACACTAAAATTTCCATGAGGTCCATCACTATGTATGTTATTCATTGCAACCTTGGATATATTATATGAGTTGTTGTGATTTTTTGTTTGTGGCTACAACTTAGATTTGGTTGTCACCTAGTTATCATGATTCAAAACTTTGTTATCATCTCACATCCTTATAGCATTGGATATATTCTATGAGCTAATGTAATGTTTTGTTTTTCACAATGATTCAAAAATAAATTACTAATCAAGTGTCGAAAGAAGCCATCACCACTTCCAAAATCACATATTTAAACATACAAGTTGTAAAAATTGAATTTGTTTCATAACTTTTAATGGAATCATGGGCTCAGATCTAAAATATAGTTCTTAAAATTTGAAGTATCTTCTTGATTGAAAACATATTAAACTCATAATATATAGCTTAAGAGAATATGTGCGTGTGTGTGTGTGTTTTAATTTAATTTAAAAATAATAAATTAAGTTGAAGTTAAGTTAAAGACCTTGTCTGATCATGCCAAGATGAATGCCTCGTGAATAAAGAAATAGATTTTGATTTTATACCTTAAAAATAAAAGGCCTTTTGGTGCAGTTCCTCCATCTTTAATATTGGTCACTTCCTATTGAGTCACCTATGTCTTAGTTTCTTCATGATCTTCGAAAATATTCAAAACATCACATTGTTCTTTACCAGTGATCTCCCTAGTATCTACGATGTTCTTCTTTTTTCGGTATCACTGATATGAATTTGGTTTCTTTTGTGATTTGTGAATATAGTAAAGAAGGTATGGATTTGTGGCTTTCATCACTTCAAGAAAAGTAAAAATAAGGCTATTGATAAAATAACTCCAACACCTAGAGAGTTTCAGTAGCATCTATAGAATTGGCGAACATGGCTTGTTCTCTCATGTTGGCTACTCAACATAGCTTTCTTGATCTTGTGTAGAAGAAATAAATTTGTGTTTAGCTTATATTACATTAACAATGAAATTTTCAAAATTCATGGAAGGCTTTCCATCACATTTGTAGTGAAAATTCTAACACAGTATCACACTTTTCTAATCACAGCTAAATGCTCCTGTATGACTCAACGATGGATTTCATCACTTAAGATAAGTAAAAACAAGTTTATTGAGTTAAAAATCAACACATTTGTAGAGAAAATTATAACACAGTATCAAAGTTTTCTTATCAGAGTTAAGTGCTCCTATATGAAACAACTATGGATTTCATCACTTAAGAGTAGTAAAAACAATTTTATTGAGAAAAAAACTCCAACAAATCTGTAGAGAAAATTATAACACATTATCACACTTTTCTTATGAGAGCTAAATGCTCCTATATGCAACAACGATGGTTTTCATCAAGAGCGGAACAAATAATTTTATTGAGAAAACCAATATAGCACTAAGAGAGATTTGGAAGCAACTGTTGAATTGATGAACATGTCTTTCTCTATGGTGTTGGATATTGCACATAGATTTCTTGATATTGTATACAACAATGTAAATTTTCATGTAGTTTATACAATATTAACTATGAAATTGTCAACATTTAGGGCACACTTTCCATCACATTTGAAGAGAAAATTTCAATAGAGTAACACATTTTTCTTATCATATCTAAATGTTCCTATATGCAACAAGTACCTTGTGCCTCATAGTTTAAATTTGTGCAAGGATGAGGAGAGGAGGAGTGTTAGGGTGCAAGCTAGAATAAGAAGAGAAAGAATAATCTTGTTTGGGACTTGAGATAGATTCGTTCTCTGCACATCTAGAGTAAAGATTAATAAAACAAAACTCACCATACTTTCAATTTTTGAAATAAATATCTTAAAAATTAGAATATCAATTTAATACATTTTACTCAATTACACATTTAACAATATTCATTTAAAAAAATAACAATATAAATTACTATTTTAAATAAAACTATTCTAAATAAAAATAGTACAAAGAATAACATTAATTACCATGGCCCTCGTGTACATTCCTCTTATTACTTATGCTTGTAACTTATTCTTAATCAAATAGTGTCAATTTATTAAAACTATAATCTACAAGTCTCACTTTTTATAGATTTTGTGGAAGGATAGACTATCTAAATTCCCTTACCCTTTAAGAAGCATCCTCAATTACTATACCACCCACCTTGACATCTAATCTAGAAATATTAGGTTATTCTAAATTGATCAAGAGTATAGAATTTTTAGGGTGGTGTTTTATGTACACTAAAATTCCGATGATGTCCATCACTATGTATGTGATTAATTACAACCTCAGATATATTCTATGAGTTGTTGTGATTTTTTGTTTGTGGCTACAACTTAGTTTTGGTTGTCACCTAGTTATCATGATTCAGAACTTTGTTATCATCTCACATCCTTATAGCATTAGATATATTCTATGAGCTAATGTGATGTTTTGTTTGTCACAATGATTCAAAAATAAATTACTAATCAAGTGTCCAAAGAAGCCATCATCACTTAGAAAATCACATATTTAAACATACAAGTTGTAAAAATTGAATTTGTTTCATAAATTTTAATGGAATCATGGGCTCAGATCTAAGATATAGTTCTTAAACTCTGAATTGTCCCTTTTATTGAAAACATATTAAACTCATAAGATTTAGCTTAAGAGAATATGTGTGTGTGTGTGTGTGTGTGTGTGTGCGTTTTAATTTATTTTAAAAATAAAAAATTAAGTTGAAGTTAATTTAAAGACCTTCAAAATAAATAAAGAAATAGATTGTGATTTTCTACCTTCAAAATAAAAGGTATTTTGGTTTAGTTCCCCCATATTTAATATTTATCACTTCCTATTGAGTCACCTATGTCTTAGTTTCCTCATGATCTTCAAAAATATTCAAAACATCACATTGTTCTTTACCAGTGATCTCCTTAGTGTCTACCACGTTCTTGTTTTTTTAGTATCACTGATATGAATTTGGTTTCTTTTTTTCTTTGTGAATATAGTAAAGAATGTATGGAGAGGTGGCTTTCATCACTTCAAGAGAAGTAAAATAATACTATTGAGAAAATAACTCCAACACCGAGAGAGATTTGGTAGCATTTATAGAATTGGCAAACATGGCTTGCTCTCTCGTGTTGGCTACTCAACATAGCTTTATTGATCTTTTTTAGAAGAAATGAATTTGTATTTAGCTTATATTGCATTAACAATGAATTTTTCAAAATTTGTGGAAGGCTTTCCATCACATTTGTAGAGAAAATTATAACATAGTATCACACTTTTCTAATTAGAGCTAAATGCTCCTATATGACTCAACAATGGATTTCATCACTTACAAGAAGTAAAAACAATTTTATTGAGAAAAAAATCAACACATTTGTAGAGAAATTATAACACAGTATCACAGTTTTCTTATCAGAGCTAAGTGCTTCTATATGAAACAACTATGGATTTCATAACTTAAGAGCAGTAAAAACAAGTTTATTGAGAAAAAATCTCCAGCAAATTTGTAGAGAAAATTATAACACATTATCATACTTTTCTTATGAGAGATAAATGCTCCTATATGCAACAACAATGGTTTTCATCAAGAGTAAAACAAACAAGTTGATTGAGAAAACAACTCTAGCACTGAGAGAGATTTGGAAGCGATTGTTGAATTGATGAACATGTCTTGCTCAATGGTGTTGGATATTGTGCATATATTTCTTGATATTGTATACAACAATGTAAATTTTCATTTAGTTTATACTATATTAACAATGAAATTGTCAACATTTAGGGCACACTTTCCATCACATTTGAAGAGAAAATTACAATAGCATATCACATTTTTCTTATCATATCTAAATGTTTCTATATGCAACAACTACCTTGTGCCTCATAGTTTAAATTTGTGCAAGGAGGTGGAGAGGAGGAGCGTTAAAGTGCAAGCTAGAATAAGAAGAGAAAGAATAATCTTGTTTGGTACTTGAGATAGATTCATTCTCTGCACATCTAGAGTAAAGCTTAATAAAACAAAACTAACCATACTTTCAATTTTTGAAATAAATATCTTAGAAATTAGAATATCAATTTAATACATTTTACTCAATTACACATTTAAAAATATTCGTTTAATAAAATACAAATATAAATTACTATTTTAAACAAAACTATTCTAATTAAAAATAGTACAAAGTATAACATTAAGTACCATGGCCATCGTGTACATTCCTCTTATTACTTATGTTTGTAAATTATTCTTAATCACATAGTGTCAATTTATTAAAACCATAATCTACAAGTCTCAATTTTTATAGATTTTGTGGAAGGATAGACTATCTAAATTTTCTTACCCTTTAAGAAGCATCCTCAACTATTGTACCACCCACCTCGACATCTAATCTAGATATATTAGGTTATTCTAAATTGAAAAAGAGTATAGAATTTTTACGGTGGTGTTTTATGTACACTAAAATTCCCATGAGGTCCATCACTATGTATGTGATTCATTGCAACCTTGGATATATTTTATGAGTTGATGTGATTTTTTGTTTGTGTCTACAACTTAGTCTTGGCTGTCACCTATTTATCATGATTCAAAAATTTTTTATCATCTCACATCCTTATAGCATTAGATATATTCTATGAGCTAATCTGACGTTTTTTTTGTCACAATGATTCAAAAATCAATTACTAATCAAGTGTCCAAAGCAGCCATCACCGCCTTCCAAAAATCACATATTTAAACATACAATACAAAATTGAATTTGTTTCATAAATTTTAATGAATCATGGCTCATATCTAAGATATAGTTCTTAAAATTTGAAGTATTCTCTTGATTGAAAAATATTAGAGTCATAATATATAGCTTAAGAGAATATGTGCGTGTGTGTGTGTGTTTTAATTTAATTTAAAAATAATAAATTAAGTTGAAGTTAAGTTAAAGACCTTGTCTGATCATGCCAAGATGAATGCCTCGTGAATAAAGAAATAGATTTTGATTTTATACCTTAAAAATAAAAGGCCTTTTGGTGCAGTTCCTCCATCTTTAATATTGGTCACTTCCTATTGAGTCACCTATGTCTTAGTTTCTTCATGATCTTCGAAAATATTCAAAACATCACATTGTTCTTTACCAGTGATCTCCCTAGTATCTACGATGTTCTTCTTTTTTCGGTATCACTGATATGAATTTGGTTTCTTTTGTGATTTGTGAATATAGTAAAGAAGGTATGGATTTGTGGCTTTCATCACTTCAAGAAAAGTAAAAATAAGGCTATTGATAAAATAACTCCAACACCTAGAGAGTTTCAGTAGCATCTATAGAATTGGCGAACATGGCTTGTTCTCTCATGTTGGCTACTCAACATAGCTTTCTTGATCTTGTGTAGAAGAAATAAATTTGTGTTTAGCTTATATTACATTAACAATGAAATTTTCAAAATTCATGGAAGGCTTTCCATCACATTTGTAGTGAAAATTCTAACACAGTATCACACTTTTCTAATCACAGCTAAATGCTCCTGTATGACTCAACGATGGATTTCATCACTTAAGATAAGTAAAAACAAGTTTATTGAGTTAAAAATCAACACATTTGTAGAGAAAATTATAACACAGTATCAAAGTTTTCTTATCAGAGTTAAGTGCTCCTATATGAAACAACTATGGATTTCATCACTTAAGAGTAGTAAAAACAATTTTATTGAGAAAAAAACTCCAACAAATCTGTAGAGAAAATTATAACACATTATCACACTTTTCTTATGAGAGCTAAATGCTCCTATATGCAACAACGATGGTTTTCATCAAGAGCGGAACAAATAATTTTATTGAGAAAACCAATATAGCACTAAGAGAGATTTGGAAGCAACTGTTGAATTGATGAACATGTCTTTCTCTATGGTGTTGGATATTGCACATAGATTTCTTGATATTGTATACAACAATGTAAATTTTCATGTAGTTTATACAATATTAACTATGAAATTGTCAACATTTAGGGCACACTTTCCATCACATTTGAAGAGAAAATTTCAATAGAGTAACACATTTTTCTTATCATATCTAAATGTTCCTATATGCAACAAGTACCTTGTGCCTCATAGTTTAAATTTGTGCAAGGATGAGGAGAGGAGGAGTGTTAGGGTGCAAGCTAGAATAAGAAGAGAAAGAATAATCTTGTTTGGGACTTGAGATAGATTCGTTCTCTGCACATCTAGAGTAAAGATTAATAAAACAAAACTCACCATACTTTCAATTTTTGAAATAAATATCTTAAAAATTAGAATATCAATTTAATACATTTTACTCAATTACACATTTAACAATATTCATTTAAAAAAATAACAATATAAATTACTATTTTAAATAAAACTATTCTAAATAAAAATAGTACAAAGAATAACATTAATTACCATGGCCCTCGTGTACATTCCTCTTATTACTTATGCTTGTAACTTATTCTTAATCAAATAGTGTCAATTTATTAAAACTATAATCTACAAGTCTCACTTTTTATAGATTTTGTGGAAGGATAGACTATCTAAAATTCCTAATTCTTTGGAAAAGAATCATCCTCAATTACTACACATGGACCTCTACATCTAATCAGAAATATTAGGTTATTCTAAATTGATCAAGAGTATAGAAATTTTAGGGATGGTGTTTTATGTGAATGCACTAAACAAACCATGATTTGATACTCATGGTGTGATTCAGTGCAACCTTAGATATGTCTTCTATGAGTTGTTGTGAATTTTTTTTGTGGCTACAACTTAGTTTGGTTGTCACCTAGTTATCATGATTCAAAAACTTTGTTATCATCTCACATCCTTATAGAATATATTCTATGAGCTAATGTGATGTTTTTTTTATCACAATGATTCAAAAATAAATTACTAATCAATTGTCTAAAGAAGCCATCATCACTTCCAAAATCACATATTTAAACATGCAAGATGTAACAATTGAATTTGTTTCATAAATTTTAAAATTACCATGTGCTCGGATCTAAGATATAGTTCTTGAAATCTGAAGTCTCTTCTTGATTGAAAACATATTAAACTCGTAAGATATAGCCGAAGAGAATATGTGTGTGTGTGTGTGTGTTTTAATTTAGTTTTAAAATAAAAAATTAAGTTGAAGTTAAGTTAAAGACCAAAATAAATAAAGAAATAGATTATGATTTTATACCTTCAAAATAAAAGGTATTTCAGTAGTTCTTCCATATTTAATATTGACGCCTATCACAGAGTCACCTATGCTCATTTTTCTCATGATCTTTCAAAAATATTCAAAACATCACATTGTTCTTTACCAGTTGATCTCCTCATTGCCTACCATGTTTCCTTGTTTTTCGTATCACTATATGAATTTGTTTCTTTCATTTCTCTTGTGAATATAGTAAGATAAATAATTGTCACGTCTCCCATACCCAGCTTTCTATTAACTCAGATATACTCTACTTTTATGCACCTGATACCATTCAATTTTTATTTATTTTTCTGTTTCATCATCTATACATTAATATTTTTTTTTCAGGTCTTTAATTTCTCTTTGGTAATTACAGGCACTCTTTTTCCCTCTTCTATTTCTCTCATGGGATTATAATAAAATAGAATTAATTAAAATGGAATATATTTTATAAATCCTAAAAGTATTCCAACTTTTTTCTAAATCATAAAATAATTCCATCTTTTCTAAATCATAAAAGCATTCCATCTTTTCTAAATCATAAAAGCATTCCAGCTTTTTTTTTAAATCACAAAAGAAATCCATAAAGCTTCCATAAATCTGTTTTTTTACTAAATCAGAAAAGCATTCCATAAATCCCTCATGCTTTTATTTTTAAAGGTAGATTTTCTTTTTCCTTATGAGAAAAATATCACTTATCCATACTTTTTCCAAATCTATTACTACAATATTTTTCAGAGTTTTGTCCAACTCTAACAAATCAATATGCCCCTTTCTCTAACTTTTTCAGTTAGCAAGCTTTATAGACTTTCTAACCTCTATAATTATAAAATTTCAGCATGTATGTATAGATATCTACATATACATATATCTATATTCAGTTAACCTTCTTTTCTTCAACTACTTTTACAGCAGTTTATATTGAAAGTGGATAGACGCTCTTTTCCCAGTATTTTAAATACAATCTTCCTTTACCCATACTTTTACCACATATACCAATAGGGCTATTCTCTTATGTTATTGTTAAGATTATTTAGCATACTTGTAATTCTGGTGCATATTACAACTCTTCCCTTGGATTGTACTTGCTGTTCCTGTTTACCGTTTTGTTAAAATTCTCGGTTTATACACACAGCAACTCCATTTTCATTTTAAAAGACAGCAAGCTACACCTGTACATTTGTTATTAGATTTGACATTCAGGTAATCTATCATCTCTAACTTTATTACTACAGGGTACTTATCCCCGGAATCCAACCATTTGTCCCTGCTATTAACCTACTGGATTTTCAGCTAATAGCTCTAATTTGCAATTGTATGAGGTACTGAACAAACAGTGAATCTAAACTTTGCATAAGAAATCATAACATAATGATTCATATAAACTTTTCATAATAAATCATAACATAATGATTCATATAAACTTTGCATAAGAAATCATAACATAACCATTCATATAACCTTATATAAAAATTCATAGATAAATCTCCAAATTTATGCATGCATACCGATACTATGACCAGTCCTCCCAACCTTAGAGTTCGTCTATCTCCCGAACTCACCCTCGAGCTGAGATCCTCCAAGAACAGACTAACCTCAATCTGTTCTGGAGCAGCTTATTTAAGCTATGCTCTCCCCAAAGCCTGTTTCCAATTCTGCGTCCAGAATTTCAGGATGCTTTTATTCCTGTTTGCCTAGGCTTCCCTTATTTAGGGACTTTAAAGTTGCTTTCTACTTTTCCAACTTTTCCAGCCTTTTACCTCTTCCCAACTACTTTCCTCATCATTGGGGAATTTAGATTTTTCCTCAAAAATCTAAATTAGAAATAACTTCTTTCAAGGATTTTTGAAAGATTTTGGGGAAAGTCTTTACCTTTTCCATAACCTCATGGATTAGGCATGTGATCTCAATTTTTCATTTGGTCATAGTGCATACACAATATTTTATTTATTTTTCATAAATAAATAATTAACCACATTCACACAATAATTATCCATTGGGGTCCACTCCCCTTTGGATTTATGTTCAAATGTCTAATTTGAAAAGCATAGAACTTATGGGGAATTCTGATAATGTATGGAGAGGTGGCTTTCATCACTTCAAGAGCAGTAAAAATAAGGCGATTGAGAAAATAGCTCCAACACCAAGAGATATTTGGTAGCATTTATGGAGTTGGCGAACATGTCTTGTTTTGTGGTGTTGGCTACTCAACATAACTTTCTTGATCTTGTTTAGAAGAAATGAATTTGTATTTAGCTTATATTGCATTATGATGAAATTGTCAAAATTCATGGCAGGCTTTCCATCACATTTGTAGAGAAAATTATAACACAGTATCACACTTTTCTTATCAGAGCTAAATGCTCCTATATGACTCAACAATGGCTTTCATCACTTAAGAGCAGTAAAAACAAGTTTATTGTGAAAAAACTCCAACACATTTGTAGAGAAAATTATAACACAGTATCACACTTTTCTTATCAGAGCTAAATGCTCCTATATGAAACAACTATGGATTTCATCACTTAAGAGCAGTAAAAACAAGTTTATTGAGAAAAAAAATCCAACAAATTTGTAGAGAAAATTATAACACATTATCACACTTTTCTTATGAGAGCTAAATGCTCCTATATGCAACAATGATGGCTTTCATCAAGAGCAGAAAAAACAAGTTTATTGAGAAAACAACTCTAGCACTGAGAGAGATTTGGAAGAAACTGTTGAATTGGTGAACATGTCTTGCTCTATGGTGTTGGATATTGTGCATAGATTTCTTGATATTGTATACAACAATGTAAATTTTCATGTAGCTTATACTACATTAACCATGAAATTGTCAACATTTAGGGCACACTTTCCATCACATTTGTAGAGAAAATTACAATAAAGTATCACATTTTTCTTATCATATCTAAATGTTCCTATATGCAACAACCACCTTGTGCCTCATAGTTTAAATTTGTGCAAGGAGGAGGAGGAGAGGAGGAGTGTTAAGGTGCAAGCTAGAATAAGAAGAGAAAGAATAATCTTGTTTGGGACTTGAGACAGATTCATTCTTTGCACATCTAGAGTAAATATTAATAAAACAAAACTCACCATACTTTGAATTTTTGAAATAAATATCTTAAAAATTAGAACATCAATTTAATACATTTTACTCAATTACACATTTAACAATATACATTTAAAAAAAATACAAATACAAATCACTATTTTAAACAAAACTATACTAAATAAAAATAGTACAAAGAATAACATTAATTACCATGGTCATGGTGTACATTCCTCTTCTTACTTATGTTTGTAACTTATTTTTAATCACATAGTGTCAATTTATTAAAACTATAATCTACAAGTCTCACTTTTTATAGATTTGGTGGATGGATAGAGTATCTAAATTCCCTTACCCTTTAAGAAGCATCCTCAATTACTGTACCACCCACCTCAACATCCAATCTAGAAATCTTAGGTTATTCTAAATTGATCAAGTGTACAAAATTTTTAGGGTGGTGTTTATGTGCACTAAAATTCCCATGAGGTCCATCACTATGTATGTGATTCATTGCAACCTTGGATATATTTTATGAGTTGATGTGATTTTTTGTTTGTGTCTACAACTTAGTCTTGGCTGTCACCTATTTATCATGATTCAAAAATTTTTTATCATCTCACATCCTTATAGCATTAGATATATTCTATGAGCTAATCTGACGTTTTTTTTGTCACAATGATTCAAAAATCAATTACTAATCAAGTGTCCAAAGAAGCCATCATCACCTCCAAAATCACATATTTAAACATACAAGTTGTAAAAATTGAATGTGTTTCATAAATTTTAATAGAATCATGTGCTCAGATCTAAGATATAGTTCTTAAACTCTGAAGTCTCTTCTTGATTGAAAACATATTAAACTCATAAGATATAGCTTGAGAGAATATGTGTGTGTGTGTGTTTGTGTGTTTTAATTTAATTTAAAAATAAAAAATTAAGTTGAGTTAAGTTAAAGACCTTGTCTAATCATGCCAACATGATTTCCTCATGAATAAAGAAATAGATTGTGATTTTCTACATTCAAAATAAAAGGTATTTTAGTGCAGTTCCTCCATATTTAATATTCATCACTTCCTATTGAGTCACCTATGTCTTATTTTCTTCATGATCTTCAAAAATATTCAGAATATCACATTGTTCTTTACCAGTGATCTTCTTAGTGTCTACCATGTGCTTGTTTTTTCAGTATCACTGATATGAATTTGGTTTCTTTTGTTCTTTGTGAATATAGTAAAGAAGGTATGGAGAGGTGGTTTTAATCACTTCAAGAGAGGTAAAAATAAGGCTATTGATAAAATAACTCCAACACCTAGAGTGATTCGGTAGCATTTATAGAATTGGAAAATATGGCTTGTTCTCTTGTGTTGGCTACTCAACATAGCTTTCTTGTTCTTGTGTAGAAGAAATGAATTTGTATTTAGCTTATATTCCATTAACAATGAAATTTTCAAAATTCGTGGCAGGCTTTCCATCACATTTGTAGAGAAAAATATAACACGGTATCACACTTTTCTTATCAGAGCTAAATGATCCTATATGACTCAATGATGGATTTCATCACTTAAGAGAAGTAAAAACAAGTTTATTGCAAAAAAACTCAACACATTTGTAGAGAAAATTATAACACAGTATCACAGTTTTCTTATCAGAGCTAAGTGCTTCGATATGAAACAACTATGGATTTCATCACTTAAGAACAGTAAAAACAAGTTTATTGAGAAAAAAAACTCCAACAAATTCGTAGAGAAAATTATAACACATTATCACACTTTTCTTATGAGAGATAAATGCTCCTATATGAAACAATGATGGATCTCATCAAGAGCAGAACAAACAAGCTTATTGAGAAAACAACTCTATCACTGAGAGAGATTTCAAAGCAACTGTCGAATTGACGAACATGTCTTGCTCTATGGTGTTGTATATTGGGCATAGATTTCTTGATATTGTATACAACAATGTAAATTTTCATGTAGTTTATACTATATTAACTATTAAATTGTCAACATTTACGGCATGCTTTCCATCACATTTGAAGAGAAAATTACAATAGAGTATCACATTTTTCTTATCATATATAAATGTTCCTATATTCAACAACCACCTTGTGCCTCGTAGTTAAATTTGTGCAAGGAGGAGGAGAGGAGGAGTGTTATGGTACAAGCTAGAATAAGAAGACAAAGAATAATTTTCTTTGGGACTTGAGATAGATTCATTCTCCGCACATCTAGAGTAATGCTTAATAAAACAAAACTCACAATACTTTGAATTTTTGAAATAAATATCTTAAAAACTAGAATATCAATTTGATACATTTTACTCAATTACACATTTAACAATATTCATTTCAAAAAATACAAATACAAATTACTATTTTAAACAAAAGTATTCTTAATAAAAATAGTACAAAGAATAACATTAATTACCATGGCCCTCATGTACATTCCTCTTATTACTTATGTTTCTAACTTACTCTTAATCACATAGTGTCAGTTTATTAAAACTATAATCTACAAGTCTCACTTTTTATATATTTTGTGGAAGGATAGACTATCTAAATTCCCTTACCCTTTAAGAAGCATCCTCAATTGCTGTACCACCCACCTTGACATCTAATCTAAAATATTAGTTTATTCTAAATTTATAAAGAGTATATAATTTTTAGGGTGGTGTTTTATGTAAAATAAAATTCCCATGAGCTCCATCACTATGTATGTGATTCATTGCAACCTTGGATATATTCTATGAGTTGTTGTGATTTTTTGTTTGTGGCTACAACTTAGTTTTGGTTGTCACCTAGTTATCATGATTCAAAACTTTGTTATCATCTGACATCCTTATAGCATTAGATATATTCTGTGAGCTAATGTGATGTTTTGTTTGTCACAATGATTCAAAAATCAATTATTATGCCACAATATTGGCTTTCTCGTTATCTTTTTTTGTTTATGAACCCTTTAAAAAAACCACATGAATATTTGATTTTACATAGTGATCTCTGAAGTATGGGTTGGGGTTTAAAACATTGGAGAGTAAATTGAGAGGTTATTGTTAGAAATTGTTGTATCAGATGAAAAATTTGCATGGTTTGTAGAAAATATGGATGCCATAACGTATATCTATTTTGAATTTTTTAGTTTCCCTGGCCACAATTTGGACTGAGAACGTCAATACATCACTATGCGAATGATAACTTGTGACATCACTAGCCATTTCTTTGATTGTGGATCAAGTTATAAACTAATACCTTGTGAAATTATAACAAAGGTTATGATAAAACTTGTACAAAAAACTCCTTGGGGTTGTCTCAACTTACTCTATTGTTAATCACATAGTGTCCATTTTGTAAAAATATAATCTACAGTAAAAAGTTGAGTAAGTTTGACATTATATAATATGAAAAATGTTTATGATTATAAAGTAAAAAAACATTTAAGATTTTTTTTAGCTAAAATTAGATAATTAAGGATATATATATATATATATATATATATATATTTGAACGGAAGAAATTTGATATTCATTAACAAAGAAAAATCTGAAAGTGTATGTATGTAGTTACAAACTATTACAAATAATTAATTAAAGGTAAATTTAGTATTATTTAAGAAATGAGAATTATGAACATTCAACATTATTGCTAAGATAGATTTTATTAAGTAAAAATCTCAAAGAATAATGGTTATAAAAATTTAAAAATATTTTTTATTAAATAATTAGTTTAGATCTATACTATTTATGAGAGAGATCAATTCTCTTTTCACTCTAAAAGTGGTTTGCATACCAAGACATTTGATCCCTCTTGGCTCTTGGTAGATCCAAAGTTGAGATTTATCTAGGCCATCTTACTTTACTTTTTCCTTTTTTATAGTGTTTTTTATCCATGCAATTTGAATTAATTGTTTTTTGTGGAGTTTAGTTTTATGTTATAAATTTTATTTAAATCTAACAAATTTTTAATAACATCGTTTTAACTTAAAAGTCTCCAAAACTTAAATAGTTATCCTAATCTCCCCCTTTAAATAAACTACATTCCATATGAATACCATGGGTCAATACCATGGACTGTTTTTATAGTTTATTATTATTTTATTTTATTATTTTTATTTTTTAATTGTATTTTGACATAGTAAAAGCATTCATTACATTATGTCATTCTTTTTATTTACTTTACTTTTATTTTTATTTTTTTGTATTTTGACATAGTCAAAATGTTAAACATGACATAACAACATTTCTATCATACTTTGTTGGAAAGCATGGTGACACAAAAATGTAATATTTAAATACATAAATAGTTATTTTCCTTTTTAATAGTGTTTTTTATCCATTTAATTTAAATTAATTGGCTTGTGTGGAGTTTAATTTTACGATATAAATTTTATTTAAATCTAACAAATTTTTAAGAACGTCGTTTTAACTTGAAAGTCACAAAAACCTAAATACTTATCTTATTTCCTCCCTTTAAATAAAATAGATTCCACATGAATACCATGGGCTGTTTTTTAAGTTTATTATTGTTTTATTTTGACCTAGTTAAAGTGTTCATTACATTATTTCATTCTTTTTATTTAATTTGCCTTTATTTTTATTTTTGTGTAATTTGAAATAGTCAACATTTGTATCATACTTTGTTGGAGAGCATCGTGACATAAAAATGTAATATTTAAATACATAAATAGTTATTTTCCTTTTTAATAGTGTTTTTTATCCATTTAATTTAAATTAATTGGATTGTGTGGAGTTTAATTTTATGATATAAACTTTATTTAAATCTAACAAATTTTTAGTAACATCGTTTTAACTTAAAAGTCACCAAAACTTAAATAGTTATCTTATTTCCTCCCTTTAAATAAACTACATTCCACATGAATACCATGGGTCAATACAATGGGTTGTTTTTAAAGTTTATTATTATTTTATTTTATTATTTTTATTATTTTTATTTTATTTTGACCTAGTTAAAGTGTTCATTACATTATGTCATTCTTTAACTTAATTTACTTTTATTTTTATTTTTGTGTAATTTGACATAGTTAAAATGTTAAACATGACATAACAACATTTCTATCATACCTTTTTGGAGAGCATGGTGACACGAAAATGTAATATTTAAATACATAAATAGTTATTTTACTTTTTAATGGTGTTTTTTATCCATTTAATTTAAGTTAATTGCCTTGTGTGGAGTTTAATCTTATTATATAAATTTTATTTAAATCTAACAAATTTTTAATAACATCGTTTTAACTTAAAAGTCACCAAAACCTAAATACTCATTCTAATTTCCCCCTTTAAATAAACTACATTCCACTTAAATACCATGGGTCAATACCATGGGTTTATTTTATAATTTATTATTATTTTGTTTTATTATTTTTATTTTAAATAGTTGTTTTCTTTTTTAATAGTGTTTTTTACCCATTTAATTAAATTAATTGGCTTGTGTGGAGTTTAATTTTATGATATAAATTTTATTTAAATATAGCAAATTTTATGTTGCAAAAGAAACGTTGTAAAGCAGTAACATAGGAAATAGTATAGACGAAGTGCTCTCACATGAATCATGCAAGATAGCTACAACTACTATATCAAACATTATTTTTAATTTATGCTCATAAAAAGAATAGCCTAGTAAAATAGTAATACAAGTGATAATGGGAAAAAAGAAAAGAGTTCAAAAAAAATTGTAGAAGCCGTCAATAGACAAAGAAAAAAAGAATTTCAAATGGGCCCAAAAATACATAAATAAGATTGAAAGTTTCTAGAAACGTTATGAATTAGAGAAATATAAATCCTACATACATGAGGTAGATAAAATTATGTGCTTACCCTTTCACAAAATGGATCTATTATTGTCGTAAAGGCTTTGGCAGTTACAATGAAATATCTTCTTCACTGGATGATATCTTCTCCAATGGATTAGATGTTGCAGTTCCACAAGATCAGTTTCAACATGTTGCTGTTGTTTGAAGGAAACTTTCATAGCCTACCATAATTATGACAACAAAAAAGACAATATCTTCTCTATCGTTTAAATTACTAACATGTTAATTCAATTTATAATGTATATTACTCTCATGTATAAGTATGAATAAACAAGTAAATTTATGGTTATTTAAACTGATGTTAGATCAAATAATTATAAAAAAAATTATTGTCTTTTTCATTTAAGTTATAGATTATATAAATTTAATATAAAGGGACAAAATCTTTAATTGAAAGATTAAAATATCCTCTTTAACATTATTAAAAACCTTTGAATTGATATTTATTAAAAACCTTTGACTTTTACTAATGTCGTTGGGGGTTGGGAAATAGGCTTTTTAAAGCATTTCCAGACTTTGTGTTTTCCTTGTGGAGGGTGAATTTGCTTACCTGTTCCAAATTATTAGAAACTTTTGTTGGCCCACTATAAGGAATTTCCCTCGAGAACATATATATAGCCCTTATCTAAAAAGAATTTAACAATCTTGCATGGAATTGAAGCGACTTAAGAATTTTAGAGTTAATGTTTCTTCTTTACTTTGAAATTATATAATATGAAGTATGTGATAATTTTAATATAAATATGTTACCCCTGATCGGGGTGATCATTGATCGAGGCTACCAGTGAAGACACCTGCTAGGTGGAGGCTTCCATTAATACATCATTAATTGACCATGAATAAGCCGTCCTTACCAAGATCATGGCAGAATGAGGAGGATAGATATTTAATGATGTGTTTGGTAAGATAGCCTGTGTTGTTAGAGCCGAAAGGAAACATCAGGGTGAGGGAAGGGTATATGCATTGGAAGTTTGATTATGAACCAAACCATTCCATTTTGGTAGCAATTGTGAAGAAGCGCAGGTGGATGGAGGCAACCATATCTTGCACCAGACTCGTAGCACTGCTGGGGTACGTAATTATCCATCTTTTATCTATGCTCGTTACCGAAATCTGGACTATGTATTGGACTAGTATAGATTTGTTTTTTTATTTTAATCAGGGGGTAGAATGGTCTACCTTTTTTCCTTTAAACCCAATCGAACCCTTCTTCAGGGACCCCTGTCACTTTCAGAGTAATCCTCATGTGTTGGTTAAGAAAAAGTCTAGGCCCTACCTAGTTAGTAATTTATGTGTTGGGTGGGTTGAAATTCCAATTTCAATTCGGAATGGGATGAATACCTATTTCCCCTGTTAGGATATTCTCTTTACAACTTATTTTTATACTGTTATGCAACTCTGGTTCTCTTCTTTCTATCATACTGTAACTTGTAGTAGGTGGAAGGTCATTCAAGTCATTTGTGGCCCCAGTTATAGCATGTGGGAGTTTCTCTCTTACGTACGTTTTGATTGTATTCTGACTCGTTGTCTCCTACTTGATAATCCGAATCATAACCTCTAGCTACCTCTGACTGCTTGCTGGTTCTCTTCATATAACAAGACCCTCTATTATTTCTGGGCCCTCTATTATTTCTAGGTGTGGGATCACTATTTTATCTTTGCTAATATTGGTGGGATAAAAATGTCTTATGCAATCAAAGGAAATCAAATTTATCCAAATGGTATTCTTGATGACAAAGTTCAAACTTTAATGGTTATCTATTTCTTGTATTTGCTCATTCTTATGCCAGAGCTCACTAATATAAGTCAGCTCACCACCATGGTTAAGAGGCAAACAAGAAATACCCTAGCCCTTAATTCCGAGAAAGGGAAACAAAAGAAGTCACAGCCTGAAGATAAACAGAAGAAGAGAGGAAGGAAGACAATACAAGAGGTTTTAAGAAACCTCTCAGACACTTACTCCCTTGGCAACTCATCACAGGTCAGATAGGAAATTCAAGGCTGGGAACGAGAAATTCAAAACAATGAGGAAGACAATGAAGCAAAAGCAGCAATTATGGACTTCATTTCAGATCCAGGAAATACTCGAGGTCGGTTATCACTGCTTAATCAAACAGGTCACACTTACTGGATTGTCAACTGCCTATTGGCTAATGCTATGCAGATTTTTCACCCTAACAAAGAGAAGACAGAACCAAAAATAGTGGATTTGTTACAAGACATCGACAATCAACTGAAGCATATCAAAGTCACATAGTACTACGCCATTGATAGTATCAATAGACTTGATGATCGTATTGGCAGAATTGAGAAACAAATCCAACAGATGCAACAAGTGGATATGCGAAGATCTACATCAAAGGATCTAGCCCTGATTGAATCTTCAGATGGATAGCAGCCTTGACATGTATATAATATGTACTCTTTTTTTTTGCAAGGACATATATCACTCAATAGATATGTAGGGAATAGATTAAATAGTCAATTAGCTAATGAAGCAAATGGTAGAATGAAACTTTTCCAATTTTGGATGTCTTTTAATGCTCTAAGGTGGCCAGCAGACCTCGTTTCCTGCAGGCAGGTTGAGGCCACAGACTGAATATTATTTTTTCTAACCTTCTTTCAAAACATAAATAGAAAATAGCAAGGCACTACAAAATTGACAAAAAAAATAATATAAATATGTTTAAAATCATAGTAGGGTTAATTAATGTGGTGAAAGATGATGGTATATTCATTACGATTAAATAAATATAATAAATAGATAATAGATAATTGAGATTAGGTATAAGTTATATGATAAATTTGATGGAATAATATTTTTGTAGTTTTACAATAATTTGGAGTGATTATTTGGACATTGATTTAGTTTTAAATTTTAATAAATGTATTTAATTGAATTATTAATTATAATAAATTATAAGAAATTATTATGATAAATATTGTTGATCCATAGATAACCAGAACGTCAGTTTAACAACTCCAAAAATACAAGTTCCTTTAAAAAAATATGATAAGTACAATCACTAACCCACTCTTTAAAGGTAATTTTAAATATGTAAATGAGTACTTGTGATATTTAACTTATTTATATAATAGTTTGAAATGTCCAAACATAAATTAAAATGTTGCAATGACATTAGCATTACTCTTACTTGCATCCAATTAACCTCGATAAAAAAAAAAAAATCTTCTTTCAACGCAAACTATGTAAACTACTTTCTATCTGCACGTATTTTTTCACTATGCATCGATCTAAAAAGAACCAATACACAAATGGACACATTATTATATATAATATACACTTAAATAAAAGAAAAAAAATATAAGTATTGATTGCAGAAGAGGAGCTCCACGGTTTCACTGCACTGCAAATTAATTTTGGCAGCTTTGACATACTCTATGAGAACTACCCTTTACCATGAGACGAGATTGGAACGTAAGACAACATTCAAGGATCAACATTTTGAGTCTGCCAAAGAAGATACTGTTGCAGAAGCTATGTATTAATTAAACTTAATGATTGCTATGGTAAAAAAAGATTACTGATGAATGAATTTCAATGCACATGAAAAAGGGCTTCTTGTAGTTTATCACAATGAAAAAAACTAGATTGGCTGGGCTCGCTCAGATGGCCAAAATCACCAAAATTCCCCCAAGAACTGAATAATTGATAATGAATAACTACTTACATAATAAGAAGTGATTGTTCTTGCCGAGTTTCCAAACACCAGCTTAATACTCATGGTCAAGCTGCCAAAGAGGTATTCATTTTTGAACTGAAAACGAGAACCTTGTGAAACAACTAAAATTGTTATTACAATTCTCAGCTCTTTCAATATACTTTAGTTTTAGATGTCCATAAAAAAGGAAATCTGAGGTTTTATCCCTGCGTTTTTTGGCCATTATTCAACAATTGAACGGTTCCCCATGAAATATTGAAATTATCATTGAAACCAGAGGATTTACACAGGATAGAATCAGAATCAACACTAAACTTATATATACCCAAATCCTAAAATCTTGGCGTAGAGCTCCATTGCTGATGATGGTATTAAGTGACTGGAATTGTCAAAGTTGGTTGCTTTTTTTGGCAACAGGGTACTGCACATCCCACAACTGCCACATTATTTGCATGTGCCTCTCCATAGAAAAACTGTGAAATCAATCAGCTTATCTCGAATTCCTCTTGCTTTCTGCTAGCAATTTTTGCGTATTCATCGCACTGTCATTCTACAGTGTTCAATTTCTCTTAAGCAGGCTTAAGGTTTTCTTCAGAGATTAGGGTGTCTACATATTATGAGGAACTTCAACATCATACAACGATTTTCTGATGGTTGTGAATTCATGATTTTTTTCCTACTCGATTCGGTATATTGTTTTCCTATGTAACTGATTTATAATAACAATATTTAATCCTAGCATAGATATTATTTCAATGGTCTAACATTAAAATCAATTACACCTCAAAGTTTAGGAAAATTGTTTTCAAATAAGAAAAATTTACAATGTAAATATAACAAATTGAATATTATAATAAACTTAATATGGTATTATTCAAAATTTATTAAATTTAATAATATTAGTATTGTAATATATTAATATTAAAATTATATTTCATATTAATATTAGATTTAATGATGGATAACCAAATTTCTAATAAAACTACATCAAAATAATATTTTTAAATATTACAACAGTGAAGTGGAAAAATTTATGTTTTTCTTGATTTTAATATATGGTGGTTTTTCCTTTTAAAGATTCATTTTACAAATATTTGATTAAAATAAATATTAAAATACTTTGGAGTAGAATTTTCAATGTCTCTATTGAATTAAAAAGTTATATATAATTTAAGATTCAAGATAATATTTTAGCTAAGAAAAGAAAAAAATATTTTTATTATCTTTTGAAGATGTGACAAACAACACTTTGGGTGATACTAAGATATAAAATACTTCTTGACGCAATTAAATATTCATTTAATATACTAAAATAACCAGAATATCTATTAATAATTTTCCCATAACAAATTTATAAGAATATTAGGAGGCGTGATAAGCCTCTTGACGCAATTGGATATTGATTTGATATACTAAAATAACCAAAATATGTGTGACAATTTTCCAATAACAAATTTATAAGAGTATTAGAAGGCGTGATAAGATACGTTGGAAAAGTATTATGAGATCTTATGTGTTTTTGGGCTTTCCAAAGAGGAATAAGAAGAGAAGGTGGAGGGTAAATGAGACAACACTGAATAATGAAATTGTGAGCTCTGAGCAGAAGGAAAAAAATTGAAAATGAAGATGCAAGAGGAAGGAGTGTGTATAAATCAATGATTTTTCTATTATTATTACCTTTTTAATATAAGATGGCCTTTCTTTTCTTTTCTTTTCTTTTTTCTTAGGATTTTTTTTCTCTAAGAGAAAAAGAAAAAACTATAATAAAAGAATGAACGCTAGTTACATATACCCATATATCTAAGTTTGTGATTATGCTCTATATTAAACGTTAGAAATAGATAAAAAAATTGTAGTACTCGGAGTATAATAAAACTACATCAAATTAATATTTTTAAATATTACAACATTGAAGTGGAAATATTTATGTCTTTCTTGATTCTAATATATCCATAGGATATGGTTTTTCCTTTTAAAAATTCATTTTACAAATATTTTATTAAAATATATATTAAAATACTTTGGAGCAGAATTTTCAACATCTCTATTGAATTAAAAAGTTATATATAATTTAAGATTCAAAATAATATTTTAATTAAGAAAAAAAATATATATTTTTATTATTTTTTGAAAATGTGACATACAACACATTGGGGTAATACTAACCTATAGAATAAAATTCTTGACACAATTAAATATTCATTTAATATACTAAAATAACCAAAATATCTGTTAACAATTTTCCAATATTAGAAGGCGTGATAAGCCTCTTGATGCAATTAAATATTGATTTGTTATACTAAAATAACCAAAATATGTGTGACAATTTTCCAATAACAAATTTATAAGAGTATTAGAAGGGGTGATAAGATACGTGAGAAAATTATTATGAGATCTTATGTGTTTTTGGGATTTCCAAAGAGGAATAAGAAGAGAAGGTGGAGGGTAAATGAGACAACACTGAATAATGAAATTGTGAGCTCTGAGGAGAAGGAAAAAAATTGAGAATGAAGATGCAAGAGGAAGGAGTGTGTATAAATCAATGATTTTTCTATTATTATTACGTTTTTAATATAAAGAAGATGGTCTTTTTTTCTTTTTTGTTTTTTCTTAGGATTCTTTTCTCTAAGAAAAGAAGAAAAAAAACTTTTGTTAAAGAATGAACGATAGTTACATATGTTGGAATTAATGGAGAAATCCATAGTTAGGTTGTCGTTATCATAGAGATAGGATTGAGATTCTAATCATAGATCTCATATCCCGATATTGAGGGAGTGGTTGAAACCATCTCATTAGTGTGAAAGCCTATATAATTTAGGCTCATCTGATTCAATGGATAGAGTGTGTGTATGTGTGTTTACACTCTCTAGGTTCTCACCTGAAGAGCTATTTTATCAATAGCTAATTTTATCATGGTATCAAAGCTGTGAGGAGTGTTGGAGGCCGTGACTGCTATGTAAGAGCATGTGAGTAGTGCTCTCCTCCTCAAGCAGTGCTTTCCTCTGCTCGTGACTACTGGTGGTTGAAGACCTGTAGCTGAAGTGTGGTGTAAAAACTGTGTGGATGTTCTTTTGCGTCGCTCCAATCTCTCTTCAATAGAATTTTTGGTTGCCCTCACAATATTCGTCCCCCACTGATGTGTTGCTCATGTAAGATGCCTTCGCTCAATGTAATTGTGGCCTGGTCAGTGTCATTGTGCTTGGTTCGGTATTGAAAAATTTGTTCATGACAACAAAAGCCACAGGACGAAGATCTTGGAGCTAGTGTTTACGATCCAGGAAGATGCTGAGAACGCCCTGCACATTTTGCATCTTAGCGATCTCAAGATCCACCACTTAGAGCAACGCTCACACCTGCTACATCCCGTACCAAGCCTTGGATTGTCGTTGCCACTGAGGTGTTCGAGGTGAACCCGGGTCTGCACATGGTAGAGCTCAGGAAATTCGACTGGTGAGACAGCAGTATGCAAATATTTGTGCTACCAATTCATCTCAGGGATCTACTTGATGTCACAGTGCTCAGTGGTCGAGGCTTTGGGCAAGGGCGAATAGCAGGGGATGCATGAAAATTAAAATTGAGTTTGTTTGAAGAATTCATTGTGTGCTCGATCTCGGATTAGTGCCACATTATGGGAGTGTTGCATATTTCACTGCCAACAGATTAGTGTTTGGAGGAAAGATCCTTGGCAGGAGATTCTGTACCAGTGATTTTTATTGTTAGTTCATCTTTCTGGATAGCAGCTGGAATTTGCTGATTTTCTATCAACTTCTGAAGGAACTACCTCATTGAAAAAAGCCATATTTTTTGCATTCTATAAGACAAACATCTAAGAGCATTCTTCGAGCTTGTTTTTGGATCTTCGGTCACGAGAGCTAGTGAGTTTTTTCTTAAGGAGGCTGGGGAAAGTACATTTTGATTGCTAGTGGGCGGTACTATAGGTATTTGGTGTGGTGAGCGGAGGCAGAGCAAGAATTGGTGTTACGCCCTCCATTGGATTGACTTATGTGTCCTTGTATGGATCGATTGTTGCGTCCTTTGGTGCCTTGGAGTGTTAGCACGTGGAGCTAGAATCAATTTATTTTTTTTAATTGTTGGAAGTATCCATTATATGTGAATGCAGAAGAGCAGCGTTCCAGCTTGGTGTTTGGTGCATTTTTTTTTCCTGCTGAAATTTGTTGGGGTTTTTTGTTTCTTTGTTCCTACCATTTTACCACATTCATTATGAAATTTTATTAATTGAGAAACAATCCATCTTATCAGAAATATGTATTATTAGAGATCACATGCATCAAAATTGGATGGCGATATCATCTCCAGTTTGTTGAGAGGTCATTTGATATTCGTTGCAAGAGCTGAGGGCACTAAGCCCTGCGTGACATAGAAGCCACAATCTACAAGGTTTTACTGTTGAAGAGCTGCCAAAGGGAGGATTCCCGCCTGCATGGAAACGGGGTTGTTGGAGCGGGGGGAATAGTGAAGAGAGCCAAGGTAGAGTCTTTCTAAGACGAGACAAAAATAGATAACTTGGATCTTACCCCAACAATATGTATATTTTAGATATTTTTTCTAATGATCATGATCTACAACAGTCATGATATTCTCAAATTGGCATTTTGGAGGCTTTAACATAAGTAGTATTTTGATAAAGATTTTCAGAAAAACAATGTGGTTTTGTTGATGACCACGAGAAACAAGAGGCACAATCCGTTGTGCAAGATCCTGATATTGAAGAGTCACAAGTTGATCTTCAGGAAGGATGTAAAGATGAACAAAGTGTTGAAGATCAATTCGACGAGCCACATGAAGTTGATGGCGAAGACGTGGCAAAAGAAGACAGAGATGGAGAGAATTTAAAATGTGATAATCTCATCAATATTTATGTGTGTGCAGATGACAACATTGCTGAAATTTACATGCGTGACACCAGAAATGGTGAGAGAAAACAATTTCCTATTAAACCTGTCATAACTTTCAAAAGGGCGAGGATAAGCGTTCAAGCCTTCCATCACTGGGGAAGAAATGAGGCGAAGATATATCACTATCTCATGACAAAGAGAGTGAAGATGAAGCCTCATCCACGAATGAACAAATATGGTCTCACAAGCATAAAGAATAAGATAAAAACTCTGTTACCAAGCTTTTTATGTTTTATTGTAAGCCTAGTTGAGAGTAGACCAACAGCCATATGTTATTCTTCACTACCCTTTCTCCATTAAGGGGGAGTGTTGGAATTAATGGAGAAATCCATAGTTAGGTTGTTGTTATCATAGAGATAGGATTGAGATTCTAATCATAGATCTCATATCCTGATATTGAGGGAGTGGTTGAAACCATCCCGTTAGTGTGAAAGCCTATATAATTTAGGCTCATCTGATTCAATGATCAGAGATTGTGTGAGTGTGTTTGTACACTCTCCAGGTTCTCACCTGGATAGCTATTTGACTAGCCTTCAATTTTATGTATATACCTACATATATCTGAGTTTGTGATTGATCAATTATCTAAAAAAAATTTAAAAAACTTGAGAGGTGTTGGAAAAAAGAAGAAGACCGAAATCAAAGCGAAATGATCCATATTAAAGGTTAGAAATAGATAAAAAAATCGTAGTACTCAGAGAAACAAAATTCCAAAAATACAATAAAAAAAAATCCTACAACACGGGTTGAGTTCAGAGTAAATGTCAACAGGGTCTATCCAAAAAGGTCGGTGACGAAAACTAAAAAAATAAAAAACCATAGTTACCAAATTCGGTCTGGCAAAAAAATCCGAATATTCAGCAATTCGTTCGATTTGGCCAAACTGTTCATAAAAAATTGATTTGGTTTACAATAAACAGATAATAAAGAGATGATATATGTCGGAGACATCAAGAAAAATGATGGGAAATAAAAATTGATATTTAGTTTCTAAACTATAAAAAATATTAATGGATTGTAATACTTTTTCTTCATCATTTAAAAGGTGCAGCTTAGAAAGGTAAACAAACCACAGAGATTCCCATAAATTATTTTTGTATCCTATCCTATTTGAATTTGAAATTCAACTCAAAATTGATAAACTGAGTGTAAAAAAATAAAATAATATAATTTGTTAATCTTTATTATAACCCGTAAACATATTGCAGTTGACTTATGAATATTTTTTTTTTTATTGTTTTTTTTTCCAGGTTTGTGCTATCACTATTAAAAATTGTGAGAGAGCAGAAACGCACAGGATTCACACACAAATAATTAATTTCTATATTCAAATAATCAGAGATACATCAAATATATATAGGTGAACTAATCCTAATCTTAGAGAGAGAAGTTGAGAGAATCTCTCAACTTCCTCAACAACCCAATCCAAACTAAGTAAGCACAATAATGGAGGCATTATCTCAAACACCCCTCCTTAATGCCTACATTACAAAAATGGAGAACATACTAATTTAATACAAACATTTCTCTGCCCTGGTCTTCATTAACATTTGTACCCACTCTGAGATCTCATAGGAAACACTCTTTTCTCCACCATTTTCGAGCTACCATTCAACCCATTTAAAATACATTTGTTTTTGACCAGCAATAATGAACTTTGCAAGATCAACAGTATTGACAACTCGGCTCGTCGGGGCTTCCGCGATAGAGCTGACAAGTGATGAACCATCCTATGGACCAATCATTATCTATCGGATATTTCGCTTTCGGCTATCCATCAGTGGCTAGGCAAATGGTCTGAATACTGAATGTGTTCAAGAGCTAATCTAACAACTTGACCTACTTGTAACCTGTAACTGATGCTTCTTAGCCCGTAGCACAACAAGATCAGCATATAACAAATTCACACAATCAAATTAGCCAATTCTTCTCTCGTCCCTGTAGAACGTCAAGAACGACTAATTTAAATAATGCTAATTTGTTCAATAATTGGTTCTTTAATACACAAATCTCATAACAATAAATATAAGCTTAAATTTCACACAATAAACCCTAAGATCCGTCACAGCTATCTTTGAACACGCAATTGAGAAATAATTCAATTTTTTCCCATGAATAGCTCCATTGTCCCTTGGCTAAAAAAAACTATATGCAACCAGGTGCACATCAGGTCGATATAGAGCAGCTTGATCCATTCCTATCCGATCTGCCTTGTCCAGTCCAACTTCAGTTCCAATGGCACATCTTGCAATCCAATTTTCTGTGTAACGCGCTCGCTTACAGCGAGTTTTCTACATTTTTAACCCATATATATATAAGAAAATGTCTGACATCAAGGCCGAATATATGTAGTAGATTAACTCCACTCCTCCAAACACGCCAAAGCCGTCCACATGCATCCACATTTCCGGTCAATAAGGCAACAAAACGGATCCAGGATGTCTCTAAACAAATGGCAGAAAACATTTTCAGCATGGCAAGCGGGTTGCCTGCTCAGCCCAATTCATGGATTTGGCTCTCTTCTCTATTTCCGCCGACTTGGAAGCCTTATTTTTTGTTTTGCATCGCATCATTTTCATTCAATATAGGACCTACTCGATGTTCGAGCAATATGTTTACAGTTTCGTTGAATTGGATTATGAAGTCTGGATCTTTGAAATCATTATCAGTTACGAGAAATTGGGAAGACACAACATCAAGCTGGCTAATAGACTGTCATAAAGAGCCGCTCTGACCAACAGCAGCACATGGCTTTCAATCAAGTTCAACCTGAGACTTTTGAAGATCTGCAAAGCTGCTACTAATTAGTCGCTGATACCGAAGTTTCTGCCTTCGAACATCTGAGACAAAACTGATTCAAATCATAGACTTAACGGAAATCCTTGGCCTACTTTATTCGTCCGGTATCTACACTTCTGGTAAAACTCCTCACGCTGTCACTGTCTCACAACCGATGTGTGGAGATCCCCCATAAAGGAATTGTCTCACAACCACGCAGAACTATTCTGCAATTTTCAGAAGAGTGAACTAGATCTGCAGTAACCGGATCATACCGGCGTAGGCGGAAAACGCACTCTCTGGATCCTTGGATGCAGTCACTCCTTCCACTACGTAGATCACACATGCAGGACCACTCTTCGGCTAATCGACTATCACTCGATTCTCAACAGTGCTTTAAAAGAAACATCATTCACAACAACCACGCAATCAGCTCCTCAGACAACGCCTACTCTGACAGTAAAAATTTTACACACTCTGCCTTTTGGTGTTATTCCACCCAAAAAAAAAAAAACACACAAAAAACATTCACTCAGAAAATAAATTCACTGAACTATCTACTCTCCTATAGCAGCAATTTCATAATCATTGCTCTCACATCCTCCTAGCCATCCCATGAGGGATTTAAGCCAGTAGTGGCTTCGATACCATATTAGAAATTGTGAGAGAGCAGAAACGCACAGGATTCACACACAAATAATTAATTTCTATATTCAAATAATCAGAGATACATCAAATATATATAGGTGAACTAATCCTAATCTTAGAGAGAGAAGTTGAGAGAATCTCTCAACTTCCTCAACAACCCAATCCAAACTAAGTAAGCACAATAATGGAGGCATTATCTCAAACAATCACCACTAATATTTTGTCTACAATTTTGTTAGATTCACAATGGATCGAAGGATTCAAAGGGAATTTCACAACCAAAAATAAATTATACGGAGCTGGTTTGAAGTAAAACTATCAAAACTAGCGATCAAGACAGATAATTTATCTCCTCCACAAACTTATTTTTCCTATGTTCTTTAGGAGAAGGATTATCTATAGAAACCTAAGAGAAAATAAACTAGAGTCGCCTATTCATAGTGAGGGTTTTCTATGGGGAGGAGTTTTGGTTCATTTACTTCAAGAAAGTAAGTCTCTCAAAGCATATCCCCATGCCCTCTTCGTCTCGCTCAAGACTGTAATTGAGGAAGTTGGACCTCAGCCTGTGTTTGATTTATTGTTCTATTTTCCTAAAGTAATGAATTTAATTTATTTGTAGCACTGTAACAATTTAGTTTTTATCGTACTCAACATGCTTAGAACAAATTAGATTGTAATGATCCAAAGCAGAATGTGACATTGATCATATTTATTTTTTCTTATGTTTAAGCAAAAGGTCGTCAATTCTTAATTTCATCTACTTTCTAGATGAATTACATTAAATGAAATTTTTATCTCATTTTACCAAAGTAATGAATTTTATATAATTTAGTTTTTTATTGTCTCCAAAACGTGGGACTAAAAATAATTTAGGTTTTATTATGTCCAAAATGGTGATTCTTGTTGTTCTCTTTATCGTTTTTTTCCTATGTTTAAGCGAAAGGTCGTGCAAATTCTTAACGTTGTGTTCCTCGATTCATGTATTACAGTAAATCAAAAAATTATAACCAAATTAGATTAGTTCAATGCATTAAAAACCATTGCATTTATCAGAATACACAGAGGCTCAGTTTGATCTACTTATTTTTTGTGCAGTTTCCTTGTACAGAATTTGCCAAAATCCATTGGATCACGCTAGCAAGCAAAGTTCTGGTCATAATCTGCCTTAATTTTACATGAATGCTCAAGCAGAGTTCTGCAGAGCTTTGGTCACAATCTGCCTGACTTTGGTCGCAGGCAAAGCCGTGTGAATTGAGAACACTCGTGTTAGCGCTGCACGCACCACTGTACCTGTATTCTGCCAGAAGTGGTAGAACTACCCATTGTAAATGTGCAGCAAAAACGTATCATTAATATATGTATTAGATGTTTCATATCGTATTGAGGGGAAGATAGATTGGAATAAGTTAGAGAGTTAGTTAAGTAGTGAGTTTGAAAGAGGTTGTAGATGAATGGCTTAAAACATTTCAATCATCTAACATTTGATATAATGGTGGTAATTGGGAAAGTTGTTTTCAAATAAGACACTTTACAGCGTAAATATAACACTATTTCTAATCATGGATATTCACCTCTAATTTACCATGGATATTATTAAATAGTAAGTGGTTTTTTTTACAAAACCATGGGTCAATACCATGTCTTATCAGTAACACATGTCCAAAAACCATAAATCATTTCACAATCAATTTTGTTTTACGAATATTTTATTTTAATTTAATTTAATAACATTTTTTAATTAAATCCAAAATAAAAAAGGTTATAATTACTTTTAAGATATATCTAAACCCTCTATCCTCCCTACTACTATAAATTTTTAGTGGATATTTTATACAGATTAAATCAAGGTTTTAATGAAATTAAAAATAATAATACTTATATATATAAATATGTGAAATTTATATAATATAAATAATATAATTAAGAATTAGCATAGATCCCTCTTAACTAAGGATCTACGAAGGGATGAGAGGAATACAATCTTTGTGGGTGCAAACCTCATCTTGAGAGATTTAATCCCTCTTAGGGTCTAAAAAGATGTTTTCATCTTAGGAAAGTTGATCTCTCTAAGTTAATATGGATCTTAGTTAAATCATTTAATGTAATCTTATTATTTTACATTTGTCAAATTTTCAAGTATATATTTTGCTTTTGGGGTGTGAGTGTGTATATAACTAGTATAGATCCAGTTCAATCACATATTTAGCAAATGCCCAAAGAGATAGAATCTCTCAACCTGTAAACCTTTTCTGAGGTGTAGCACTCTAAAAGAGTTTTGCACCTAAAAAAACTTGATCCCTCATCGTACTTGCTAGATTTGTAATTGAGATGCATTTATATTGATTATTAAAAAAATATCATATATTAATTTATGGGATTGTATCTATTGAAATCACCATTCTTTAATATGAAAATAGAGAAACATAAAATTGAAATTGAATAAATCATGCACCAACATCCTTAGTAGAGTAAATTAGAATGAGGAAATTCTTCAAAGAACTTCGAAAGCCAAATGAATGATATCTCCACTTTTGTGAACCAACCATGAACCTAGGGTGAATAGAAAATGATTCTATTTCTCTAGATCATGTAACTAATGATGAAACTCCTTCAAATCAATTTCCTTTGCTAGCATGGCTTAGGCCAAAAAAATATTTATATACCGTTAAATCCTCATAATACAAAAATATTAAATATTTCATGTTCCACCAATACCCAAATCATATATGTATGATATAAAAGTACTAAATATTTCATGTTCCAGCAATACCCAATATATTTATTTAGAAAAATTTTAATGAACCATCCTACCCTCCCCACCTGCACACCTATGGATTGTATTACTGTCCTCTTCTGTAAACTTAACATAAGAATATATATAGGCTTAAAAAAATAGATACAGGCTTTGAAAAAAATAGATATAGGCAAGAAAACTGGCTTGATAAATTTTAATTGGACATTTAACATCGACCTCTTTCCTGAATCTATGAATTCCCATTCTATTGTAAGGTCTCTGAAGCCTTGGAGTGACGAAGATCAATGAAAGAAATTAGTCCCAATCCAAATTCATAAAGCTATTTAAAATAAACTTTGTAGTGAATATAAACTACAAAAACTAATTTATACTCATAATAAACCAACAAAAGCAATGTATACTCATAAGTTTTCTAGTATTTGTTTACTCACAAAGTATGTTTTAGTCTTTGAAGATGGATGATTTGAAAATAATTAGTATTATTTGGTAATAATGGAGAAATGATTACATTGTTGCAACGCAGCTCCTTAAGTTAGGATTAGTTCTTAGGTTATACAAGTTTTTTTACAACTTCCTATTCCTATATATATTTATAGTTGTATCATTTGATTATCAATGTAGAGTGTACTCTACATTTTTGTGCAGTCTCTAGGTGCAGTACTCACCTATGATCTGCCTTTCTATTCAATTTAGTTTTTTATCTGATATTAGAGCTCAGACCAGGTGAGCCTGATTTTCCTTTAGAGCCCTAGTGGCTACATAGCCCTCACGGCTACAGAGCCTTCATGGATGCGCTGCACACAGGAGCCTCAGTGCTCAAAGAGGAGTAGTTGGTCTACAGAAATGCCTAAATCATAGGAGGAACACAGTTCCTCACAGCCCTCAGTTAATGTTTCTCTTAGCACAAGGCAGATCGACACGGCTTTTTGCATGATAGTCACGCCGAACAATGTAAGACTTTGAGAATTCAGTGCGTCATTTGGGGTCATACCAACTCCGATTTCGGGTGACTTAGAGAAATATTTCTCATTGCATGTTTTTTTCTTATAAGGGTGCTAACGTCCTTGTCTGGCTCTACACATGAGATTTTCCCGTCTATGATGGATCTAAGTTGCATAAACAACAATTATTCAGATCGGTGG